>VXBP01000504.1:65561-78130 GCA_013400115.1 Rhinopomastus cyanomelas | reverse complement strand
GGGCCCTGCGCATGCGCGAACCCGCCCGCCACGTCGCCGCGCGCGGCCCTGTAAGGAGGGGGCGGTGGGGGGGGTAGTGAGGCCGCCGCAGGGGGTGACGGGAAGTGTAGTCCGGGCGTTAAAGGCGGGAACCGCCCTCGCAGGGGGGTGTCTGAGGAGCCATTTCTGCCCCACAAGGGTCCCCTCCCGCTGGGCTGCTCAGCCTGGAAATGGCTCCAGAGGGGCCTTACGGCAGCTTCCGGTGCCTGAAGGGGCTACAGCAAGGCTGGAGAGAGGACTTCATGAGGGATTCTAGTGACAAGGAGAATTGGGGTTCAAGCTAGACGAGGGGAGGATCTGAGGCAGACATCCCTCCCTGTGCGGGTGCTGAGGCCCTAGAACAGGTTGCCCAGGGAGGTTAGGCCTGCTCCATCATCCCCAGAGGCGTTCAAGGCCAGGCTGGACTGGGCTGTGGGCAACCTGGCCCAGTGGGGAGGTGTCACTGGCTGATCTCTGAGGTCCCTCCCAACCCAAACCAGTCTGATTCTCCAAAAACACTTCTTGAAGAAGACATCACAGCAGCCAAGAAGGTTTTGGGGAACACCTTAATTAAATCACTGCAGTCAGGTTCACTAAAAGCAGAATAAGGAGCCTGAGGCACCCAAAACACAACCTGCATGAAGAAGGGGATCCCTTCATTCTTAAAGTTGAGTGAAATAGAATTAATTCTCATTAGAAGCAGATTGAGTTCATTTAAAGTGTAAATTAAATTAACTCTTTGCTTCCTTTACCTCTGCAAAGTGCATTCAGCAGTAACAACCCTGTTTTTAATGGAAATTAAGGGCTGACCTCGAGTTTCATCACCTTCAGGGGCTGCTCCTCCTGTTCCCTTCAACCTGCTCTCATTGCCTCTGCCTGAAAGAAATCAACAGCATAAAATCCATAAAGACTATGAAGTAAGTCTCCTTCTTATTTGCTTTCCTAGTCTCTCAAGGCTCCACTCTCTCCCTCTCCCTCCCTCCAAGGCTTCACTTACTCCTTCTCCATCCCTCTCAAGGCTCCACTCTTTCCCTCTCCCTCCCTCTCAAGGCTCCACTCTCTCCCTCTCAATGCCCCATTCCCCATCCCCAAGGCCCCACTTCCATTTCATGAAGTCCTCCACCTTATAAAAAGCAATTAAACTAATTAATGTAATGCTGGGCTTCTTTTTTTTCCAATTATTAATTGATTTCTTGATTCTTCCTCAAGAGCAACTCAAACCCACCTTGTAGGACTCACTCTGCAGGACAACTTTGATCCCTGAAGATGCTCGCTCGGCATTTTCCTCTAAGTCTTCAGTGTAAGCCAGCACAATTATCATTTATTAATCAATAATAATGACTTAATGCTCAAGATTCATTAATTAGTAGTCAATCCTCAATTAAAGCCCCGTCGCCCTCCATCAGGGGCCCCATCACCCTCCATCAGGGGCCCCATCACCCTCCATCAGGGGCCCCATCACCCTCCATCAGGGGCCCCATCATAGGATCATCATCCTCATCCCATCATCCTCAATTAATAGTCAATAATCCTTCATTTTCTCACTTGGGATTAAATTTCTTTCCTCTTGCTTGAGGATTTCCTTAGTTTCTCCTCATTTTATCCCAAGGAGGCTTTGTGCTCCTCATTATCTCCCAGATCTCCCGGAGTTTAATCACCCCCAAAGTCCAGATTAAGTAATTTTATTCCCATTTTTCACCTCTTTTTTTCAGTTAAATCTGTGTTTGAAAGGTTTCCTGCTCCAGGACAGGATGGGATGCTGATCTTTACAAGGTAAGAAACACCTCCTCACTGCTGTTGAGCTGTGATGGATCTTTATTTGAGAGAGCAGAGTTAGTCTGGGTAGGTTTTGTCGTCTCCGTCACCTGTTTGAGCTCAGGAGGATAAAGCTGGGTTCAAACATCACAAAGGGTTGGGGTTAGGAGTAAACTCCACCTTGGGATGACGGGACAGGGGAGGGATTGATGATGTAAAAGCTGATGGAACAGCAACAGCAAATTCATTTGTAACAGAGGGACTTGTGAAGGGAGAGCAAACAGGGTTAGGCCTGGTCTTAGGGTCACAAGAACAAGTCTGGATCTAAAGGAGGGTTAGGAAACAAATCTGCTCTTTGAGATTTGCCCTCAAGGAAGGACTTTGGGGATCATGTTAAACCCTAAAGAGCAACCTCAAGCTGCTGGAAGGGCTTTTTGGGACCATGCTGAACCCTAAAGAGCAACCCCAAGCTGCTGGAATGGATTTGGGGAGGGGATTAGCACTTGGAGTCCTCATGAAAAGGAGTTTTAGGACCACACTGAACCCTAAAGAGCAACCCCAAGCTGCTGGAAGGGCTTTTTGGGACCATGTTGAACCCTAAAGAGCAACCCCAAGCTGCTGGAATGGATTTGTGGAGGGGATTAGCACTTGGAGTCCTGACTAGAAAGGCACAAGGAGAAGAACAGAAGCAAAACCCTAAGACTTCCTGCTTTTGAGTTCAGCTCAACCCCTCAGATCCGACGTGGAAAGTCTAAACCCCGACGCGATTGGGATTTGAAGCCGAGCTCAAGCGAAGCGACGGATTAAATGGGAAGCTTGACGCTCAGCGCTTCAGCTCGACTCACGTCCTGCGTTGAGATTTACCTCTCACAGCCAGGTTTTATTCATCAATGACTCAGATTAACTGCTTCTAGGTGACAACTCGATCCACGAGGAAAAGAAAACTTTGAGGTTTTCCAGTGTTTTAAATTAACGAAGGTGCTGGCTGCCCTTTAGAGGGGGGAAAAGCTTCTCTCCTCAGAGGGGAAAAAAAAGGGGAGTTAGGAGGCTGAAAGCCACCAAGTGAAGGAAATGTCACCAGTTCCTGTCGGATGCTGCGGGGAGGGGAAATCAAATCCTGTGGGATGGGGTCTTTTAAGCTGCTTTCTTGTCAGCGGCTTCTGTGGTTCTCCGGGCGGCGACTCCGTTGGCGATGCCGTTGCTTTCGAACTGTGAGGATAAAGAAGTAAAAGGGGGTTTGAGACCTAGAATTCTAATAAAAATGAGGGGTTGAGGGGATAAAGTGGGGGGCTGAGGTATAAAAATGGGGACTTGGGGAGATAAAATGGGGGTTTGAGGCATAAAGAGGAGGTTAGGCAATAAAAATGAGGTTTTGAGGTGATTAACTGGGGTTTGAGGTAATAAAACGGGGGCATGAAATGATAAAAATAGGGTTTGAGGCAATAAAAATTGGTTTTAAGGTGATAAAACAAGGTTTGGGGTATAAAAATGGGGTGTTGAGGCCATGAAATGGGGTTTTGAGGTACAAAAATCAGGTTGTGAGGTATAAAAATGAGGTTTCATTTTTATACCCCCATAAAGTGGGGGTATGAGGTGATAAATATAGGATTTGGGGTGATCAAAATGGGATTTTGAGGTGATTATGTGGGGTTTGATGGGATAAAATGGGGGTATGAGGTGATAAAAATAGGATTTGAGGCAATTAAATGGGTTTTGGGGTATAAAAGCAGGGTTTTGAGGCAACGTAATGACGTTTTGAGGTCATAAAATGGTGTTTGGGGTATAAAAGTGATGATTTGAGGGGACAGAAAAGGGGTTTGAGGGGATAAAATGGGGTTTAAGGGGATAAAAATGAGGGGTTGAAGCAATAAAATGGGGTTTGAGGTGATAAAAATAGGGCTTGAGGCAACAAAAATTGATTTTAAGGTCATTAAATGAGGTTTGGGCTACAAAAATGGGGTTTTGATGCGATAAAACAAGGGGTTGGGGTAAAAAAATTGGGGTTTGAGGCAATAAAGTGTAGTTTCAAGGTATAAAAATGGGGTTTGAGGCCATAAAATGGGGTTTTCAGGTATAAAAATGGGGTTTGAGGCCATAAAATGGGGGTTTGAGGTATAAAAATGGGGTTCCAGGTAATAAAGTGGAAGTATGAGGTGATAAAAATAGGGTTTGAGGAAAGTAAATGGGTTTTGGGGTATAAAAATGGGGTTTTGAGGTGATAAAATGGGGTGTGAGGGGATAGAAAAGGGATGAGGTGATAAAATGGGGTTTTGAAGCTGTAAAAATGGGGTTTGGCATGGTAAAAATGGGTTTTCAGCTATAAAAATGAGGGTTTCAGGCAATAAAAATAGGGTAAAGTGATAAAAATGGGGAGTTGAGATTATTAAACAGGGTTTGAGGGGGTCAAATGGGGCTTTTGAGGTGAGAAAATGGAGTTTGGGGTATAAAGTTGGGGTTTTGAGGTGATAAAATTAGGGTGAGGTGATAAAAATAAGGTGAGGTGATAAAAATAGGGTTTTGAAGGCATAAAATGGGGGTTTAAGGGGTGAAGGGGATAAAACCACGGGTCTGAGGTGATTAAAATGGGGGTCCCAGTCCAGTAGGAAGCCAGATCTCACCTTGTAGCCCCCTGGTTCATCCTCCTGCCCTGGTTTGGCGGCTGAAGCTGCCCGAGGATTCTCGGCGCCGCCTCCCGCCCCTTGTTTGGTGTCTCCAGGTTCCTCCACAGCTTTCTTGGGCCAGACCCGCTTGACGAAGGGAGCGATAACGGGGTAGATGTAGGGCTCCAGGAATTTCTTGTAGACCCACAGGAGAATGGGGATGACGATGCAAGGGATGCAGACCATGGTGCTGGGAGGGAGAAAGAAAGCCCACAAGCTAGTAAGACAACAAAGAGTTAACAAAAGGGTTCTAAAAAGGAAGAGTTTGCTGTTAATTCATCAATCCTACAGCTTTAAGATAAAAACATTCAGGAAAGGATGAACTTAAACCACCCCAAAAGCAGTCTAAACCACCCTAAAACCAGTGAAATCACTTCAAGCCAGTTGAAATCACTCAGAAACCAGATGAAATCGGGTAAATCCCAGTCTAAACCACCACAAACCCCAGTTTGAACCACTCAAAAAGCAGATTAAATCACCTAAAACCCAGTCTAAACTGCCCTAAACCCAGTCTAAACCACCCCCAAACCCATTTTAAACCCCTCAGGAAACAGATTAAACTGCCCCAAAACCCAGTCTCAACCACTGATTAGAGTCCTACAAGGTTTGATCTTCTCCTTCTTGTTTGATTGGAGGTGAAATTAGAGAGCTGGATTAAAGCCCTAAAGGATTTGGGGCAGGTTGGGGGGTGAGGCTACTAAAATTGGATCTTGGCTACATGAGCTGCAGTTTTCCATCTTTAGGGGGAAAATACAAAGGGAAAAAGGGTTTGATTGGAACAGCCAAGGGATCCCTTTTGTGCTTGGGGTTTTCAAGCAGGGAGAATGTGCAGAGGGCAGCAGGTTTGGGCTTTGTTTCCCCTAGAAAAAGGGGGAGAGGAAAAGGTTACAGAGACAAAAGGGTTTCTTTGCTCTTTTCTTCCCAAAAGATGACCTCAAAAGGGTTATTTGGGTTAAAAACCCCCAATTTGCGTCTGTAATCTGGAAAAATGTGGAAATCTGGGTAATCTTCCTGTTTTTAGGGTGAACTGGCATTTCCCCCCCTTCTGATTGAGTCAATCAGTACAACTTGACCCCAAAACACCTGAAAATTACCCCAAAACCACCATAAAAATACCCCAAAACAGGCTTACAAACTCAGAAAAGGCTTTAGGGCTGGCCCCAAAAAAGTACTTTAAAGTGACCCTAAAAATCACCTTAAAATGACCCAAAAGAAGCCTTAATGTGACCCCAGAGAAGCCCCATCTTGAAGCCTTAATGTGACCCCAAAGAACCCCCTTAAATATCACCCCAAAGAACTTTAAAATGACCCCAAAAACGACCCCTAGAAAGGCCCTTAAAAGTGATAAATGGACCCCAAAATCCGCAGCCTAGAGCGACCCCAAAAAAGCCTCCGTGAGCCCTAAAAAAGCCCCTTAAAATGAGCCCCAAACAATGGCCTTAAAGGCCCCCAAAAAGGGCCTTGACGTCACTCCCAAAAGGGGTCTTAGACGCACCCCAAAACCCTCCCTAACGCCCCAAAACCTGACTTAGCTCACCCCCAAATACCTCCTACCCCCCCTTAAACGCTCCGTTGTGACGCTCCGAGCGGGGGGGGCGCCTCTAAACCGCCTCCCTCCATCCCTCAGCGGCCCCTCGGCCCAGCCCAGGCCCCTGCGAATCCCAGCCCCGCGCTCACCCCACCGGCAGCCACCAGGCCCCGCCGCCTCACCGGAAACACCCCCTCACTTCCGGCGGGCGAGTCAACCAATGAGAACTGAGGGGAGCAACACGTGACTAATCCCCCGCCCCTCAGCGTCGCTGTGTATTTCGCGCATGCGCAGAGCGACCCATACAGCCCCGTTTCAGGGTGAAGCCCCTCCGTTGCAGGGAAATGGGGGGTCGGGAGCTCAGCAGCAGCCCCCAACGCTGCTGAAGGCAGGAGGTTCAGGGCAAAAGGGCAGGAAAAGGAAGGCAGAGAGGGGTTGGCTGTGATTTTATTCTGTACATCTGCAGCTGCTGCAGCTTCACTCCCGGGCCATCAGCTTCTGCTTCTTCAGCTTCTTCTGGGAGATCTGGGGAAGGAAGGAGGAATCATGACTGAAACCAGAGGAGCAGCATCGTCACCCATAATGAGCAAGGTGTGAACTTGCCAAGGACCAGTGTCTAAACCCCCATCTTAGCACCAAAGGAGCAGCATTTGATCTCCCATTTTAGCACCCCAAGTCCAGCATCTTAACCCCAACGAGCAGCATCTGATCCCCCATCTCAACTCCCCATGAGCAGCATCTTCTCCCTAAGAGAGCAGAATCTTAACCCCCAGGAAGCAACATGTGATCCCTCCTCTTAACCCCAGATGGGCAGCATCTTAACCCCCCAAGAAGCAGGGTCTTAACCCCCCAAGAAGCAGGGTCTTAACCCTCATCTTAATCCCCAAGGAGCAGGGTCTTAATCCCTGAGAAGCAGCATCTTAACGCCCATTTTAACCTCCCTTGAGCAGCATCTTAACTCCCAATGAGCAGAATCTTGAACCCCAGCATCTTCAGAGCAGGGTCTTAATCCCCATTTCAGCACCTTAACCCACATCTTTAACTGCAAAGGAGCAGCATCTTGACCCCTATCTTAAATCCCAAGGAGCAGGGTCTCAACCCCTCAGGGAGCAGCATCTTAACCCCCTAGGAGGAGCATCACAAGCCCCATCTCAACCCCAGAGGAGCAGCATCTTAACTCCCATTTCAGCCCCAAAGCAGCGGCACCATAAACCAGTAAAATCCCTCCCGAAGCACCTGAAGCTCCAGAATAACCTGAAACCCCCCTGCTCAAAGCTTTTTTCCTCCTCTCTCCCCACTCTCAAACAATGAAATACAGAGGTTGCTCAGAAACAACAGCGTAACTGCTTTCTTTTCATGGGTTTTCCAAAGGTGTCCTAAGTTGTTCATCACGGCAACCCCACTGTGGATCGAGGAGGAGCAGGAGAGGAGGAGCAGAAGAGGAGGAGGAGACAGAGGCAGCTGTTCCCTACCTTTTTCTTTTGAGCCACTTCCTCCTCCGGCTTGGGAACGATCTGTTCCTTCTCGGTGAGGATCATCTCGATGTGGCAGGGGGAGCTCATGTAGGGATTGATCCTCCCGTGGGCTCGGTAGGTGCGCCGACGCATTTTGGGGGCCTTGTTGACCTGGATGTGCTCGATCACCAGCGAATCCACATCCAGACCCTGCCGTGGGGAGGGGGTGTCAACATCATCAGTCACTTCCTTTTCTCTTCCATTCAATCATTTCAGCATCAGAATCATTGATAACCACCCACTCGGGTATCCCAGCCCCAAACCCGGGTCAGAAGACGGCTGCTACGAGGCCTCAGGATGCATCTAAAGGGCTTCTGATGGCTCAGAACGAAGTGGTGGTTTCATGGGGGTTCCAAAGGTGTCCTAAGATAGTCATCACGGCCATCAGAGAGTTAATTAAGCCCCATGAGACCAATTAAGAGCAACAGGTCACCTAGGGGCTGTGGGTCCTACCTTGAGCTCGGCGTTGCTCTCGGCGTTCTTCAGCATGTGCAGCAAGAACTCGGCGCTCTTCTTGGGCCACCGGCCCTGGGTCCAACCCCACTGCTTGGCCTGGGAGAAGGAGGATCACACACTGGGTCCTGCTGCAACACAACTTGCCCATCGGGGTCATTTACTTGCCACACTGTCCCTGCCCCGAATCAGTCTGGTTGGAAAAGATCCTGAAGGTCAAGTCCAGCCGCTCCCTCAGGGGACCACTAATCCCTGTTAATTACCCCACAGCTTTGCAACCCCTACAGGCATGGGGTGACCCTTGAGGGGTGGAAATTGCTCCTCAGAGGCAATCCAAACCCCACCTTGGGCAACCTGAGGCCATCTCTTCTCCTCCTGTCACGTAATCAAGACACCAACCCCCATCTCACTCCAACCTCTGAAGTTCAGGGGGCTGCAGAGAGCGATGTCTCCCCTGAACCTCCTCCAGCTCCATGCCCTCTCCAGTTCCCTAAGCAGCTCCTCAGTGCTCCAGCCCCTTCCCCAGCTCCGTTGCCCTTCTCTGGGCCCTCTCCAGGCCCTCAATGTCCTTCTAGCACTGAGGGGCCTAGTGCTGACTGCAAGATTTGAGGGGGAAAACAGCTGTCAGGAGCAACCTCAACCTCCTCGGGGGCAACTTGAAGCCAGTTCCTCTAATCCTGGGGAGGGAGAAGAGACCGATCCCCACCTGGCTCCAACCTGCTGAAGTTCAGGGGGTTTTGGAGAGTGAGAAGATCTCTCCTGAGCCTCCTTTTCTCCAATTCAAACTCCTCTCCCGTTCCCCTCAGCTGCTCCTCAGAGCACTGGTGCTCCAGCCCCTTCCCAGGTGCCCCCTACCTGGGCGCAGCGTCCGACTCCCCCGTTGTAGCGGCGGAAGGGGACGCACTGCTTCTTCAGGGTGACGTCCTTCAGGTACTTGGTGGCCTTGCGGATGTGCATCCCCTTGATGGCCTGGGCTGTCTCCCGGGTGTTCTGGGGTCACAGAGCAGAGTCCCTCTTAATAACCCTCTCTGAGCTCCACTCTCCCCTTTCCTGGGTCTTACTGGCTTTGCTCCAAACCCAGTTTAGCTGAGGATCCATCAGAGAATCTCTTTGGCTGAAGAGATCTTGAGGATCATCAGATCCAGCTGCTCTGCCAAAGCCCCACTAATCCATGTTCCTCACCCCACAGCTTTGCAATCCCTCCCTCCAGGGCTGGACCTGTGGAATCCCTGAGGGGGGTAAAAATTGGTCCTCAGGAACAACCACAAACTCCCCTGAGGCAACTTGAGACTGTTCCCTCTCATCCTGGGGAGGAGAGAGTAACCCCCACCTCCCTCCAGCCTCCTGAAGTTCAGGTACAGCAAGGTCTCCCTGAACCTCCTTTTCTCCAACCCCCATCCCCAGGGCCCCCACCGGCCCCTTCTCTCCCCCTCTCTCCTGGGCCCTCACCGGCCTCTTCTCCCCCTCTCTCCTGGGCCCTCGTCGGCCCCTCAGCCGGCACTGACCTCAGGATTTAAGGTGGGACCTCACCAGTACCCAGTACAACCAATATAAACCAGTACAACCAATATAAGCCAATACAACCAACCAGAACCAACCATAACCGATGAGGAACCCCCACTTAAGCAGCGATGCATCAGAGCAAAACCCAGTTTCTATAGAAACGAGTGAACTAAGCGCCCCCCTCCACCAAATCCCCAAACCCTTCTCCTTTACCTTGAAGTGAACCCGCAGGTTGGACCCCCGGGACTTGCAGGCTGCGGAGAGAAGAAACCACCTGTGGGTAGGAAAAGCTCAGCGGCTTCATCGTGTATCCTACGGGAACGGGGAAAGGAAACGGAAGGGCAGACTCACATTTGGTGGGGTTCTCCGGGTCCAGCGAGTACCGCACCATCTTGGGAGCTCAGCTGCGGGTAAAACACCGGTGATAAATAACATTAACACCGTGAAAAAGCTCACAACGTTCGGCTCTTCCCACCCTGGGGAAAAGCAGCTGCTCGGAAAACTCCGCTTTGAGTTGTTTTCATTCTGAAATCCAAAGGTGTCCTAAGAAACTCGTCATGGCAGCCTCGACCAAGTCCCGAGGGGCCCAGAGCGCCTAGAAGCCGCCATCTAGACCCACACGAACTGCGGCCTAGTCCCGAGTGGCCCAGAGTACCCAGCAGCCGCAGCCCAGTCCCCCGAAGAGCCCCATCCCAAGGCCCCAGGAGCCGTGGAGTAGTCACGAAGGCCCGCGGCCTAGGAACCGCAGCCGCCGCCCAGACTCCCAGAAGCTGCGGCCCAGACCCCACGCAGGAGCCGCAGCTCCCGAGCAGTCGCGGCCTAGTCCCGAGAGGCTGCGGCCTAGTCTCGAGGGGCCGCTCCCCGCCGCCTCCGCCCCATCCCCGTTAAAACCGGGAGGTCCCCGGCGACGGAAACCGAACCCGATTCCCCTCCTCACCGCCTCCCGGGGCGGATGAAGCCGCAAGAAGCCGGATGGAACCGGATCCCACCGGCTGGGCCGCACCCCAGGCCGCCATCGCTCCCTCACCTGAGGCCGCCGCTGAGAAGAGGGAGGGGCGGGGCTTCCCGGCGAATGGGAAAACCCGTGGGGTCTCGCGAGAGTTGGGGGCGGGATTTGGCTCAGGGAGCGTCGCGCTGGTGCCGCGCAGGGAGCGGGGCGAAGGGACTTGAGGGAGCGTCGATCAATTCGCGACGGGGACAGAGCCTGAGGGGGTCAGGGAAGGGGTCAGGGACCCCAGGAAAGGGGTCACGGAAGCCTCAGCGCTGGCTCCTTGAAGATCAGAAGAGTGGCCAAGGAGCAGAGCCCAGGGCTGCAGCTAGATGGCAGCTGAGGATGGGCAATGGGAAGGAGCAGAGGGCTAGGAAGTCTCCTGCAGGTGGGAGATGGGGTCTCCTGCAGGTGGGAGATGAGGTTCAGTCACAAACTGGGTTGAACTGGTGTCTTCAAAGCTCATCCAGTGAGCAGGGACAGTGCCAACCACAGGAGGTGGCTCAGAGCAGCTCAAGGTCCAACCTGAGCTGGGATGGTGCCAGGGATGGGGCTTGTCCCACCTCTCTGGACAACCTGGGCTAGGCTCTCCCCACCCTCAGCAGCCACAATCTCTTCCAGGGTGAAGCTCCCTCTTCCAGTTTAACCATCACCCCTCGGCACAACAGCACCCGTGCTGATCCTAAAGGTCTCTCCTGGACTTGGAGACCTGTGATGACCTTCAAGCAGGTCTAGGAGGAGAAGAACATCCAGCCCTGACCACCTCCTCCTGAACATCCCAGCAGCTCCTCCAGCATCTTCTCCGCTCTGCTCAGAGGTTCCCCCCTTCCCGACGGCGACTACTTGACCTCGCTCCCAAAGGTCATCCTTGAGGTCACCCCCAAAGTCATCCTTCCTGCTCGGTGACCCCCCAAGTCTTCCCCCATCCGGCCACCCTGGCTAATCCCGAGCCGGCCCTCCCCCCATCACCGGACCCTTCCCGTCACATGCAGCCGCTCGGGGAGGTCATATGATGGGTAGGGGACCGCCAAGGCGGCTACTGGCCGGAGGGTGCCGGTAGGTCCCGCACCTCCAGCTCCCACCGCCGGCACCCCGTGACTCGGGTCAGGTGAGGGCTTTGCGTGGGGAGGTGCTTAGTGGGACCCTTCAAGGACCTTCACGCTCCCCCAGTTCAACCCTCTGAAGAGAGCGGGGCCACCCCCAGCCACAGCAAGTTGCCCAGAGCCTCAAGGTCCAACCTAGGCTCTCCCCACCCTCCTGCTCTCCAGTTTGAATCTCCCTCTCCCAGTTTAACCAGCACCCTGGCACAGCAGCCCCTCCTCAAGAGTCTCCCCTCAGGTGCTTTTTGTCCCCTTCAAGCCCTGAAGGTCTCCCTGGAGCTTCTCTCCTCCAGTTGAACCTCTCCCAGTTCCCATCACATCTGGGGCTCTGCTCCAGCAGCTCCAGTTCTCTACTGGGATGAGGAGCCCAGAGCAGGGGGTCTCCCCAGAGTGGAGCAGAGGGGCACAATCCCCTCCCAGTCCCCCACTGCCAGGGACCCAGCTGAGGACACCAGCAACCTCAAACTGGGAGTGACTGGGAGCAGCGCCGGCACGACCAGGGCTACCTCAGTCTCCTCTGACTGAACCCCAGAGCCTCCAGCTCTTCCTCTGGGGACCCCAAGGGTGGCTCCAGGGATCCCCAGGAGAGAAGGAAACGCTCCCAGGAATTAGCCCTCAGCAGGAATGTGGGGATTGGGCCGCTCAAGGGATCTCGTGGTGGCCGTGGCCGGCGCCAGTGGGGCCCGTGAGCCGCTTTTGTAACCCCACGAGGGGATTAGGGAAGGGGCTGAGAGGGGCCAGGAGATGATGGGGACTCCCCGGTCCCTTCTCAACTGGTTGGTGTGGGGTGGGGTGGGGAGGGAGCCCAGGGTGGAGCAGGTCTTGAGGGGGGGATGTTGCTTCTACTCTGGGGGGACAAGTGAACCCCAAATCCTGCTGAGGGACCAAGTGGTTTCTAACAGGAGGAGCCTCATCTCACCGGGGTCTTCGCTCACCCCAGGTGGTGCTGGAGGAGAAACCAGTGGCCTCAGGAGGAGAGGAGGATGAGGAGGAGGAGAGGAGGATGAGGAGGAGGAGAGGAGGACGAGAGGAGGATGAGGAGGAGAGGAG
>VXBP01000504.1:50533-64270 GCA_013400115.1 Rhinopomastus cyanomelas | reverse complement strand
TCCTCCGCAGCCATGCGGCAGCTCGTCCTGCTCCTCTGCGCCGCCGCCAGCTGCTGCCTGGCAGGAGGAGGAGGTGGGTGAGCGCAGTCCCGCGCGTGGACGGGCTCCACGCGTGGACGTGGGGCGTGGGAAAGAGCGGGGGGCGAGCAGTCGCCCGCAGTGACCACCCCACCACACCCCCCCACCCTTTGCAGGTGGCCCCTTGGCCGAGCCCCCGGAGGACAGGCGGGAGCAGCAGGTCAAGTTCACCCTGCGCTCGTGGCCCCACGGAGGGCGAGCAGCCCACGCGGACGATGAGGACGGTGGTTGCCCAGTAGCCGTCGGGCAAGCCGAGCGGCTGCGGGACTGCGGCTTCAACGCGACGGCCAAGACCTTCGTCATCATTCACGGGTGGACGGTGAGCGCGGGAGGGCTCGGAAGGAGAGCGGGTGACTTGGCCAAGCCCGGAGCCACCTGCTGCTCGTTGCCCTTCTGGCACTGGGGCCACTTGGGCTACAGCCCCGCGTGCCCAGAGCGAAGGGATGGGGCCACTGAGCCCCCCACGTCTGTGATTCCAGATGAGTGGAATGTTCGAAACCTGGCTGGGCAGCTTGGTGGCCGCCCTGCGGGAGCGGGAGAAGGAGGCCAACGTGCTGGTGGTCGACTGGCTAGTGCTGGCCCACCAGCTCTACACCGACGCCGTCAACAACACGCGGGCGGTCGGCAGGAGCATCGCCAGGCTGCTCGACTGGCTGCAGGTACCTCCCGGGGCTCTCGCAAGCGGGGAGCGTTGGGGAGCTCTGGGGTGACCCCAGCGCCCCTTCTCCTTCCCTCTCTCTCTTGGGGTGATTCTTCTCCCTCTCTCTCGGGGTGATTCCTGCTTCCCTCTCTCTTGGGGTGATTCTTCCTTCCCTTCTTGGGGTGATTCTTCTCCCCCTCTCTCTCTCGGGGTGATTCTTCTCCCTCCCTCCCTCTCACTTGGGGTGATTTTTCTCTCCCTCTCTCTCGGGGTGATTTTTCTCTCCCTCTCTTCTCGGGGTGACTCTTCCTTCCCTTCTCAGGGCAATTCTTCTCCCTCTCTCTCTCTCTCCCGGGGTGACTCTTCCTTCTCTTCTCGGGGTGACTCTTCCTTCCCTTCTCAGAGTGAATCTTCTCCCTCTCTCTCTTGAGGTGACTCTTCCTTCCCTTCTCAGAGTGAATCTTCTCCCTCTCTCTCGAGGTGACTCTTCCTTCCCTTCTCGGGGTGAATCTTCTCCCTTCTTCTCCCTCTCTCTCGGGGTGACTCTTCTCTTCTTGGGGTGATTCTTCTCTCTCTCTCTTGAGGTGACTCTTCCTTCCCTTCTCGGGGTGACCCTTCTCCCCCCCTCTCTCCCGGGGCGATTCTTCTCTTCTCGTCCCTCTAGACGCTGCCTAAACCCTCGCGGGGCTGGCACTTGGGTGCCACCACCGCTTCCACCCCAACCCTTCGAGAAGCCGCGTCTACGTCTTCCTCGACCACCTCCCCCCGGTGGGGTCAGACCCTCACATGGGGGGGGGTGTTCGCTTTGTCTCCCCCAACCAGGAGAACCCGCTCTTCCGGCTCGAGAACGTCCACCTGATCGGGTACAGCCTGGGCGCCCACGTGGCCGGCTTTGCCGGCAACCACGTCCGCGGGACCATTGGCCGGATCACAGGTGGGTCCCGGCATCAGGGTGGCCGCCGGGTTTTCCATTCCCAGTCTCTCACCCGTCGTCTCTCCTCCCACCTCTGGCCACCAGGTCTGGATCCCGCCGGGCCGATGTTCGAAGGAGCGGACCCCGGCAAGCGCCTGTCCCCTGACGACGCCGGCTTCGTGGACGTCCTTCACACCTACACGAGGGAGACGCTGGGCGTCAGCATCGGCATCCAGATGCCCGTTGGCCACGTGGACATCTACCCCAACGGCGGAGACTTCCAGCCCGGCTGCGGCTTGAGCGACGTCCTGGGAGCCATCGCCTACGGGAGTGAGTCCGTTGGGTGGTGGAGACACTCCTTTGGGTCGACCTCAGGGGTGACTTGAGCCGCCAAGAGCAGAGAGAAGGACGTTGTCCTTCCGGTAGAGACGACCGGCGGCAGAGCCGCGCCGCCTGACGCTCCCTCCTCCGCTTCCGCAGCCATCGGCGAGGTGGTCAAGTGCGAGCACGAGCGCTCCGTCCACCTCTTCGTGGACTCCCTGGTGAACCCGGACAAGCAGAGCTTCGCCTTCCAGTGCGCCGACTCCAGCCGCTTCAAGAAGGGCATCTGCCTCAGCTGCCGCAAGAACCGCTGCAGCGGCATCGGCTACAACGCCCGCAGGACGCGGAGCCGGAGGAACAGCAAGATGTACCTGAAGACGAGGGCGGACATGCCCTTCAAAGGTAGCTTTGGACCTCGGGGGGTCTTGATTCGTCACCAAGAAGACACCCAGTGCTGGGGGAGACGTAGAGATGGAAGAGTAGCACCATCCATGGTGGGGTTTGTGGAGCCTCCTTCTCTGGAGGCCTTTCAAACCTGCCTGGATCTAGGGGGTTCTGCTCCACCAGGGGGGTTGGACTTGGATGATCTTTGGAGGTCCCTTCCAATCCCTAATGAGTGTCTTAGAGAGGTTCTAGAAGGCCCTTCTCCATCTTGACTGCCCGTCTTTGGATGCTCTCCAGCCCCTCAATGTTCTCCTTATCTCAAGCTGATGTTTGAGATGTGCTCCTAGAGCATCCTAGAGTGGTCCTAGGAGAAGGAGAAGGCCCTTCTCCAGCTTGACTGCCCATCTTTGGATGCTCTCCAGCACCTCAGTGTCCTTCTTGGTGTCCTTCTTGTCTTGAGGTGATGTTTAGAGCATCCTAGAGTGGTCCTAGGAGAAGGAGAAGGCCCTTCTCCAGCTTGACTGCCCATCTTTGGATGCTCTCCAGCACCTCAGTGTCCTTCTTGTCTAGAGATGGTCTTTGAGATGTGCTCCTAGATCATCTTAGAGTGGTCCTAGGAGAAGACCAAGCTCCTAAGGCAGTGTCATTGCTCATGATACCCCAAGGTGGAGGAGATCATCCTCAGGTACTTCAAAACCTGCTCCAAGGTGGGAGGAGATGCTCCTCAGGTACTTCAAAACCTGCTCTGGATGGTCTTCCTCACCTCGGGAGAGGAGGAGGCTTCCATCTGGCAGTTGCTGGACCCCCAGAGGGCAGAGGAGAGTCTTCCATCTGGGGGTTCAGCTGAGAAGAAGATGAGGAGGACCTCAAGCTGTTGTTTGAGCTTTGGAGAGAGTTGAACCATCGGTTGCCTTTGGTCCAAGCTCTGTGAGGTTCCTTCTCAGCAGTGACAACAACCATGAGACCACCTTCATCCTGGAAGGGGCTTCCCAGGGGGGTTGTGGAGTCTCCTTCTCTGGAGACGTTTCAAACCCACCTTGGACCTTCCTGTGTGACTGGATCTAGAGGGTCCTGCTCCACCAGGGGGATGAGGCTGGATGATCTCTTGAGGTTCCTCATGCTCTGGGCTTCTGCGTCTCCGGGTGACGTTGACTCTGCTCCATCCCCTTCGAGTACAAGTCAACCCTGGGAGGAAGAAGTGGCCAGTGAGGTCTCCAAGGAAGGGTCTAGCTGTTGCCACCCACGTTGGTCTTGCTGATGGAGGCCAACTCCACCTCTGCTGTCCTCCTTCTCCCTCCAGTGTATCATTACCAGATGAAAATGCATGTCTTCAGCTACCAGAGCCTGGGAGAAGCCGATGCTACGTTCTCCGTCACCCTCCACGGCACCAACGGCGACTCGGAGCCTCTGGCTTTAGAAATGTGAGTGAGGAGGCCGTGGTGGCCTCATTCATGGCCCACTTGGCCGTGGTCCTGTGTGACTGGGTCTAGGGGGTCCTGTGTGACTGGGTCTAGGGGGTCCTGTGTGACTGGGTCTAGGGGGTCCTGCTCCACCATCTTGACTACATCCTCCCTTCAGGGAGTTGGAGAGAGGGAGAAGGTCGCCCTTGAGGCTCCTCTTCTCCAGCTCCACCAGCCTCTCCCATCAGACTCCAGTCCCTTCCCCAGCCTCGTTGCTCCTCTGGACCAGCTCCAGCCTCTTCTTGAAGTGAAGGACCCAGCCCCACCCCCAGAACTCAAGAGGAGGCCTCCCCAGTGCCCAGTCCAGGAGGCCAATGATGTCCCCAGCCCTACTGGCCACCCTATTGCTGATCCTGGGCTCCCCTGCTGGCTCCTGTTCAGCTGGGTGTCACCCAGTGCTTCCGGGTCCCTCTCAGCTGGGCTGTTCTCCAGCCACCCCTATCTCTGGAGGCATTGTTGACCTTCTTGGAGCCTCTCCCAGAAGGAACACAAGGCCGTTGGCGGAGGCTTGGCCGTTGGCTGCGGAGCCAACGCACATCTGGCCGGCGTCCATGAGGAAGGAGCCGGTGACCTCCCGCTTCCTCTCTCAGGCTGGACCAGATCGGCCTCAACGCTACCAACACCTTCCTGGTCTACACCGAAGAGGACATGGGGGAGCTGCTGAAGATCAAGCTCACGTGGGAAGGAGCCTCCCAGTCGTGGTACGACCTCTGGAAGGAGCTCCGCAGCTACTGGTACCGGCCTTCCAAGGCTCCGCAGGAGCTGCACGTCCGCCGGATCCGCGTGAAGTCCGGGGAGACCCAACGGAGGTGAGAAACGAGGGCCGGGGTCTGAACTCAATGGCCTGATCCCACCTCGAGGACCTTCCAGATGTCGTGGAGCCAACGGGAGCCTCCTGTTGATTCCCGCTTCCCGCCCTCCTCCAGGTTTGCTTTCTGCGTGGAGGACTCCCAGTTAACCAGTATAACTCCCGGCAAAGAGCTCTGGTTCGTGAAGTGCCCGGAGGACTGGCAAAAAAGGTAGGGAGGGGTGGGGGGATCTCATCATCTAACTGGTGCGAGATGGTCCTTCAGCCTAAAGATGTTGTCCGGTTGCCGTCATGGTCAAGGCCGAAGGGGCTGCCAGCGCTCGTGGTCTGTGAAATGGTGGAGAACCAGTTAGAGGGACCAGTAGGGAGAGGGAAGCTGGAAGTGCAGGTCAAGGGAAGATCCTTTCACTCTTCTAGAAGATCTTGAGGGGCTACAAGATCTGTGGAGCAGAGGACAACCAGTTAGGGAAGCTGGAAGGGCAGATCCTTTCACTCTTGTAGAAGATCTTGAGCGTCTACCAGCACCCAAGATCTGTGGAGCAGAGGAGAACCAGTTAGGGAAGCTGGAAGGGCAGGTCAAGGAGGATCCTATCACCCATCTAGAAGATCTTGAGGGTCCTAGAAACATCTCAAAGGTTGAGCTCAACCCTCAGCTGAGGACTTGCTGGGGTTTTACAGCACCGGCTCCTATCGCTTCATCTCCTCTGGGTCAGGAGAGGGTAAGTTGAGCTGTTGCCAGAGCTCTCAGCCCTGTTTGACCTCCCCGGGGGACTTTCCAGACACCCAGGAGGAATCTTCTGGGGAACTTCCAAGAACTCTGGTCCCAGCAGCGACAGCTTGGCTGCCTCTAGTTGTGGTCTGGATGAGTCCCAACTTGTTTGGCTCAACCAGGAGACACCCAACCTCTTCCAAAAGTCCAGCCTGTGAACTTTTAAGGCTCCTGATCAGGACCTGAAGTTCTTGGTGGGACACGTGAAGCTTTCCTTCCCCACTCCAGACATTCCAAGTCATGACCTTCCTGCTCAACCTCTGGAACGCGGCCGTTTCCTCCTTGGCGACTTGAGTCGGTGAACATCTGTCCACCAGGACCTCTGCCCGTGGTCTTCAGGCTCTTCTGCTCTGACAGGAGACAAGACCAACCTGTTGTGTCCAAACTTGTTCTGGTGGCCTGGGATGTCTTGGGAATTCTTGGCTCCTCCTCTTCCCTTCCCTGTTTAACCAGATTTCTCTCCTTCTCCTCTCGGCTTTTCCCCCCAGACGCGTCTCAAATTTGCTCTGACGGCTCCTCCGGAGACTCGAGACGTCCGGGAAGACCCTCACCCACGGGACCTAGACGCGCGAAGACCCCCTGAGAGCGGTGGGACGGGAGCACTTCCGAGTCCTTCGGGATCCCAAGGAGGACGTTCACGTTGTTTAACCCTCTGTTGACCCGTCGCATGGTGGCCTACTCCCTTCAAGCAGGACTTACGGGGTGAGATCTTTGCGGATCTAGACCTCAACGATGATCTTCTGGCCTCTACCAGAGAGGATGAAGCGCCTCCAGCGTAGGAGCCACCCGTGGGACTGGGGGAAGAGGAGACCAGTGCAGGTCAAGGGTTGTTCATCTTCACTTTGAGATGTCCTTTGTTTGCCTTAAAAATAACCCCTCGGGCGTCCGGCCGACAGCAGAACCTCTACGAGAAGGTACCGCTCCCGTCCTCCCAGTATCCGGGGCAGGACATGATGGTGTTGGTGGTGTTGATGGTGTTTGTGGTGTTGATGGTGTTTGGCAGCTCTTCCACGGCTCAAGCTCTTCGTAAGAGGCCAAAGGCAGCTGCTCTTCCATGGGAGCTCCTCTTGCAGCAAGACCAGCCCTTCCATCCCACGTCTCGAGCTCTTCGTAAGAGGCTAAAGGCTCTTCCATGGCAGAAGGACCTTCAGGAGAACGTTCACGCTGCTCCTATTCTCTGCTGAGACCATCTTCAGCTCCTGGTCAGCTGCAGGACCCGGCGTGGAAGCCCAAACCTTCTTCTGCTGAGCCACACCGATACCATCCTGCTCCCGTTGGGTTCTCCAGGAGGTTTGCGTTGACTTTGAGGGTCTTGAGCACCACTCCAGCAGAGTGGACCTCGTCCAGATGAGCTGGGTTTCTTCTCCAGGGCTTTGTGTTGACTTTGAAGGACTTGAGCACCATCCCCTTAGCTCCAGCAGAGTGGACATTGTCCAGATGAGCTGGGTTTCTTCTCCAGGGCTTTGTGTTGACTTTGAAGGACTTGAGCACCATCCCCATGGATGCAGTTGGAGATGGAGATGCAAAGGGACTTCTCATCCCTATCTGGACGAACATCAAGGAGACTCTTGGACCTTTTCCATGCACAAAGGTAGCGCCTTGAGCTCTGGCGCTCGAGCCAAGTCCTCCTGAAGCTTCATGGAGCTTCAACCCAACCAAAGCACGTGTGGAGCTGTCTCCTCGTTGTTTATCACCTTTCATTAGTCTTAATTGTGATTATTCTTCATTGATGGAAGGGTCTGGGAGCTGTGGCCGAGCCGCGAGGTGGCCTCCGAGCCCTGTTTGTATATCGTGGATCTTGTAGGACGTCCCAGCGTCCCCGTCCCCACCCCATTAATTTATTTCCTCTTGTACATGTGTGAAGTCTTCCAGAGCTTCTGGGGTTGGAAGCAGAAGGGTTTCGGAGCCTGAAGAGCGAAAGAGAAATAAAGGGCTTCGTAAAAATCACCGGTGGGTTGTCGGTTGGCGACGCTTCAAGGCCAAGGCCAGAAGAAAGAGGAGATGAAGGTAGATTAGGGGTCAGATAGGTGCTGGTGAGTGGGTGTCCTCATGCAGAACCTTCCTTTGGTGTCTCCTCTGGGCTGTTCCACCACGATGGGCTTGTTTCATCCATCCCTGTCAGGTAGGTGCTAGTGAGTAGGTGTCTTCTCCGGGGTGTTCCACCACGATGGGCTTGTTCCATCCATCAGGGTCAGGTAGGTGCTGGTGAGGAGATGCCCTCATCCAGAACCTTCCTTTGGTGTCTCCTCTGGGCTGTTCCACCATGATGGGCTTGTTCCATCCACCCATCCATCATCAAGCAACTTCAGGAGATGGAGCAAAGTCACTCCACCTGCTCCTGAGGTCCCAGACCGTTAGGGGTTGGAAGGGACCTTGAAGGATCATCCCATCCAATCCTGCTGTGATGGAGGTTGTAGGTTTCCTTCTGGCTTTAGGAAGAAGCCATGAACCTGGTTGGGTCTTCCCTCTGCTTCTTCTCCATCAGGGCTGGGAGTCCAGACTGGTTTTGGGGTGGAAGCTCTGCCAGTCCAACCCCTCTGCAAAGAGTAGAGACATCTCCAACCAGGTTCCTTGGAGAACCCCAAGACCCAACCTGAGCTGGGATGGGGCTTGTCCCACCTCTCTGGGCAACCTGGGCCAGAGTCTCTCCACCCTCAGGGTCAACAACCTCCTCCTTCTCTCCAGTCTCCCTCTCCCAGTTCAACCATTACCCCTGACACAGCAGCCTCTACTCAACAGTCCATCCCCAGCTCTTCTTCAAGCCCTGAAAAGCCACCAGAAGGTCTCCCTGGAGCTTCTCTTCTCCAACTGAACCTCCCCCTCAACTTGCCCAGCCTCCCATCACATCTGCGGCCACCACTGGCCCCACTCCATGAGCCCAGAGCTGGACCCAGCCCTGCAGCTGGAGGTGGGGGGGTCTCTCCAGAGCGGAGCAGCCGGCCACAATCCCCTCCTTGACCTGCTGGCCCCCACTGTTAGGGACCCAGCCCAGGGGGGGCTTCTGGGCTGGGAGGGCACGTTGCCACGATGTCTTGCGAGCCGCTGGCACGAGTCCAGCAGCACCAGAAGGACTCTGTGAACAGAGTAAACACCCTTGAGCTCTGCTGGGTCTGGAAGTCCCGGAGTTAACCTTTGCCTGGGAGAAGCTCTCAGAGCTGGACTTCATGGAGAAGGTCTGTAGGTCCCTCACGGCTTGTGGGACTCATCCCACCCTAGACCCTGTCCCTAAGCTCCAGATCTCCACATCATCCAGGGATGGGGATTCAACCCTTTCCCTGAGCAGCCTGTTCCAAGGGCTGAGGACCCTTCTCAGGAAGAGGTTTCTCCTCAGGTCCCACCTAACCTTCCCCTGGTGCAAGTTCAGGCCACTTCCTCTTGTCCTGTCACTTGTTTCTTGGGAGAAGGAGAAGTTTCTCCTCAAGTCCACCCCAGCATCGATGCTGTTGAAGGTAAGTTGGACCACAAAGTCTACTCAGGCTTTTCTTCTCCTCCAGTTCCCAGTTTAACACCACCCCTTCCTCCAGTTGGAGCTGGAAGTAGAAGTCATAGGCTGGTTTGAGTTGGAAGGGACCTTCAAAACGCATCTAGGCCCTGGTTTGAGTTGGAATAGACCTTCAAGACTCATCTAGACCCTGGTTTGAGTTGGAAGGGACCTTCAAAACTCATCTAGGCCCTGGTTTGAGTTGGAAGGGACCTTCAAAACTCATCTAGGCCCTGGTTTGAGTTGGAAGGGACCTTCAAGACTCGAGACCCTGGTTTGAGTTGGAAGGGACCTTCAAGACACTGGGGTGCTGGAGAGCATCCAAAGAAGGGCAGTCAAGCTGGAGAAGGGCCTTCTCCTTCTCCTAGGACCACTCTAAGATGCTCTAGGAGCACATCTTAAACATCAGCTTGAGATAAGAAGGACACTGGGGTGCTGGAGAGCATCCACAGAAGGGCTGTGAAGCCTGAGGAGCAGCTGTTGAGGAGGAGCTGAGGGAATTGAGGTTGTTTAGTCCAGAGAAGAGGAGGTTGAGGTGAAGGAGACCTCATTGCTCTTTACACCTGCCTGAAAGGAGGGTGGAGAGAGGTGGGGGTTGGTCTCTTCTCACCAGGAACAAGTGATAGGACCTCAAGTTGCACCAGAAGAGGGTGAGACTGGCCACCAGGAAAAGCTTCTTCCCTGGACAGGCTGCCCAGGATGAGGTGGAGCGACCATCCCTAGAGGGGTTCAACCAACCAGTAGACCTGGTGCTTGAAGCCACCGTCTGGTGGCCACGGTGAGGTTGGGTTGGTGGTTGGACTTGGGAGGTCTCCTCCTACCTGATTCCAAGGTGATTCCAAACCCTTCCTGGAATTTCCAGCCAGCTGGGGAATTCCACCCCCAGAACCAACCAGGGATTGGAAGGGACCTTGAGAGACCATCTCATCCAACTGGTTGTCCAACAGCAGAACTTTGCTGTTGGCCCCCTGTTTCAAACCAAGAGCTCCAGACCCACCCCGAAGTTGGGGGCCGCTCGAGGAGCCGCCGTCCAACGGACTCGTTTAGAACCCCCCGGGTGATTGATTCCTCTTATTCATTCCGGAGCCTTCCGAAGGGCCGGCCCCTTTCTTTGCTCTTGGACCGTGGCACAAAGTCCCACATTGTCCTCGCCGGCGGCTGACAAACACAAACCCCGGGCGGGGAGGCGGGGAGGCGGAGGGGGGTGGTTGGTTGTGTTTTCTTTCAGCCTTCCAAGACCCCTGCCGGGTTGTTTACGTCTGGTTTCGCCGAAGCCGCTCGCGTCTATCGAGGGCTGTTTCCCGGAGGAAGAAGCCTGCTCTGGTTGTTTTTCTCTCATCCTCCCCGGAGCTACCTCGTCGTGCGGCTCCGAGGACGCGGGAGGTTGGCAGCCTCCTGCCTAGGACGTGATCCGGATTTAGGGGACCCCCTGTGTCAGGGGGACCGGACTGGATGATCTCTTGAGGTTCATTCCAATCCCTAATGACTGGATTTAGGGGGACCCCCGTGTCAGGAGGACTGGACTAGATGATCCTTCAAGGTCCCTTCCAACCCCTAATCTTCTGCGAGTCCACGATCAAGCTCAAGGATTGAGCCTTGAGGTTGAGTTGTCACCCAACGGCCCCACAACCTCCCGGCAGAAAGGTCGGAGGAGCCAACAAACCCCCCCCCCAATCCTTGACTCTTCCCACCACTTCGTCCCCGTATCCTGTTGCAACAGAAGCCACCAAGCATCTCCCTCCTGGCCACCGGGCAAGTCGGAGCCTCTGGGGACGACGCTGAAGCAATCGGAGAGACTATTTTGACTGGTTGGTTTGACCACAACGAGGGGCCTCTCCGGTCAAGAGGGAAGAGAAGAGCAAAGTGGAAGCCAGGCTGATACTTCAGGGTGACCTTAGGGTCACGGACGAGCTCAGACGCAACAAACACTCCCCAAGTCGCTCGGTAGACGGCCAGACCCAGACGATGAGGTCGCCGGGCAACGTTCCTCAGGGCTGGTGGAAGCCTACCCAGGTCTTCAGGACCTTTGGCACCTGGTGGTAGGAGAAAGGGCAGCGGGTGTGAGCTGGGACGGAGGTGGTTCCTCATCAATGTGAGAAGGAGCTTCTTTCCAGAGCCATGGAAGGGGCTGCCCAGGTGGGGTGGGGAGTCTTCTTCTCTGGAGACATCTAAAACCCACCTGGACGTGTTCCTGTGCGACTGGATCTAGGAGATGCTGCTCTGGCAGGGGGTTGGGACTAGATGATCCATCAAGGTCCCTTGATGACTCTTCAGTCTCAGCACCAGCTCCTCTCAGAAGAGCAGGAGGATCCATGTCTTCTTCACCCCCAAATCCCTCCCCAACACATCCAGAACTCTCCACCATCATGAGTGAAAGGACACCAGGTCTGGGCGTGAGCAGCTCGTTGAGGTTTTAGAGGTTGGAGAGGACAACCTCTCCACCCAATGTTGATGTCCTCAACCCAGCTGAAGGTGATTCTTGAAGGGTGGAGTTGATTTGGAGACATTGGTGGTGGCCCCGTCTCTCAGCTTGTGGTTTCTTGCTTGGAGCTGCACATCTGATGGGCTTCAGGCCACCAGCTCCCCCGTGAACGTTGGGATGATGTACGAAGGGCTACCAAGGGAGGTCTTGCGACGTGACCCTCGCGGCCACCCCGTGTGGCAATCCTGGAGCCAGAGGTTAGAATAGGCTGAGAGACGCTCCGGCCTGGCCGCGCGGTGACGTCATTGACCGAGGGGGAGAGGAGGCCACGCTTGTCTTGGCAGCTTCTGGCCTTCACAGCAGGAGGGGGATGTTGTCAGAGCTTCTACCGCAGAAGAAGTTGTCCCTGGTGTGAGGCCACCAGAGGGTTGCTTGGAAAGGGCAGCTTCTGGGGGACACAACCTGCTCCCTGGGCTCTTAGTTGCACCCTTGGGTGGTCACACCAGAAGGACAACGTGGCCGCTGAGGTTAACCCTCTGAGGCTGCAGGACAACCTCCCACCGGCTACTGGAGGGAAGTCAAGTTGCTTCATTCCCTCGTGACAACTTCAGGCACCTCAGGTTTGGGGGGGTTTGGCTCAGGGCAGGGGCATCAACCCATTTGGTGGCCATCAGGGCCGGGACATCAACCCATTTGGTGGCCATCAAGGTGGGGACATCAACTCATTTGGTGGCCATCAAGGTGAGGACATCAACCCATTTGGTGGCCATCAAGTTGGGGACATCAAGGTGAGGCCATCAACCCATTTGGTGGCCATCAAGGTGGGGACATCAACCCATTTGGTGGTCATGAAGGTGGGGACGTCAAAGCATTTGGTGGCCATCAAGGTGAGGACATCAACCCATTTGGTGGCCATCAAGGTGGGGACATCAAGGTGGGGACATCAACCCATTTGGTGGTCATGAAGGTGGGGACATCAAAGCATTTGGTGGTCATGAAGGTGGGGACACCAACCCATTTGGTGGCCATCAAGGTGGAGATATCAACCCATTTTGTGGCCATTAAGGTGGGGACATCAACCCATTTGGTGGCCACCAAAGCAAAGAGTTGGTGCTGAAGACCACGGACAAAGCTCTTTCCCCTGCCCATGACAAGAGGTTGAGCTTCAAAGTCCAGCTCATGGTCCTAAAACAACCCAACTGATGACTTTTAGGGCCTTTAGGTGTCAAAGGATGGAGGTGGGACATGGCCTCCTTCTCTACCCCTTGGTGACCACCTCTCCATGTTCATCTCCTGCTGTGACGACCCCCTTTATTGTTCAAAGCCCAAGTTGACGATGATAAAAAGCCCTTCCTTACGTCAGAGGAGGCCACACCAGACCTAAACATGAGGCCCCAGACCTGTCCACCTGCTTCCACTCGTCGAGTGAAAGGTCTCCAAGCTGGTCCTTGGGAGGAACCAGGGTGTTTGGAAGGCTGAGTTGACTCTTGGTTCAGAAACTCCTCCAGTTTCACCCAGTAAGAGCCAAAATGAAACCAGAATCCCAAGGAGACCCAGCCCAGAGGTTACCAGAAGCTGGAGGTCGATCGAGGACGAGAGCCGGTCGGAGTCAACGCACGTGGAGAACCTCAACAATGACTTGGCTGCTCGGGTGCACGGGGAGGTGGCCGCTGCTGTCGGGTTCAGCTGCAGAAGAAGCTATTTAGACACAAGGGATGGGGAAAGGAAGGGAGATACCCACCAAGGGCTGGAGAAAAACTAGGGGAGGAAGGGTTTTTCCTCCTCATTCTAAACCCAGGGGCATCTACACAAGGAGAACCTTGATGCAGCCCATCCTGGAGGCCATCCAGAAGGTCAACGATACCATCTGTAGCTGCTTCTTTCGCATCGGGATGATGTAGGGATTGATGGTTGGACTTGATGATCCCAAAGGTCTCTTGGCACCTGAGTGGTTCTATGATTCCATGTTTCCAGAGCTGTAGCCCTCGGGTAGCTCCAGTCATGGTCCCAGTGGCATCAACCTACAGAACAAGGCAAGAGTCTCACTCCTTGTGTTCTCTACTGGTCCTCTCCCCATAAAGGATCCAACATGGAATCTTGTGAGACCTTGGCATGGTCCCACACGAGATCCTTCTCTTCCAGTTGGAGAGAGATGGAGTCGACGGGTGATCAATGTACTGGCTGAATCCACGGGGGTCGACTGCTCGACGCCCAGATGGAAATGGGTGACCAGTAGTGTCCTCATGGCTCCATACTGGGCCCAGTGCTGTTGACACCACGGGATGGAACTGAAGTCATGGACTTAAGGTTATGGATCTACGGGATGGATCCATCTGTTATGGATTGAAAGGATGGATCCATCGGTTATGGATTTCAAGCAGGGTGGTTTATCCAGAGTGGTTTATTCAGGGGAGTTTATTCAGGGGGGTTTATCCAGAGTGGTTTATCCAGGGGGGTTTAT
>VXBP01000504.1:22732-46622 GCA_013400115.1 Rhinopomastus cyanomelas | reverse complement strand
AAGACCTGCTCAGACCCAAGACCTGCTCAGACCCAAGACCTGCTCAGACCCCCAAGACCTGCTCAGTCCCCCAAGACCTGCTCAGACCCAAGACCTGATCAGACCCCAAGACCTGATCAGACCCCCAAGACCTGATCAGACCCCCAAGACCTGATCAGACCCCAAGATCCAACCTGCCTTGGGAAAGTTCTAGGGCTGGGGCTCAAGGACATAGACGAGCGGTGGCCTTGGGACAACTGGGTTAATCACAGGACATTAGAGATTGGAAAGGACCTCGAAAGATCATCCAGTCCCCCTGCCACAGCAGGATCCCCTAGATCCAGCCACACAGGTACACGTCCAGGTGGGTTTGAACCATCTCCAGAGAAGGAGACTCCACACCCCCCCTGGGCAGCCCCTTCCAGGGCTCTGTCTCCATCACCATGAAGAAAGTCCTTCTCACGTTGACGTCCTCCACCGCTCTCCAACAGGTCAGTCTCCACTCCAGTCCAGTTCTAGCCTCTCCCCTGCCCTTGTTCTCGTTCATCGTCAGCCTCCACCGGGTGAAGACCGGAGCGGTGCCTTCAGAGGGAGCAGCTGGAGGCTGGACATGAAAGGCTGAGCTCAGGATAAACAGCTGGAAGGCACCGAGGGCTCTGCTCTTCCCCTTCTTGCAAAATCTGGATTAAAAGGATTTCTCTCGGTGGGGGGGGAGGCAGGAAGATGACAAAATCACCCCCACTCCGCGAGTAAAAATAAACTGACCTTTCCTCTTCCCGTCCTCTGCAGCCGACGGCGTCGCTCCCGGCCTTTGGTTCCTCTTATCCCACCGATCCGAGCCCGCGTCACAAGGAGGATCAGCCCCGCATCACGCGGAGCCGGCGGCACGGGAGTTAACGCAGCACGGCCCCGGGGGAGCCCTGGTGGCTGAGAGATGGGGCAACCAGGAGGGAGGAAGGGGACAAGGGGGTGGAAGTGGGAGCCGCTGAGGTAGCCAGGTGGCAACGGCGGCGGAAAAGACTCGGGGGTAGAGGTTGTTAAAGGAGGAGGGTCTGTGTTTGCTGAGGTGAGAAGACCTAGAGGAGAACAGAGAGAGCATCTGAGGGGCACCCAAGGTTCCTACGAAGGATGGAACTGGGAGAATGACAGGGTTGGAAGGGATCTCCAAAGGGTTGGAAGAGATCTCCAAAGGGTTGGAAGAGATCTCCAAAGAGTTGGAAAGGATCTCCAAAGGGTTGGAAGGGATCTCCAAAGGGTTGAAAGGGATCTTCAAAGGTTGGAAGAGATCTCCAAAGGGTTAGAAGGGATCTCCAAAGGGTTAGAAGGGATCTCCAAAGAGTTGGAAGGGACCTCCAAAGGGTTGGAAGGGATTTCCAAAGGGTTGGATCTCCAAAGGGTTGGAAGGGATCTCCAAAGGGCCTCTAGTCCAACCTCCCTACGACAAGCAGGTTGGCCAGAGCTTCATCCACCCTGAGCTTGAACGGGATGGGGCCTCCACCACCTCTCTGGGATCCCCCAAACTCCGATCAAAGAGCTCTGAAGGACCCTGAGGGTTTCTGTGAGGTACCAGTAGATGAAGCTGAAGGATGGAGAGGGGAAACCCCCTCTAAACTGGAGGGAGATGGAGCCTGTTTACCCCAAACATTCAAGGAGGATGAGTCACGGCTCCTCTACAGCTGCTCCTCTTCGTTGTGACATCCAAGCACCCAGGGCACGGTTGCGTCACGGAGAGTTTCCCCGCCACAACGTCAACAAGGAGCCTCAAGAACCTTGATGAGAGCCAGATCCTTGGGAAAGGTTCTCCTGGGGTGTTGCAAGGGCCAGGATGACCTTCAAGATCATCGAGTCCAACCACAGACTCAGAGAACGTTAGGGATGGGTCATCTAGTCCAGTCCCCCTGCCACAGGAACGTGCCCAGGTGGGTTTGAAACATCTCCAGACTCCACAATGTCCATGGACAACCTCTTCCAGGGCTCTGGTACCCTCACTAGGGAGAAGGTTCTTCTCACATTGATGTGGAACCTCCTCTGTTCCAGCTCACACCCGGTGCCCCTTGTCCTAGGAGTTCAAGAGGATGAAGCTTCCAAGACCTGTTGGCACCAGAAGTGGAGATGAAAATGGATTGAAGCCACTTGCAGTGGAGAAGACTCTTTCTGGTGGCTGAGCAGGAGCTAAATGAGGAACCATCTCAGCTCCAGTTTGCTGTTGGTTGCTCCCAAGACCTTTAAGAGAGCAAATCCCAGCAGCTTCTCCACTTTTCTGTTGAGCACAAGGGTCTTGAAGGATCAACTCCTGGTTCTTCTTCTGAAGATTCACCAGCACTTGGCAAGTTCTTGAGTCTTGGGGTCTTCCTAAAGGTCTTCTGCTCCTTGTTGTCCAGCTCTCACCATTATAAACCAGTAGCAGTGCCCAGCTACAGAGCTTGGACCATCAGCTGGCCCTCACCCTACATCTCCAAGGCTTCACAACCCCTCCAGAGATGGGGAATCCACCTGGACAACCCTTGTGGGGGAAGAGATTGCTCCTCAGGGCCAACCTCAACCTCTACGTGAAGCTGATTCCTCTTGTCCTGCTGCTTGGTCCTAGGGAGAAGATATTGACCATCATCTCATTTCAAGAAGAAGGTTGTCCCAACCTTGAAGAAGCAACAAATAAAACACTCAGTCCCACCTGGCCCCAAGTTCTACCGACCCTGAGCTTCACCCAGGTGGGAATTTTAAGAGCAGAGGTCCCCAAACTGATGGTTTTCTTGACAATGAAGAAGGATCTCTTCGTTTACGGGGTGGTTCTTCCATCCTCTTGGAAGATGAACATCTTGGAGATCAGCTGGGATAATAATCTTGGGTTGGTTGAACATCCATCCACACATCTCGTTCTCCTCACTGTCCTCTCAAAACGCCGACCCCCAGGAGCCCTGGGTGAGAGTCCATGGAAGAAGTGAAACACTTGCCCGTCCTCCAAGTGAATGAAGCTGGAAGTCCACTAGCCATGATGTGGTTGGCAGATGCTGCTGGTCCACCAGCCATCCTCATCCTCCTGAGGCCACCCCAACCCTGCTGGGCTACCATCAAGTCCAACCTTCAGATCTTTGGTTGGAAGAGACTTCTAAGATCATCAAGTCCAATCTCCAACCCAACCACAGAAGATCTTTGGTTGGAAGAGACTTCTAAGATCATCAAGTCCAATCTCCAACCCAACCACAGAAGATCTTTGGTTGGAAGAGACTTCTAAGATCATCAAGTCCAATCTCCAACCCAACCACAGAAGAACTTTGGTTGGAAGAGACTTCTAACATCATCAAGTCCAATCCCTAACCCAACCACAGAAGATCTCTGGTTGGAAGAGGCTTCTAAGATCATCAAGTCCAATCTCCAACCCAACCACAGAAGAACTTTGGTTGGAAGAGACTTCTAACATCATCAAGTCCAATCCCTAACCCAACCACAGAAGATCTCTGGTTGGAAGAGGCTTCTAAGATCATCAAGTCTAATCTCTAACCCAACCACAGAAGATCTCTCGTTGGAAGAGCCTTCTAAGATCATCAAGTCCAATCTTCAACCCAACCACAGAAGATCTTTGGTTGGAAGAGCCTTCTAAGATCATCAAGTCCAATCCCTAACCCAACCACAGAAGATCTCTGGTTGGAAGAGGCTTCTAAGATCATCAAGTCCAATCTCCAACCCAACCACAGAAGATCTTTGGTTGGAAGAGACTTCTAAGATCATCAAGTCCAATCTCCAACCCAACCACAGAAGATCTTTGGTTGGAAGAGACTTCTAAGATCATCAAGTCCAATCTCCAACCCAACCACAGAAGATCTTTGGTTGGAAGAGACTTCTAAGATCATCAAGTCCAATCTCCAACCCAACCACAGAAGATCTTTGGTTGGAAGAGACTTCTAAGATCATCAAGTCCAATCTCCAACCCAACCACAGAAGATCTTTGGTTGGAAGAGACTTCTAAGATCATCAAGTCCAATCTCCAACCCAACCACAGAAGATCTTTGGTTGGAAGAGACTTCTAAGATCATCAAGTCCAATCTCCAACCCAACCACAGAAGATCTTTGGTTGGAAGAGACTTCTAAGATCATCAAGTCCAATCTCCAACCCAACCACAGAAGATCTTTGGTTGGAAGAGACTTCTAAGATCATCAAGTCCAATCTCCAACCCAACCACAGAAGATCTTTGGTTGGAAGAGACTTCTAAGATCATCAAGTCCAATCTCCAACCCAACCACAGAAGATCTTTGGTTGGAAGAGACTTCTAAGATCATCAAGTCCAATCTCCAACCCAACCACAGAAGATCTTTGGTTGGAAGAGACTTCTAAGATCATCAAGTCCAATCTCCAACCCAACCACAGAAGATCTTTGGTTGGAAGAGACTTCTAAGATCATCAAGTCCAATCTCCAACCCAACCACAGAAGATCTTTGGTTGGAAGAGACTTCTAAGATCATCAAGTCCAATCTCCAACCCAACCACAGAAGATCTTTGGTTGGAAGAGACTTCTAAGATCATCAAGTCCAATCTCCAACCCAACCACAGAAGATCTTTGGTTGGAAGAGACTTCTAAGATCATCAAGTCCAATCTCCAACCCAACCACAGAAGATCTTTGGTTGGAAGAGACTTCTAAGATCATCAAGTCCAATCTCCAACCCAACCACAGAAGATCTTTGGTTGGAAGAGACTTCTAAGATCATCAAGTCCAATCTCCAACCCAACCACAGAAGATCTTTGGTTGGAAGAGACTTCTAAGATCATCAAGTCCAATCTCCAACCCAACCACAGAAGATCTTTGGTTGGAAGAGACTTCTAAGATCATCAAGTCCAATCTCCAACCCAACCACAGAAGATCTTTGGTTGGAAGAGACTTCTAAGATCATCAAGTCCAATCTCCAACCCAACCACAGAAGATCTTTGGTTGGAAGAGACTTCTAAGATCATCAAGTCCAATCTCCAACCCAACCACAGAAGATCTTTGGTTGGAAGAGACTTCTAAGATCATCAAGTCCAATCTCCAACCCAACCACAGAAGATCTTTGGTTGGAAGAGACTTCTAAGATCATCAAGTCCAATCTCCAACCCAACCACAGAAGATCTTTGGTTGGAAGAGACTTCTAAGATCATCAAGTCCAATCTCCAACCCAACCACAGAAGATCTTTGGTTGGAAGAGACTTCTAAGATCATCAAGTCCAATCTCCAACCCAACCACAGAAGATCTTTGGTTGGAAGAGACTTCTAAGATCATCAAGTCCAATCTCCAACCCAACCACAGAAGATCTTTGGTTGGAAGAGACTTCTAAGATCATCAAGTCCAATCTCCAACCCAACCACAGAAGATCTTTGGTTGGAAGAGACTTCTAAGATCATCAAGTCCAATCTCCAATCCAACCACAGAAGATCTTTGGTTGGAAGAGACTTCTAAGATCATCAAGTCCAATCTCCAACCCAACCACAGAAGAACTTTGGTTGGAAGAGACTTCTAACATCATCAAGTCCAATCCCTAACCCAACCACAGAAGATCTCTGGTTGGAAGAGGCTTCTAAGATCATCAAGTCTAATCTCTAACCCAACCACAGAAGATCTCTCGTTGGAAGAGCCTTCTAAGATCATCAAGTCCAATCTTCAACCCAACCACAGAAGATCTTTGGTTGGAAGAGCCTTCTAAGATCATCAAGTCCAATCCCTAACCCAACCACAGAAGATCTCTGGTTGGAAGAGGCTTCTAAGATCATCAAGTCCAATCTCCAACCCAACCACAGAAGATCTTCAGTTGGAAGAGACTTTTAAGATCATTAAGTCCAACTTCTGACTCAATCAAAGAAGTTCTTTGGTTGGAAGAGCCTTCTACCATCATCAAGCCCAACCTTTGACTGAAGGATGGAGCAAGTTTCTCCATCCCCAAGCAAACTGCTCCTTCATGAAGATGCTCCAGCTGCCATCACCTCACTGACCCTTCTCCAGAGAGACTGAGGGCATCTTCCATCTCCTCCTGCACGAACCCCGTGTCCCACAACCACATCTTCTGCTCGAACCCTCACGGCCCACAACCTGCTTGAGGATGGAGGTGGCTACGTGTGAGGAATGCGAGATGGCCAAGAGGGCTTGTGTCTGCTGCAGAAAGAAGCCCAAAAGCTGAACATGAGAAGCTGAACCAGCTGCTTTAAATCACTGTACTCCTGACAAGTCGCCGTCCGGGGCGGGGAGCAGATCACGCCGAGACCCTCCAAGCGGCGTTGCCACCGCGCCAGCACTGGCGGCCGGTGCCTTCCATCAGAGCCGCCGGGGGTTTGGCAAGCAGATGGCTCTCAGCCTCAAACCCCCTTCTCCCACCCCGAGGAGCAAACAAAACCAAAGCAACCCCCCCAACCCAACCCTAAATGGCTCCCGTCGTGTCTGCGCCGCGAAGAACGAGCTGAATGGGAAGAAATGAACCGTGGGGCTTTATGTCCCAGTTCCAGTCGGCGCAAACATCGCGGCTAATCCCCGGCGCTGGAAGAGGAGGGGAGGGGGGGAACCAGGGAAGAGCCGCCGCCGCTCGATCCGACTGGGAACGTTTTGTGTCGCTCGGCCACCGTTCGGGGTCCTGGTTATGGTCTCTTCTTGGTGGTGGTGGAAGATGGAGGCATTAGGGGTTGGAAGGGTTCTTGAAAGATCATCCAGTCCAATCCCCCTTGATACAGCAGGATCTCCTAGATCCAGTCATTAGGGGTTGGAAGGGACCTCAAGAGATCATCTAGTCCCATCCCCTGATGCAGCAGGATCCCCTAGATCCAGTCATTAGGGGTTGGAAGGGACCTCAAGAGACCATCCAGTCCAACCCCCCTGCCGGAGCGGGATCCCCTAGACCCGGTCGCACAGTCTCCGGTGACGGAGTCGTGTGAAGACAACGGGAGAACCCGGCCCCGGGGAGGGGTGGTCTCCCGACGAAACCTTGGCGTGCAGGGAGGTCTTAGCAACCCCATTCACTCTGCGGGAAGAGAAAAGAGACCTATTCATTCCCAGTAAATCCCAGTTTGCCATGGCAACGGCACACCCCGCCTCCTCTTCCCCGGAGACAACAACACCAAGGCCATCGGTCCATCCAGCCTTGGCAGGTTTTCCGCTCGGGGGGCTCCAGGCAGGGGTAACCCCGGGACGGGCGGCGCTGGCAACCTTGTGGGTCTCTGATGGGAGCAGATTCAGGGGTGGGGTGTCCTGTACCCCAGCATCACAGAAGATTAGGGCTTGGAAGGGCCATCCAAGGGTCATCCAGTCCAATCCTCCTGCCAGAGCAGGATCCCCTAGACTCAGTCGCACAGGAACGTGGCCAGGTGGGTTTGAAATGTCTCCAGAGAAGGAGACTCCGCAACCATCTAGTCCAAACCTCCTGCCAGAGCAGGATCTCCTAGACCCAGTCGCACAGGAACGTGCCCAGGAGGGTTTGAAACATCTCCAGCGAAGGAGACGCCGTGGAGATGTGGGGTGAGGGACAGGGGTTTAGTGGGGAGGACCTGGCAGTGCTGGGGGAACGGTTGGACTCGATGATCTCCAAGGTCTTCTCCATCTAGATGACTCTATGGGTTGGGGGTGACTACAGCTGTCTGGAAGCCGCTGGGGAAGCCACAGGAGATGTAGAGCTTCTCCCAGTGCTCAGCTCAAGGTTTCTCCTCTGCCTCTACATCTCTTTCCCTTCAGGGGGTTGGATTAGATGATCTTCTGAGGTCCCTTCCAACCCCTGATGCTCTGTGACTTGATGACCCCAAGAGTCTTTGGAACAGGCTGTCCAGGGAGGTGGTGGAGACCCCATCCCTGGAGGTGTTTAAAAACCAAGTAGCTAGAGCACCTGAGGCCATGGTCTAGGGGTCAGGGAACTGTTGGGATGAGGGATGGACTTGATGATCCTGGAGGTCCCTTCCAGCCAGATGATTCAATGATTCTTTTCCAACCTCAATGATCTGAAACAGCAGCTAGAATCCAGCCAAAGAGCGTGGAGAAGACAAGACCGTCTCAACACGACCCTCACCTCTGCTGGCCAGAGGTTCCATCCTGCACTTGATGGTCAACTGAGGTTGAACAAAGCCCTTCTGTGCCGAAGACGTTCCTCACGTCGCTGCTTCTCTCTCTGCAGGTTTAGCCCTCTGGCAGGAGGATTGGACTGGATGATCTTCCAAGGTTCTTTCCAGTCCCTCACGTTCTCTGGAGACACTTCCAACCCACTTGGCCATGTCCCTGTGCTACTGGATCCTTCTCTGGCAGGAGGATTGGACTGGATGATCTTCCAAGGTTCTTTCCAGTCCCTCATGTTCTCTGGAGACACTTCCAACCCACCTGGCCATGTTCCTGTGCTACTGGACCTAGAGGATCCTCCTCTGGCAGAGGGATTGGATGATGGTTCAAGGTCCCTCATGTTCTGTGACTCTCGTTTCTCCAGCAGACCTTCCCAGTAGACCCAGCACTTGGCCAACCCTGGAAGCCAGTTGACGTCAGAGACGACTCCGCTCAGTGAATTCCCTTCCTTCAAACCCACCTGGTCCTGCCAGCTCCTGGACGCTCCTCCTCTTCATCCCCATGAAGGAGCATTGGGGAGAAGCAACCACAAGGAACCCCTGAGCCCCAAAAGCCTCCCTGGAAGGAGACCCCTTCGTGCCAGGACCCGGCTCCCGCTCGGGCCGGTGGCGGAGGGTGAGAAATTCAATCCAAAGAGGCTCCTCCGCCCCCAACGTGTCGCTCGGGGGGCTGAGGGGAGGCAGCTCCGCGCGGAGGGACTGCTGCTCCCAGCTGTCCCCCCGCTGTACGTGACACAGACAGCTGGGCAACCCCTGGAAACCTCACACCGCTTGGGGGGCTCCTTCCTACGGGGAGGGGGAGCTGCAGCTGTTGAGCAGCTGCTCTGCAGGAGCTTAACCGCCCGGGCGGCAGCGATAGAGGATCCCGGCCGAGGGGGGAGGGCGGACGGCGGCTACCTGCAGGCAACCGGGGCACCCACCCGGTAGTCGGTGCTGATACAGCAGAAGCCTTGGTCCATGGAAGAGCTTTGGCTCCGGAGGTGGTTTTGGGGGTCAACCCCAAAGGTTCCTGCTCCCTTGGCTACACAACTTCAACTACACAACTTCAACTGGAAGATGCTTTGGTCCATGGCAGAGCTTTGGCTCTGGAGGTGGTTTTGGGGGTCAACCTCAAAGGTTCCTGCTCCCACTAGCACCCCCAGGTCCTTTTCTCCTCCGCTGCTCTCCAACAGGTCAGTCCCCACCCTATCCTGCTCCCTGGGGTTGTCCTTGCCCAGATGCCAGGTTCTACACTTGTCCTTCCATCCCAAAGTCTTCAGAGCAGTTGACCACGTAGGGTTTAGACTGAAGGATCTGCAGGGTGTTGGAAGACCAGGGTGAGTTTCCAAAAGCTGGGTCCCACTTGTATCTTGGGGTTGGCTTTTCCCTCCCCTCTACTTATTTCTCTAAGGGAGTGAGAAGATGCTCAGGAGGGACTGTCCTAGGATCCTGTGGTGGCTTTAATGGGTTAATTAGGACCCAGCAGAACCTCTCTGAAGAAGAAAACTACCTGACAGGAGGCTGTGGAGAGGTGGAGGTTGGTCTCTTCTCACAAGGAAGGGGTGATAGGACAGGAGGAACATCAGCAGAACCTCTCTGAAGAAGAAAACTACCTGACAGGAGGCTGTGGAGAGGTGGAGGTTGGTCTCTTCTCACAAGGAAGGGGTGATAGGACAGGAGGAACATCAGCAGAACCTCTCTGAAGAAGAAAACTACCTGACAGGAGGCTGTGGAGAGGTGGAGGTTGGTCTCTTCTCACAAGGAAGGAGCGATAGGACAGGAGGAAACGGCCTCAGGATGCACCAGGGGAAGTTGAGGTTGGCCATGAGGAGAAACTTCTTCCTGGAAAGGGTGCTCAGGCCTTGGAACTGGCTGCCCAGGGAGGTGGTGGAATCACTGTCTCTATCTCCTGGTCATGGAGCTCTGGAGCTTAAGGACAGCATCTAGTGATGGCCTTGGGTTGATGGTTGGACTTGAGGAGCTTGAAGGTCTTCTCCAAGCTCATGGATTGGAAGTCTAAAGAGAAAAGAGGGGGGAATTTACTACAGAGCCCTGCAGTGAATGAAGGGAGACACTCGGGTCGTACGTCAGGAGCTCTCCCACACCCACAGGAGTTTCACCGCGGCTGGAGATTGACTGGAAATCAAATATTTGGCTCGTTACTTCATGTCAGCCCGAGCCAAAAGGTATCGAACTGTCAACACGGCACCGCCGGGGCGGAAAAACTGACTCCTGACAGCCCAACCCACGGGAGAGAGCCCAAGACTTGGGGTGACGGAGCAGGAGAGCTTCCAAAATGAAGCAGTGGGTGGAAGAGACTTTATTTGGAATCACAGAACGGTGGAACATTGGGGATGGGAAGGGACCTGGCTCGGGGCAGGACCTCGGAGCAACCCACCCGTGAAGGTCCCTGAGGTTTCGTACTTGGGTAGGGGGTGAGGTGTCTGCTCTTGAGCTCCAAGCTCTCTTGAGGTCAACAAAGTTGGTCAGAGCTGAAGAGAAGAACTGAAGAAGGACTGAAGAAGAAAGAAGAAGGACTGAAGAAGAAAGAAGAAGGACTGAAGAAGAAAGAAGAAGGACTGAAGAAGAAAGAAGAAGAACTGAAGAAGAAAGAAGAGCTGAAGGAGAAGAACTGAAGGACTGAAGAAGAAGGACTGAAGAAGGACTGAAGAAGAAGGACTGAAGAAGAAGGACTGAAGAAGAAGGACTGAAGAAGAAGGACTGAGGAAGAAGGACTGAAGAAGAAAGAAGAGCTGAAGAATAAGAACTGAAGAAGAAAGAAGAGCTGAAGAAGATGGACTGAAGAACTGAAGAAGAGACTGAAGAAGAAGGACTGAAGAAGGACTGAGGAAGAAGAACTGAAGAGGATGGATTGAAGAACTAAAGAAGAAACTGAAGAAGAAGGCCTGAAGAAGGACTGAAGAAATGAGGAAGAAGAACTGAAGAAGAGCTGAAGAAGAAGGACTGAAGAAAGAAGAACTGAAGAGGATGGACTGAAGAACTGAAGAAGAACTGAAGAAGATGGACTGAAGAACTAAAGACTGACGAAGAAGTATTGAAGAAGGACTGAAGAAGAACTGAGGAAGAGCTGAAGAATAGATGAAGAACTGAAGATCTGAAAAAGAAGGACTGAAGAAGACCTGAAGAAGATGACGGGGAGAAGAAGAACTGAGAAACTGAGGAAGAAGAACTGAAGAAAGACTGAAGAAGAGGGCCTGAAGAAGAAGGACTGAAGAAGAACTGAAGAAGAGAAAGTGAAGAAGAATGGAAGAGCAGAAGAAAAACTGAAGAACTGAGGAAGGACTGAAGAACTGAAGAAGAAGGACCAAAGAAGAACTAAAGAAGACCGGAAGAAGAACTGAGGAAGAAGAACTGAGGAAGAAGAACTGAACTGAAGAAGAATTGAAGAAGGACTGAAGAAGAACTGAAGAAGAGGAACCGAAGAAGAGCAGAAGAAAAAGTGAAGAACTGAAGGAGAACTGAGGAAGAAGACCTGAGGAAGAAGACCTGAGGAAGAAGACCTGAGGAAGAAGAACTGAGGAAGAAGAACTGAGGAAGAAGAACTGAACTGAAGAAGAATTGAAGAAGGACTGAAGAAGAACTGAAGAAGAGGAACCGAAGAAGAGCAGAAGAAAAAGTGAAGAACTGAAGGAGAACTGAGGAAGAAGACCTGAGGAAGAAGACCTGAGGAAGAAGACCTGAGGAAGAAGACCTGAGGAAGAAGAACTGAGGAAGAAGAACTGAGGAAGAAGACCTGAGGAAGAACTAAAGAAGAAGGACTGAAGGAGAACTGAAGAAGACCCGAAGTAGAACCGAAGAGGAAGATCTGAAGAAGACCTGAAGAACATCTACAGAGCCTCACGTGTCTTCCCCCATAAAACAAGAACACTCCTGCACCAAAGGCACCACAACATCCCCACCCTCAGCTTCATCCACCCCAAAGAACCTCCCCTTGGAGCTGGAGGCAACTTCCTTCCTGAGGGACCCAAAGAACGGGAAGGTGAGGCCGTCATCGGCCTCAACTTGCTCAGGGGCAACCTGGGCCAGGCTCTCCTCACCCTCAGGGTCAACGATCTCTTCCTTCTCTCCAGCCTGAAGCTCCCTCTCCCAGTTTAACCGTCGCCCCTTGTTCTGAGCAGCCCCTGCTCAGAAGTCCATCCCCAGCTTCTCCTGAAGCCCTGAAAGGCCACCAGAAGGTCTCCCTGGAGCTTCTCCTCTCCACCCTCCCCAACTCTCCCAGCAGAAGGTTTCCCCTCACATCATGTCTGGGGCCTCCTCTGGCCCTGCTCTATCAGCTCAGAAGTCCAGCCCCAGCTTCTCTTGAAGCTCTGGAAGGCCACCAGAAGGTCTCTCTGGAGGTCCTGAGCTGGTTGCCCCATCCCAGGTCAGGCTGGAGCCCTGAGCAACCTGCTCAGGTTGGAGAGGTCCCTGCTTACTGTAGGGGGTTGGACTGGAGGAGCTTTGGAGCAGAGAGTCTCTGGACCAAGGGCAACCTACGATGCTTCTAAGGTAGCCTCTAGATGCTCCTCAAAAGCAGGGGTGGTGACTCCCAGCCTCCAACCCAAGACTCCAACAAGAAAGGAGAAGCAGCCATTTGGCTGGTGGTGAGATCTTGGTCACCAGAGAGGTTGGGGAAGCCCAACATCAACCCAACACTCATCCATCCGTCCATCCCTCCATCCATCCCTCCATCCTCCAATCAATTCCTCCATCCATCCCTCCATCCCTCTATCCATCTCTCCATCCCTCTGTCCATCCCTCCATCCTCCAATTCCTCCATCCATCCATCCATCCATCCCTCTCTCCATCCATCCCTCCATCCATCTCTCCATCCCTCCATCCATCCAACCCCAGTGCCCTCAGAGCAACAAAGCAGCCACAGAGAGACACTCTCAGGGTTCCCCTGCTCTCCTGAGCCCCGGTGAGGAGCCCCATCTGAGGCCACCACACCGCCCCCAGCTCAGTGCCACCCAGACCCCGCCGGGCAGGACCAACCTTGCGGTCATCGTCCCAGCGTGAAGTGGTGCAGTCAAGAGCCACCTCCACCCTCCTGGGGCCTCAAAGGCAGGGGGATCAGACTGGAAGATCCTTCAAGGTCCCTTCCAACCCTTAATGACTGGATCTAGAGGATCCTGCTGGGGCAAGAGGATCGGACTAGAAGATCCTTCAAGGTCCCTTCCAACCCCTAACGCTCCGTGACCTCACGGCGCGGTGAGTCCCGACGTACCGCCGAACGCTCCGCTCTTCCCCCCCAACCCCCTAAAACAAAACCAAGAGAGGAAAAACCACTTCTTCTCACATCTTGGGTCCTCTCCAAATCCTTCGCCGGGTCTCCCGTCGTCTCCCCTCGCCGATACCGAAGGGTCATGGGAACCTCTCGCGAAGACGCCGCCAACGTCCGCCCATCAATAGCCCCAAAGTGCCGGTAGAATTCTAAAGGGAGGACGGGGAGAGCATCAAAAGCCATTTTTAAAGCCACCCCCCTCCTCCTCTTTCCTCGCAGCGCCGGGCTGAAAAGCACTTTCATCCCCTGCCCCAGGGCCGGGCGCTAGCCGGAGCTCCCCGGCGCTCCGGCCCGGTGTTGGCTATTCAGGGCCTCACAGAGGGGACATTGTTCCGCGGGGAGCCGAGCCGCGCGGAGGCTGGAGCGAGCTCATCGGGGTGAGGTTAGCGCATGGGACCTACAAGGTGCCTCCAGATCCTTCAGAGCCTCCGGTCGGCCGGGAAACCGTCCTCCACGGGTGGATTCGGGCCTCTACAGCCCTTCTTTCCGCCGTTAAACCTCCTCCCCATCGTTTAGTTTCTGGGGAGGGGGTTGTTTTGGGATTGTCTCCAAGGTGGAGGGAGTGGACTGGATGATCTTTCAAGGTCCCTTCTAATCCCTACGGCAGGGAGCATCTCGCTCCGACGCGGAGGCTGGAAGGACACGGAGGCTGGAAGGACGCGGACACGTGGCCTTCGAACCCCTGAGAGATAACGAGTCTCTCTCTCCGAGGCTCCTACTCCCAATGGGTTTCGTTTCCCAGGGAGGTGTTGTGGAGGCTCCTTCTCTGGAGGCTTCCTTGTCCCACCTAGAATTCAGGAGGACTGGTAGAAGTTCTGCTTCAGATCCACAAGTGGAACGTCAGCTCTGGTCAGCACCCGGGGGGCTTCAGCTCAGCCACCCTTGTAGATCACAGAATCATTAGGGATTGGAAGGGACCCCAAAAGGTCATCTAGTCCAGTCCCCCTGGTAGAGAAGGGTCACCTAGACCACGATCACGGAATCATTTAGGTTGGAAGAGGCCTTCAACATCATCAAGTCCAACCATCAACCCAACCATCTCAATCCCACTGCTAAAGAATGTTCCTGAGCTCCAGATGTCTACGTCCAGGGATGGAGATTCAACACCCTCCCTGGGCAGCCTGTTCCAAGGGTTGAAGACCCTTCCACAAACTCATTTAGGTTGGAGAAAGTCTTGGCTCTCTGGCCACACGTCTGGAAGCCATGATGGCATCAAGAAGGGCTTCCCACAGGTGTCTGGGCTCACTGGCCACACGTTTGGAAGCCATGATGGCATCAAGAAGGGCTTCCCACAGGTGTCTGGGCTCACTGGCCACACGTCTGGAAGCCATGATGGCATCAAGAAGGGCTTCCCACAGGTGTCTGGGCTTGCTGTGGGCTGCCTTGGCTCTCTGGCCACACGTTTGGAAGCCATGATGGCATCAAGAAGGGCTTCCTGCAGACGTTCCGGCCAGGTAGGGATTTGCCAGAGGAGCCGAGAAGCCAAACGCAGCCGGTGACAGATCTACCAGGAGCCCAGTGAACCCAACACACAACCTCAAGAACCTTCAAGATGGAGCCCAAACCATCAACCCTGAGCTCCAGATCTCCACGACCATGAAACATGGGCAGGGAGGGTGATTCAACTCCCTCCCCGGGCAGCCTAGAGCTGCCCCAGCCTGGGGAAAGGGGGTTGGACCTCGATGACCTCTGAGGTTCCTTCCAACCTCAACCAGACAGGTTCCTCTCCTATGGAAGAAGCATGAAGATCATAGAGTCACTCAGGTTGGAGAAGACATCTAGGATATCCTTCAGCTTTTAGATGCTGTTGTGGGTTCATCTCCCCCCGTCGCCTCGACGTGATCCATCCACCACACGTTGACTTTGAGCTCCACCAAGGAACTCGGGGCGTAAGGCCAGACAAAACCCTTCGTGAAGCTCTTAGAAGGTCCCCCCATGGGTCTGCTCCTCATCTCAAGGCTTCACCGAGGGCACAAGGCAGCAACCTACCCCTTGTCGCTGCTGTTCACCAAGTCAAGAGGTGCAAATGGGGTTGAGGACATCACAAGGACTGGATGGTCTGTTGAGGTCCCTTCCAACCTCGAACGATCCCAGCAGCCTGTTCCTAAGTCACTCCAAGTTCTTCAGAGCTTCATGAGCTTCAAGTCATCTCCCAACAAGGGGTGAAGATACCCAACGTATCTGGAAGATACCCAACGTATCTGGTACCTTCTGTGATGGGATGTTAATATCAGAGCAGCATCAGTTGTCTTCACTCTGCTGGGTGAGGAGGTGGCAACGTGACCTCCCAGCCCAGGAGCCCCCCTAGAACATCTGCAGAAGGTCAAGGAGGGGATTGTGTCCCTCTGCTCTGCTGGGCTGGATCCAGAGACCTGGAGCTGCTGGAGCGGGACCAGAGGAGGCTCCAGACATGATGGGAGCGGGGAACCTTCTGCTGGGAGAGTTGAGTGGGTTCAGCTCAAGAATTGAAGCTCCAGGGTGACCTTCTGGTGGTCTTTCAGGGCTTCAAGCTGGGGATGGACTTCTGATGGACCAGGGGTGATGGTTCAACTGGAGAGAAGCAAGAGGGTGAGAAGAGGTGGGAGAAGCCCCACTCCCTGGAGCCATCAAGGTTGGACCTTGAGGCTCTGAGCAACCTGCTGTGTTCGGGGATGTCCCTGCTCCCTGCAAGGAGCTGGATGAAGCTGCTGAGAAGGTCCCTTCCAACCCAAACTCCAACCACCCTCTGAAGCTCATAGCGGTTAGTGGCTTCTTTAAACTCCTAGCCCGTGGCCTCCTGCGTTGACAGGAAGCACCTGGCTGGCACCAACCTCAACCCCACAAAAAGCTTCCTGTGGGAACAACCGATCGAGAAGCTCAAGACCAAGAGGTCCACCAAGATGAGAAGGACCTCTGGGAAGAAAGAAGAGGGGAGGGGAGCGATTCGCTTGTCGTGGATCTAAACATGGGCCCAGCAGAGATATTTTGGGGTGTTTCCTGTTTCCCTGAACCAGGGGGGGGGTTTCTTTTCCTCTGAAGAGCAGCAGCTGGTGGCCGCCAAGTAAATCCCCCAGCTAAGGTTTCAAGGAAAGGAGAAGCAGCTCAGGCCGGTGTCGCCGCGGAGCCGCCGCGTTAAGGCTGCAGAAATCCCCCCCACCCCTGCCCGGAGAGTCTGAAGGCTCTGAAAAGCTTCTCAGGTCTTGCTGGAGAAACTTCTCCCTCTCAGAAGCAGAAGAGATCAAAGCTGGGCAGAAGGGAGCCACGGAGAGACTTCACGGTTGGGTTTGGCCAGTTGGACTTGAGGACCTTGAAGGACTTTTCCTACTTAAGTGATTCTGTGATGATCAATCACGGAGGGGTTTGGGTGGGGAGGGACCTTCTACGGTGGTTTCAGGTCAGTCCTCAGTGGGAGGAGGCATCTTCAACCAGAGAAGGTTGCTCAGAGCCTCATGGTCCAACTTGAGGTGGGATGGTTCCATGAATGGGGGTTCTCCTACCTCTCTGGGCATCTAGATTCCTTTCCCTTGAAGATGGAGACCTGGGGAGCAGCCAAGTGGTGGCCAAGAGGTGGATGGAGGCCTGAGGAGCAGCAAAGTGGTGGCCAAGAGGTGGATGGAAGCCTGAGGAGCAGCAAAGTGGTGGCCAAGAGGTGGATGGAGGCCTGAGGAGCAGCAAAGTGGTGGCCAAGAGGTGGATGGAGGCCTGAGGAGCAGCAAAGTGGTGGCCAAGAGGTGGATGGAGGCCTGAGGAGCAGCAAAGTGGTGGCCAAGAGGTGGATGGAGGCCTGAGGAGCAGCTAAGTGGTGGCCAAGAGGTGGATGGAGGCCTGAGGAGCAGCTAAGTGGTGGCCAAGAGGTGGATGGAGGCCTGAGGAGCAGCTAAGTGGTGGCCAAGAGGTGGATGGAGACCTGACCAGAGCTCCTCAGGCTGATCTGGTCACTCAATGGACCTGGTGAAGCTGTCTGTGGGGTCAGGGGGGTAAAGAAGCCCCCTTCCCCTCCAGCCCTGGAGGATGATGGAGCATGAAACGTGGCTCCATCTCCTCACAGAGCCCCCAAGCAGGGTGAGGAGATGACCAGGCTGCCCAGGGAAGAGGTGGAATCACCACCCCTTGGCCACATTTTACAGCCACGGAGACCAGGAGCTCAGGGACAGGGTCTAGCGGTGGCCTCGGGCCAGCTGGGTTGATGGCTTGACCCTCCTGAATGTCTCCTCCACCCTCATTGATGCTAAGATGGAGGTGGCACCTCTCTTCTAGCCCACAAACCTTCTCATCTGACGTGAGGAGGCAACCACCCCATAAACAGCCCCATTCCTCCCTCCTCCTCCTCCTCCTCGCTACCTTCTCTGTTGGCTGGAGGAGCAAAGGTGTGGCTGAGCCGCGTCCGATTGTCCCCTCCTACGAGGTTAGTAGGACAGGAGGTGGGTAGGTCGTGGCCTGCAGGACCAGGGGGCCTCAGCTAGCCCCACGGAACCAAGCCATGGGGTCCACACCCCTCAACCAAAGGGTTGGGGGGGAACCTGTGTCACAGGATCATTAGGGGTTGGAAGGGACCTCAACAGACCATCCAGTCCAATCCTCCTGCTAGAGCAGCATCACTTGGATCAAGTGATAGAACCACACACGAGGGGTTGGAAGGGACCTCAACAGAGTCCTCCTGCTAGAGCAGCATCACCTGGATCAAGAACCAGAGAAGATCAGAACTTGGAAGGGACCTCAGAAGACCATCTAGTCCAATCCTCCTGCTAGAGCAGCATCACCTGGATCAAGAACCAGAGAAGATCAGAAGTTGGAAGGGACCTCAACAGACCATCTAGTCCAATCCTCCTGCCAGAGCAGCATCACCTGGATCAAGAACCAGAGAACATGAGGGGTTGGAAGGGACCTCAACAGACCATCCAGTCCAATCCTCCTGAGGAGTAGCCCAGAGCAGGAGGTAGAAACCTGCCTCAACCACCCTCCCCAGCTCCAGCTCCTCGGCAGCCTGGTGTCCCAGATAGGAATTTGGAGATAAGAGGGGCCGGCAGGCAGCCGGCAGAGCCCAGGGAGCGCCGGCCTTTCCCTCGGGAGAGCCGTGACTCACGGGGCGAATCCCTTCTTTCCACCCCTCCTCCTCCTCTGCTTCCCCAGCGCCGTCGGGCGCGAAGCAGCAGCGGAGAAACACCGTCATGAATGGCCTTTGATGTGGGTTTCATCACCTCGCCAGACCGCAGAGCTGAAACTCTTCCTGCCCGTGAGTCACCGGCCCGAGCCGGCGCTCATTGGGCCACGGGCTCTCCTGACTCGGCGCCGACGTCTTCATTGGAGAGCGGCGGCAACCAGAGGGGAGCTGGGGCTACTCCAACGTCGAGACCTGTGGAGTTGCTGCTGCGCGTAAAGATCTCTCCAGTTCCTGCTCTTCTTGACTCTCCCAGAGGGGGTTTTAGGTGGCACCTCAGAGATCATTAGGGCCACCTCTCAGCAGAGCAGGTTGCCCAGAGGTCCATCCAGCGCCGGCCTCGAGCGCTTCTGGGGACGATGGGGCAGCCACGACCTCCCTGGGCTTCCTTGTTAAGAAGGAAACGATTTGGGGAGAGGGGATGGAATCATTTTGGTTGGAGAAGACCTTCCAGATGAGCAAGTCCAACCCTCAACCTGACTGTCCCTCAGGATGAGCGAGTCCGACCATCAACCCGAGTGCCCCGTGGCCACTGCTGGACCCTGAGCTCCATGAGCTCCACATGCCCCCAGCTGTGAAACATCCATTCAAGTCCCTCCTTGGGCAGCCTGTTCCAAGGGCTGGTGGCCCTTTCCAAGGAGAAGAGGACGTGAAGAAGGTGGGTCCAAAGGGTCAAAGAGCAGTGGGATGGTCCCAACTCTTCTAGAGGCTACAAAAAACCCTCCCCAGAGCCTTAAAGAGAAACAGATCTTGTTGTCATCATGACCTTGAGGTCCTTCTGATGAGCTCATCCAACCTTCCAGAAGCACAGATGTAGTGACTGCAGATGGCTCCGTGTGGTCAGAGGTTGGGAAAGGCTGGGATCCATCACCTGGTTCAGAACCTCAAGTGGTGGACACCCATCACCGTCGCTTTGAGGTCTCTGTGGAGCAGGAGACTCCACAACCTCTCTGGGCAGCCTCCAAGTCAAGAAGCTTCTCCTCCTGGGCAGGTGGACCTTCCCAGCTCCCAGTTTGGGCCTGTTGTCCTGTCACTGGGAAGAGCCCAGCTGGAAGAAGTTCTTGAAGCTGAGAGGTGGTGGAAGGAGGCCCCATCCCTGGAGTCATCCAAGGTCAAGCTCTGGGCAACCTGGTCTGGGGAGTGATGGCCCTGCTTGGAGTAGATGCACGTTGGAGGTCCCTTCCAACCCTGTAGTTCCATGATCTAGCAGCTTCCATGTCCTACAGGGACCCAACTCTCACTCCTTCGTGTCCTACAGTGACCCAACTCTCACTCCTTCGTGTCCTACAGTGACCCCAGCCTCGCTGGCAGGGTAATTAGAACAATTACCCTCGTTAACTGCGGCTTCTCCCCCGCCAGGAGCTTCCTGCAGGAGGTGGAGCTCACGCCGTGGGAGGCCACGTCGCTCCTCGCCCTGTAGCGGCGACCTCTCGCTGGTGAGGCCCAGCTGCTCCGTGCAGACGCCTCCGAGATGAGCGGTGGGGTCTGGTCAAAGGCTCCTCTGAAGAGATGGAGCAGGTTCCTGGGCAAAGTCAACGCCCAGTGGAGGAGGTTCGTGTCATCTCCTCTTGCCGCCGGATTCCCGGCACCTCCAGACCCCAACAGAGCTTCTGCCTTCCCCTTTCATCTGGTGGCTCTACCCATCCTGGGTCATGAGGAGGTGGCTCTGGTTAGGGGGTCATGGAATCATCAGATGGTTTAGGGGGAGAAAGAGACCTTCAGAGCTCATCCAGTCCAACCCCACTGCAGTGAGCAGGGGCATCTTCAAGGTTGTTCAGAGCTCCAAGGTCCAAGCTGAGCTGGAACGTTGCTCTGATGGGATCTGATGGGATTCCACCATCTCCTCATGCTCTGGGGTTCCACCATCTCCTCATGCTCTGGGGTTCCACCATCTCCTCACCCTCTGGGATTCCACCATCTCCTCACCCTCTGGGATTCCACCATCTCCTCATGCTCTGGGGTTCCACCATCTCCTCACCCTCTGGGATCCCACCATCTCCTCACACGCTGGCTGAAGGGCTCCCAGAGCACTTGGCTTTCTCTTTGATCTCATGGCCTTGATTGAGAAGGTCCAGCCCACTTTTGTGGGACCACGGGCTACGGGAGGTCACTTCCTTGGCCGAAAGAAATCCAGCAGCAGGGATGTGAACCACAGAATCCCTCCTTCCAGTTGGGAAAGACCCCTGGGATCATCAAGTCCAACCCTCAGCTGAAGGCACCAGCTCTCACACATGAGGTCAACGTCCATCACATCCTAAACCCAAGACCTGAGAGGACTCAAAGGGTCTGGGCTTGGTCCATGGTTCTGAATTTGGACAAGTAGGTTGGGATCCTTCTCCTTCCCTCATGCCGGTGAGTTGTTGAGATCAGATGAAGATCTCAAAGACTTTGGGGTTTTCTCCAAGGTCTGGGAGAAGAGAGAGGGGAAGAAAGACCCTATAAGGGTTTCTACTGGGAGGAAGTTCATCTCTGGGTCTATATCCTCCAAGAAGCTGGAGGAACAGCCCCATCAGAGACCCCTCCAATGCCTTGAGCACCAGAAAACCTTCAGCCTCACTTCATACTCAACCCCAAGACCTGTAGGACATGAGGCTTCCTGGCTGCGATGCTCAGAGGAACCGGGGGGTTGAAGGTCCCCTGGGAGCCTCCTCTTCTCCAGGCTGAACAAGCCCAACTGGCTCAGCCTGTCCTCCAGCCTTCTGTGTCCTTCTGATGTTGGAGACTCCAGAACCAGACCCAGGTGGGGTCTCAGTGGAGAGCAGAGGAGGAGAATCACCTCCCTTCAAGCGCCTCTCACTGCAGCCCAGGACACACTTGGCTCTTGTTCAGCTGCTGCTCCACCACCACCACCACGACCTTCTCCTCAGGGCTCATTTCCACTCCCCTCCCCTCACCCCTCGCCAGAGGCAGCGACGCAGCCCCATCCGTGGGATTATCCCTGCCGAAGGGATCCAGACCGAGCCGCAGGGATCGACCCAACCGCCCATTTTAACTGCCACCAGTTGCAACCGGTTGGGCTCAGAGTCACCCCCCGTTCCTCACGTCCCCACCACCTCCCGGGAGCGGAGCCATCGCGAGAAGCCGAGCTGGACGGCAGCGACGCCAAGAAACCCGCTGGAAAAGGAACGGCTCCTTTTTCCTTCGCGCGCTCCCAGTTCCTCACCCTGAACGGCCGCCAGCGTTTCCTGCCTGGAAGGGACCTTGAAAGATCATCTAGTCCAACCTGAAGCTTCAAACCTATTTTAGGGGGAGAGATAGAACAATTAGGGCTTGGAAGGGACCTCAACAGATCATCTAGTCCAACATGAACCTTCAAACCTACTTTTGGGGGAGAATGATAGAAGTATTAGGGGTTGGAAGGGACCTTGAAAGATCATCTAGTCCAACCTGAAGCTTCAAACCTATTTTAGGGGGAGAGATAGAACAATTAGGGCTTGGAAGGGACCTCAACAGATCATCTAGTCCAACCTGAACCTTCAAACCTATTTTAGGGGGAGAGATAGAACAATTAGGGGTTGGAAGGGACCTCAACAGATCATCTAGTCCAACCTGAACCTTCAAACCTACTTTTGGGGAGAATGATAGAAGTATTAGGGGTTGGAAGGGACCTCAACAGATCATCTAGTCCAACCTGAACCTTCAAACCTACTTTAGGGGGAGAATGATAGAAGTATTAGGGGTTGGAAGGGACCTCAACAGATCATCTAGTCCAACCTGAACCTTCAAACCTACTTTAGGGGGAGAATCACAGCACGTTAGGGGTTGGAAGGGACCTTGAGAGATCATCTAGTCCAACCTGAAGCTTCAAACCTACTTTAGGGGGAGAACAATATAATCATCAGGGGTTGGAAGGGACCTTGAGAGACCACCTTGAGAGACCACCCCCAGCACAGCAGGATCACCCCAGATCCAGTTTGCAAAGCCTGAAGCAAAGCTTTCCAGAAGCTCCTGGGAAAAGCCCATGGGAAACCCCCAGGGAGATCTGCACTTCCTCTCCCAGTTCCGGAGGCGACGAGACTCGACGGAGCAGCTCGGCAGCTCGGCGCAAGCAGAGCGCACTTGAATTTCCAGAACGGTCGCCGGAGGTTGCGACACTTTGCTCTCAGGCTCCTTCCCCACCCGGTCTCTCCTACTCTGCCTCCCTTTCTCAGTGTAAAAAGCTCCCTCTGGATTTCACGGGGGGGTTAGTTAGGAAGATGGGGGGGGGAAGCTCCAGCAGCTCTGGGTCCTTCTGGAACTGAGGGGCCAACAACTGGACACAAGACTCCAGATGTGGTCTCCCCAGGGCAGAGTAGAGAGGGAGGAGAACCTCTCTCCATCTACTAACCACCTCCCTTCTGATCCACCCTGGGGTTCCACTGGCCTTCTCGGCCACCAGGGCACATTGCTGGCTCCTGGCCACCCTGCTGGCCACCAGCACCCCCAGGTCCCTTTCTCCTGCAGTGCAGTCCCCACCCTACCCTGGTCCTTGGGGTTGTTCTTGCCCAGACACCAGCCTCCCCCCGTTCCAGTTCATTCCGTGTCTCCCCACCCAGCTCTCCAGCCTGTCCAGGTCCCACCGGACGGCAGCAGCCTGTCGGGGTGCCGACCACTCGGCGTCACCAGCAAACTGGCCGACAGAGCTCTCTAACCCCTCATCCCAGTCATTAATGAAGAGATGGACTAGCACTGGTCCCAGTATCAACCCTTGGGGAGACTCCAGTGCCAGCAGGTCTCCAACTGGACTCTGTCCCATTGACCTCTACTCTCTGGCTCCTACCCTGCAGCCAGTTCAGCCTCCACCCCACCACCTGGACACGGGTAGGATGATCTCAAAGGTCTCTTCCTACACATCCAACTGGTCCCCCAGCACCACCAGGTCCCCACAAACCCCACATCTCCACAACCCCTCCAGTACAAGAGCTCCCGGCAAACGAATCCCATCGGAATAATATGGGGGGGGAGGGAAGGAAAATACAGGCCTGGAACCTAAAACTCTTGATACCTGGAAAAGGAGGGGTTCTGGAGGCTTTTAAGTGCAGAAGGAGAAGCTGAAGGTATTTAGCAGACATCAGCACCTCTGTTTTGCAAGGGGAAGGGATTCATTTCCCCTAACAGCGGGCGATAGACATCTCGGCTTCTTTTTTAACCCTGATTAAAGTGGCTGCTCTGTGCAGGACCCCCCCCTTCCTCCTTTCTTCCTCCTCAGAGGCTGCTGAAAGCAACTCGAGCGTTGAACTCGAGGAAGGGGGTGAACTGAAAGCAGAGAGAGATCTCAACCCCGGCGCAAGCCCCGAGTGCGTGGCCCCGATCCAAAACGCGCTGGAATCCCGAAGCAGGGGGTTGGGGTTTGAGTTGGGAGGGGGGAAGAGAGGAGGTTTGAGGTGGGGAGTGAGGAGGTTGGGAGGTTTGGGGGGAGTGGGGAGGATTGGGGAGGACTGGGAGGTCTGGGGGTAGGGAGGTTTGGGGAGGGTTGAGAG
>VXBP01000504.1:7252-22574 GCA_013400115.1 Rhinopomastus cyanomelas | reverse complement strand
AGGTTTGGGGAGGGTTGAGGGGTCTGGGGAGGATTGAGAGGTCTGGGGGGAGTCAGGTTTGGGGAGGGCTGGGAGGTCTGGGGGGAGTCAGAGGTTTGGGGAGAGTCAGGACACCTGGGGACCATCTTGGGGGCATCAGGAGGTTTGGGAAGAGCTGAGAGAGAGATCTAGGGGAGAGGCTCAGGAGGACTTGTGGGGGAGACTGGGAGGACTGGACTGCTTTGGACTGGAAGGAACGGGAGCGATCCTAACATCCCCCCAGGTTTCCACACGGCGCCAGCTCCACGCGACTCAGGAGCGCGAAGACGCGACGCTCCAGACTCAAGAGAAGCCGCCTCTCGTGACGCAAGGAACCCCGAGCGCCCCGACTCGTCTGACTAAGCGGCCTCGGCCCGCTGGCGCTTGGCAGCTCCGGAGTCTCCCCCCCTTCCCTGCTCTAGGCAGATGTGGGCTGACTCGGCGCAGCCAATCTCCGGGCAGGAGGAGGCCGGCCCCGGAGGGAAGGAGAGAGGGTGGGAGGCGTGCAGCTCCCACAGGAAAACGCGCGGGGAGGCCGCGCTCAGCCGAGCGGCACCGGCGTCCCGGGCCTCCGGCACCTCTCGGCGGCAAGTTCCTCTCTCCACCACCCCCCTCCTTGGTTTTTTTTCACTCAAGTGACGAGATCACAGGAGGGATGGGAAGGGACCTCAAGAAACCATCTAGTTCAATCCCCACCCCCCGGTCAGATTCCTTCATCACCCCAAAAGTAGCAGGAGTGGGGTGAGCCCGAGCGAAGCGCAACCCAGATGGGTCTTCCCCAGGTGGAGGAAGCCCAGTCTGACCACCAACACAACTGGCCCAAGGCCACCGCTCATCGAGTCCAACCACCGACCCAACTGGCCCAAAGTCACGGCTAAACCCTGGTTCTAAGCTCCACATCTCCCTGATGGCCAGCGATTCAACAGAACCCCGGGCAAAGAGGAACCCACCATCAAGTCATCTCTTCGTAGATGATGTCTTCTAGATCATCCCAGAGAACCTCTGTTGGTGGGGGAAGGTCTACAGCAGCTGCTGACCTCATGCAGCTCCTGTTGGCTGAAGGCAACGGGCCTAGGACATTCAGTTCCTGAGGAACAGCCCCTCAGCCTGGAGAAGACTTTCTAGGAGCTAACAAGGTGGTGATGGAGCAACCACAACCATCATGCACCACCTACCAGAGAGTAGAACCCAAGTCCAAGCCTGAATGAGATCCAAAGGAAACACCTTGTCCTGGTGGGGCTTCCATAACCTCAGTGTCCTAGTGGGGCTTTCCATAACCTCATGGTCCTGGTGGGACTTCCATAATCTCATTGTCCTAGTTGGGCTTTCCATAACCTCATGGTCCTGGTGGGGCTTCCATAACCTCATGGTCCTGGTGGGGCTTCCCATAACCTCATGGTCCTGGTGGGGCTTCCCATACCCTCATGGTCCTGGTGGGGCTTCCCAGGGGGTCCCTTCAGGCTTTTAACATCAGAAAAATCCTTTCCTACTGTCCAAGAGGGGGTCTCCTCCTGAATTCTCTCCAGAGTGTGACCCAAAGACTGAAGTCTCCTTCTGTGGAGATGTTTAAAACCCACCTGGTCATGTCCCTGAGCTACTGGATCTAGGGGATCCTGCTGTGGACTAGATGATCCTTCAAGGTCCCTTTCAATCCCTGATGTTCTGTGTTGGGCTCCAGGGAAGTGATGAGGAGCTGAGGAACCTAACTCTTGCTTCCTGATGCTCCTGGGCCTGATGGATGGGAGCAGCATCAAACCCCATCCAGATGTTGCTCCACCTAGGTCCAAGAGGACGATGAGGAAGCAGAGGGAGAAATAAAGAAGGAGAAATAAAGGAAGAGTCATGGACACTCCTCCTTCCTTCCCAGCAGAGTCACGGTGAACTCCTTCTCAAGAATGTAGATGGTCCTCCATCACCCCTTGTCCCACCCCAGCAAGAGGAAGCAGCTCCTGTGGGCTAACAACAGAGATCAAACGAAGGGATGTGAGCAAGGAGAAGACCTGCTTTGAAGTCCAAGAGTCACAGGTCCATCCCTGAAGTTATCCAGAAGCCATCTGAGAGCGTCAGCGTTGAGCAACGAGAAGTTCTTGAGAACCTGCCTTCCTGAGAGCTTCAGCATGTGGTCACCATGTGGGAAGAAGTTCCTAGAAGAACCCAGCACAGAGCAGCAAGATTTGGGATTCTACATGATGTTGGGATGGGAAAGAGACCTCCCTGGTCCTTGACGTCGGGACAAGCAAGAGACCTCCCTGGTCCTTGATGTTGGGATGGGAGAGACCTCCTGGTCCTTGATGTTGGGATGGGAAAGAGACCTCCCTGGTCCTTGATGTTGGGATGGGAGAGACCTCCCTGGTCCTTGATGTTCTTCTAGGAGAAAGCTGGAGAAGGACCTTCTAGAAGGGTCTGTAGTGATGGGAACGTGCTCTGTAGGACAACCAAGAGAGGTTGGCTCAACACCGAGCAGCCCGGAGGGGATCGGTGAGTTCGGATCGTGCCGAGCGCTGGGTTAGTGGTTGGACTCGATGGTCCTAAAGGTCTTCTCCAACCAAAGTGACTCGATGATTCCAAAGAGACCTGGGATTGTAGGAGATTCAGTTCCAGGGATAAGCTGGGAGACTGGGGGGGGAGCCGAGGAGTGAGGTTTGGTGGGTGTTGGAGAAGCTCCATCTAGTGGTACAAAGGTGCAGCTGCACCGAGGGAAACGGAACTGGGGAACACTGGGAGCCACTGGGTTGAGTGGAGAACACTTGGTCACCAAGGCCAAGGGTGGGGTCCTGCCTTGGGTCACATCAACCCCCTCCAGGCTGGGGCAGAGCGACTGGAAACTGCCCGGGGAGAAGGAGCTGGTGGGGAGGGTTGAAGATGAAGTAGAATGTCCTCAAGTGACCCCCAAGTGTCCCCTCAGGGTGGCCAAGGGCATCTTGGCTTGAGTCAGCACTGGGGTGGCCAGCAGGACCAGGGTAGGGATCGTCCTCCTGGCCTGGGCACTGGTGAGGCCCCACCTCAACTCCTCAAGTCATTTTGGGGTCCAGAAGGACATCGAGGGGCTGGAGCAGGTCCAGAGAAAGGTCTGGAGATCAATGAGAAGGGTCTGGAGAGCTTCTGAGGAACAACTGGGAGGGGTTGAGCTGGAGAAAAGGAGGTTCAGGGGAGACCTCACTCTCCACAAGTCCCTGAACTGCAAGAGGGTAGAGGGTCAGATCTCTAGTCCCAAGGGATCAGACAAGAGGACACAGCCCCAGGTTGCCCCCAGGGACTTCCAAGTGACCTCAGGAAGGAGACTTCCCTCAAAACCCAGTGCCTGTGGAGCGTTCGGAGGGGATTGAACCCCCCTGACATCTCACTTGGTGACGTAAGAGAAGACACCCAGAGCCAAGAAGGGAAAGGTTGGAGTCATGGAAGATGCTGCAGCCCTAAAGTCTCCAGGAACAGGGATGAAACCTCGAGGAACAGGGATGAAACCAGGGAATTGGGATGAAACCTCAAGGAACAGGGGTGAAACCTCAAGGAACAAGGGTGAAACCTCAAGGAACAGGGGTGAAACCTCAAGGAACAGGAACAAATCCTCAAGAAAGGGGATGAAACCTCAAGGAGGGGGATGAAACCTCACGGAGAGGGGTGAAACCAAGGAACAGGGATGAATCCTCAAGGAACAGGGATGAAACCAAGGAACAGGGATGAAACCAAGGAACAGGGATGAAACCTGAAGGAACAGGGATGAAACCTGAAGGAACAGGGGTGAAACCTGAAGGAACAGGGGTGAAACCTCAAGGAAGGGGGTGAAACCTCAAGGAAGGGGGTGAAACCTCAAGGAAGGGGGTGAAACCTCAAGGAAGGGGGTGAAACCTCAAGGAACAGGGATGAAACCTCAAGAAACAGGGATGAAACCAGGGAATTGGGATGAATCCTCAAGGAACAGGGATGAGTCCTCAAGGAACAGGGATCAACACTCTCCAGCTGTCACCCAGCAGTCACAACCACCCCATCTTGACCCGCTGAGGCGGGCAGGAGGGTTTCAAACGAGCTCCCGTCTTTCTCAGCTCTGAGTATCTACCGCCGGCGTCGACAGCAGCCCCCTCCTCCCAGTAACCTCCAGTTACTCCCCCACCTGTCTTTTCCCAGTGACTTCACGAGAGCCGGCGGGTTTGGAAGCAACCGGAGCAACCCCAAGGCCCAGCCCTGCTCCCCACCAGTTTGTTTCTCTCAGGTTTATTACTGGTTCGGGAGGCACGGTGGTGGCGGCAGCTTTGGCTCCTTCCCCGCTCCCTCGGGTACCCCGCTCGTCTCCACGCGGCCCCCGTGGGTCACGAGAGGGGGTTTTAAGGCAGGTGAGAGGCTTCACAGGTCGTTCCCTCGGGAAATGAAGGCTGAAAGAACCTGATTGGAAACAGGACTTGATGGCTGGAGGTTCTCTGGAGGTTCCTTCAGTCAGAAGGACGCGGGAACGAGCTTTGCGGCGGGCTCCTCGGTCAGTCCTTTACCTTGCCGAGGGAAGGGAGGGCAGCGGTTGCCGGGGCGTCCCGGGAGGCGGCGGGGTGGCAGCTCTCAGGCCGTGTTCTCGATGAGGAGAGCGATGCCCTGCCCTCCACCGATGCACGCGGAGCCGACGGCGTATTTCCCACCGCGACGCCTGCGGGGAGGAAGCAACGGTCAGGGCTGTTTGTGGTTCTGGAACCGGCTGGGAGATGATGGTTGACCAGTCTGAGAGCCCTTCTGGGGATGCTGGGAGACCAGTGGATGGAGTCTAGCTCCATCGGCACACGATGAGCCCCCTGGAACATCCTAGGGAGTGTGGGGTTGTGGCTTGGACCCACAAAGAGGTGGCTACTGGTGCAGAGTCTGGCTAGAGCCCTGTAACCAGTGGTGTCCCCCCAGGCTCTCTTGCTCAGTGTCTTTATCCTTGATGATGGGGTCAAGTGTCTCATCAGCCAGGCTGCTGCTGACACTGAGCTGGGTGGTCTGGCTGATCCCCCTGATGGCTGTTTGGGAAGACTGGGACAAACTGGAGGGGTGGCCTGAGAGGAACTGGATGGGGTTCTTGTGGACAACAAGTTCTCTGGTGGCCAAGAAGGCCAATGAGACTCTTGGGATGGATCAAGCAAGGTTCCTCACTCAAGGGAGGTTCCTCACTCTAGTGAGGCCACATCTGGAGCGTTCTGGGCTTCCCAGTTCAAGAGGGTTTGAGAGAGTCCAACAGAGGGCTACGAGGATGATCAGGGGAGTGGAGCAGCTGCCTCATGAGGAGAGATTGAGAGGCCAGTTGGGACTTCAGGGGTTCAGATGGTTGATAGAGACACAAAGAGGCCAGGGTGGACTTTAGTGGGGACACCGTCGCGGCGACGGACCTACCTTAGCTCATGAACCAGATGGGCCGTGATCCGCGATCCCGAGGCCCCCAGAGGATGACCGACAGCGATGGCGCCGCCGTTGACGTTGGTCTTCTCGGGGTCAAGGCCCAAGACCTTTTCGACGGCCAGATACTGAGGGGCGAAGGCTTCGTTCACCTGCAAGGTTCCAACAAGGTCAGGCTGGAGGGGTGGGGATGAGGTTGATGGGATGAGGGTCACCAAGAGCTGGGTTCCTGCCCTTGGGTCACACGGACCCTCTGCAGTGGTCCTGACTGGGGCAGAGCAGCTGGAAGCTTCCCAGGGAGAAGAAGCTGGGGTGGGGTGAAGAAGAATGAGCCCAGGTGGCCAAGGGCATCCTGGCTTGAGTCAGCACTGCAGCGGCCAGCAGGACCAGGGTAGGGATCATCCCCTGGACTGGGCAATGGAGAGGCCCCACCTCAGCTCCTGTGCTCCTCAGTTCTAGGACATGGAGGGGCTGGAGTGGATTGAGCTGGACTGGGAGGAACTGGGAGGGTTGAACTGGGGCAAAGGGAGGCCTTCTCGCTCGCCACAACCCCCTGGACTTCAGGAGGTTGGAGTGAGGTGGGGGATGACCTCTTCTCTCAAGGAACAAGAGACCAGGGGAGGTTGAGGTTGCCCCTGAGGAACAGTTTCTGCCCCACAAGGGTTCCCCAGGGTCTCAGGTTGCCCAGGGCAGTGTCTGGAGGGTTTGCAAAACCCTGGAGCCATGAGGTGAGGGACAGGGGTCAGCAGGGCCCCGACAGCACCGGGGCTGCGGCTGGACTCGACGATCTCAAAGGTCTCTTCCAACCCTTCACAACTCAGCGATCCCAGGAGTGAAGTCAAACATTAACAGCGCGGGCGGCCGAGTCAAAGCTCCCGGCACATGAAGGCACCCGCTGGCCCTGGAATGCTCAGGGGCCATTTTTAACCTCCGCGTGCCCGGGATTCTTGCCATGACTGAACAGCCACGCGGAAGGGACGCGGGGGATAAGAGATCAGGCAGTCACACCACGACAGGTGGCCTCCAGACGTGGAGAAACAACCCCCCACCTCGTGCTCACGGGCCGCTCGGACAAGCGGAAGCTTTCTGCTTCCAACAGCATCAAATCATCGGGTCGGTGAGGCTGGACAAGGACTTCCAGCTCCTTGACTCCAACTGTGACCCCAACTGGCCCAGGGGCACAGCCAAGCCCTGTCCCTGAGCTCCAGACCTCCGTGACTTTGAAACAGAAGCAGAGAATGGGACCTTGAGAGATCATCAGTAGGATCCCCTAGATCCAGTCACACAGGAACATGTCCAGGGGGGTTTGAAATGTCTCCAGAGAAGGAGGCTCCACAACCCACCCTGGGCAGCCCCTGCCAGGGCTCTGGCACCCTCATGGGGAAGAAGGTTCTGCTCAGATTGAGGTGGAACCTTCTCTGCTCCAGCTCCGCTTCACCGCTCCTTGATCCATCACTGGAGAGAGCCTGGCTCCATCCTCCTGACACCCACCCTGACCAACATTCACCCCTCAGGCTCAGCTCAAGGCTCCCTCAGCAGGGAGATGCTCCCCTCCCTCCATCATCTCTGGCCTCTCTCCAGCAGCTCCGTGTCCTTCTGGAGCTGAGAGGCCCACAACTGGCCACAAGACTCCAGCAGAGGGGGAGAAGAACCTCTCTCCATCTGCTAATCACCTCCTTTTCTGATCCACCCCAGGCTTCCACTGGCCTTCTCAGGGCCCACTGCTGGCCCCTAGCCATCCTGCTGGCCACCAGCACCCCCAGGCCCCTTTCTCCTGCAGCCCAGTCCCCACCCTACCCTGCTCCTTGGGTTTCTAGCTCATTCAGTGTCTCCCCACCCAGCTCGAAGCGATGAGAAGCCACCACCTCCTACCTCAACCAAATCCATGTCCTTCAGGGTCAACCCCGCTTTCTTCAGGACCTCGGTTATCGCAGGGACGGGACCTGGGTGGACACAAGACGCCGAGTGAGTCCTTTTCAAGAAGCCCAGAATCACGGGGACCTCCCAAGATCATCGAGTCCAAGCAGCCTGAGGTCTGACTCCTCAACTCCACGTGCTCACGCCGGCCGAGGCGGCTTTTTCTTCCCCTCTCTCCTAACTTTTTCCAGTGGGTCATAAAAACCAGGTGGTTCCTCGGCACCTACCGATGCCCATGATGGAAGGGTCGCAGCCGGAGGAGTGATAGGCCACGATCCTGGCCAGAGGAGTGAGGCTGTGCTTCTTCAGCGCCGACTCGCTGGCGATGACGACGGCGCCGGCTCCGTCGCAGACGCCCTGGGAGGAAGAGAGAGGGAGGAGAGAGACTTTTCGATCGCAGAACATCCAGGGTTGGAAGGGGCCTTGAGAGCTCATCCAGTGTGATCGTCCCTCTTGGTGGAGAAAGGAAGGTTCTTCCAGGTGGAGGAGGGATGCAGAGGCTGGGGCCCGGAGCCGACTCACCGAAGCGTTGCCGGCGGTGACCGTGCCGTCCTTCTTGAAGACGGTGGGGAGCTTCGCCAGCTGCTCCAGGGTGGTCTGGGGCTTGGGGTGCTCGTCCTTCTGGACCGTTTCCTTCCCCTTCCGCGTCTTCACTTCGATGGGGGCCATCTCGGCGTTGAAGCGGCCGGCGTCGCTCGCTGCGGGACCGTGGGCGGGAGAGACGGAGGCTGGGGAGAGGCTCCGGGAAGGGCAGGAGGGGGAAGAGGAGATGGGCCGGGACCATTCTTCCTTCCCACCCTTCCTCTCTCCCTCCTTCCCTTCCTCCTTCTCTCCCTTCCTCTCTCCCTTCTTCCCTTCCTCTTTCCCTCCCTTCCTCCTTCTCTCCCTCCCTTTCTCCTTCTCTCCCTTCCTCCTCTCCCTCCCTCGCCTCCTCTTTCTCTCCCTTCCTCTCCCTCCTTCCCTTCATCCTTCTCTCCCTCCTTCCCTTCCTCCTTCTCTCTCCCTCCTTCCCTTCCTCTCTCCCTTCTTCCCTTCCTCTTTCTCTCCCTTCCTCCTTCTCTCCCTCCCCCTNCCTCTCTGCCTTCCTCCTCTCTCTCCCTTGCTTCCTTTCTCTCCCTTCCTCTCCCTCCTTCCCTTCATCCTTCTCTCCCTCCCCCTTCTTCCTTCTCTCCCTCTCTCTCCCTTCCTCCCTCCCTTCCTCTTTCTCTCCTTCTCCCTTTCTCCCTCCTTCTCTCTCTTCCTCTCTCCCTCCCTCCCTCTCTCTCTTCCCTGCTCTCCCTCCCTCCCTCCTTAAGGTAGAAATCTTTTCCTCAGGAAGAACCTGCTGCTGCTGCTACATGATGGGAGGGGGGAACCCTCTGCTGGGAGAGTTGTGGGGCAGGAGTGGGGGTTCCACTGGAGAAGAGAAGCTCCAGGGAGACCTTCTGGTGGCCTTTCAGGGCCTCAAGGAAAGCTGGGGATGGACTTTTGAGCAGGGGCTGCTGTGCCAGGACCAGGGGTGATGGTGAAACCCACCGGCTTTGCACCTCTGCTGGGTTTTGAAGGCGTAGCGGTCGCAGTCCTCGCGGGTGATGTTGTATTTGGTGGCCAGATTCTCCGCCGTCACTGCCATGGGGATCTTCACGTGGGTGTCCATCAGACCTTCCCACAAGGTGTCTTCCAGCTGCAAGGAGATAAAAACAGTGAGAGGAACCGGCCTCCAGTTGCCCAAAGGGAGGTTGAGGTTGGAGTGAGGTTGGGGTTGGCTTCTTCTCTCAAGGGACAGGAGGAGAAGAAACAGCCTCCAGTTGCCCAAAGGGAGGTTGAGGTTGGAGTGAGGTTGGGGTTGGCTTCTTCTCTCAAGGGCCATGAGGAGAAGAAACAGCTTCAAGCTGCCCCAGGGGACAATTTCCACCCCACAAGGGCTGCTTCAGGTGGAGTCCCCGTGTCTGGAGCCGCTGCAGAGCCATGGAGTGAGGGACAGGGGCTAGTGGGGCCCTGGCAGTGCCCGGGGAGCGGTTGGACTTGATGTTCCTCAAGGTTTTCTCCACCCTAAAGGATCCTAAATGAGTCCACAGGGCCTAAGGGGAGTCTACAGGGCTGACACTTCTCCTCTCTGAAGTGCTGGGAGAGAAAACACGAGGCAGGAGAGCGAAGGAGCCCCCAGACCTTGAGTTCTGCTCCCAGTCTGGTCCCGAAGCGCACGTTCCGAACGGCGTAGGGAGCCTGGCTCATGTTTTCGGCGCCGCCGCACAGAACCACTTCGGCATCGTTCAGGCAAATCTCCTGTGAAGGGAGGAACCGGTGAACAGAGGGGATAATCAGGGCTATGAATGACTAACGAGGTGACTAATGAGAGGGAAGAGAACGGAGGAGCTTCCTACCTGGCAGCCGTTGGCGATGGACTGGAAGCCAGAGCCGCAGAGCCTGTTGATGGTGAGAGCTGGGACGGGGACGGGGACCCCCACGCGCAGGCCGACGTGTCTGGCGATGTAAATCCCATCCGAGGAGGTCTGGGGAGGGAGGAGATCGGGTCGGTCAGGCTCTGGCTTCCTTCAAGAGCCAAAGGCAGGAGGCCACTGGGCTTCTCGGCCACCAGCAAGCCCCTAATGCTGATGAAGGAGGGTTTCACATGGTCATTTTTGGGTGTTTTAATGAAATGGGTGTTGAAATTGAATCCAAGTTTGAATTTGATGGATTAAGATGAATCCAGGTTTGAATTTGATGGATTAAAAGGAATCCAGCTCTGAATTAGTGAATTAAAATGAGTCCAAGTTTGAATTTAATGGATTTAAATGAATCCAGGTTTGAATTTAATGCATTAAAATTATTCCAATTTTTAATTTAATGAATTAAAATGGATCCAGGTTTCAATTTAATGGATAAAAATTTAAATTTAATGGATTTAAATGAATCCAGGTTTGAATTTAATGCATTAAAATTATTCCAATTTTTAATTTAATGAATTAAAATGGATCCAGGTTTCAATTTAATGGATAAAAATTTAAATTTAATGGATTTAAATGAATCCAGGTTTGAATTTAATGCATTAAAATTATTCCAATTTTTAATTTAATGAATTAAAATGGATCCAGGTTTCAATTTAATGGATAAAAATTTAAATTTAATGGATTTAAATGAATCCAGGTTTGAATTTAATGCATTAAAATTATTCCAATTTTTAATGTAATGAATTAAAATGAATCCAGGTTTGAATTTAATGGATTAAGACGAGTCCAGGTTTGAATTTAATGGATTAAAATGAATCCAGGTTTGAATTTGATGAATTAAGATGAATCCAGGTTTGAATTTGATGGATTAAAATGAATCCAAGTTTGAATTTAATGGATTTAAATGAATCCAAATTTGAATTTAATGCATTAAAATGATGCCAATTTTTAATTTAATGAATTAAAATGAATCAAAATTTAAATTTAATGGATTAAAATGAATCCAGGTTTGAATTTAATGGATTAAAATGAATCCAGGTTTAAATTTAAAGAATCAAAATTTAAATTTAATGGATTAAAATGAATCCAGGTTTGAAATTAATGAATTAAAATGAATCCAAGTTTGAATTTGATGAATTAAGATGAATCCAGGTTTCAATTTAATGAATTAAAATGAATCCAAGTTTGAATTTATTGAATTAAAGTGAATCCAAATTTTAATTTAATGAATTAAAATGAATCCAAGTTTGACTTGGATGGATTAAAATGAATCCAAACCCCTCGTGGGATGGGGAAAACACGACGCAGAGGAAAACAAATCCCATTTCAACATGAAAATTGGCTCTGAGGATGAAATGGGCTGCGGCCACCGTCTGGGTTTGGGGTTGTTTTCATAAACCCAGGAGCAGCTCTTGCGAAAGCGAAAAGCCTGAGTGAAAGAAGCTGATGCTGCAGCTGTAGGAGACAGAGGAATGAGAAGCTAATGTTCCTCTTGCAGTTGAAAGCTGAGATCTGGGGCAGAAATCCCTCCCTGTGAGGCTGCTGAGGCCCTGGAACAGGTTGCCCAGGGAGGTTGTGGCTGCTCCATCACCCCTGGAAGTGTCCAAGGGCAGGCTGGATGGGGCTGTGGGCAACCTGGCCTGGTGAGAGGCATCGCTGCCCATGGCAGGGAGTTGCTGCTGGGTGATCTTTGGGGTCCCTTCCAACCTCTGAAGCTGCAGGAACAGGCCAAGGAGACAACCAACCTGCAGGACGTTGCCCACGATGACGCTGTCGACGATCTCAGGAGAGATTTTGCCGGCAGCCAGAGCAGCCCGAGCAGCGTGTTCCGTCAGGTCGGTGGCCGTCAAGTCCTTCAGCAAACCTCCGTAGCTCCCAAACGGAGTTCGCTTGGCTGCCACGATGAAGACACCTACAAGAGAAGTGATTCCCTCATCATCATCCCTTCCTGCTGCTTCCAGGGCTCTGGAGAAGGCTCAGAGGGGATCTGATCAATAGCTAAAGGGTGGGAGGCCAAGAGGAGGGAGCCAGACTCTTCCCAGTGGTGTCCAGGCACAAACTGGAAGCTGGGACGTTCCAGCTACCCAGGAGGAGAAGCTTCCTGACTTGGAGGCTGCCCAGAGGTGTTGTGGAGTCTCTGGAGAGATCCCAAATCCTCCTGGACACCATCCTGGGGCAAACCAGCTCTGGGGTTGGACTTGATGCATTCTCAGAGGCTGCTTCCAACCCCAGCTAGTCTAGAACTCAGTCAGAGGAGCTAGAAATCATCTGTATGAAGTTCAGATCGAGAGAAGCTGCTTCTGAATCAAACCCAGCACCCACAGACCGCTGCTGGCAGCGGCTCTCTGCGTCTGCGCGCGGGCACAGCCCGTGAACTTTCACCCAGTTGAACAACAGAGCTCACGTTCGCCTTCCCAACCCTCCTTTCCAGTTATTTTAAGTAACACTGGTGAGACAGGAGGTACAAGAATGAAAACTGCTGGTGGGGAAGCTGCTGCTCAACTCTCCTCAGGCCTTTTAATCCAGCTGCTTGGGTTTGGCAGAGGGGAAGCTCTGCTGCCCCTCACATTTTCCAGTGCCAGGGACTGGAAAGCTACTTGGGGTTGTTCAGCCTGGAGAAGGCTCCCAGGTGACCTCCAAGCAGCTTCTGAAGGAAGGGGGCTACAAGAAAGATGGGGAGGGCTTTGGAAAGGGGTGGGGAGCGAGAGGATCAGGGGAAAGGGTTCCAGACTTGAAGGGGTTGGATATGAGGAACTAATTCTCTCCTGTGGGGTTGGAGAGATGCTGGAACAGGTTGCCCCAAGGAAGTGGGCAGCATCCCTGGTAGTGTTGAAGGCCAGGGTGGTTGGGGCACTGAGGAACCTGCTCTAGAGAGGTTGATGGTGTGAGAAGTAAACCTTGTCCTGGGCTCAAGGAATTTGAGGGGTCTCTGGTGGGGTTCTTCCTCCAATATTTAATAGGATGTGGACCCAGAGATGAACTTATTCCAAGCAGGGACCCTTATAGGGTCTTTCTGTTCTCCCCAGCTTTCAGAGACCTTAGAGAAGCCCCCTGGCAGTGCTGAAGACCAGGCTGACTGGGGCCCTGAGTAACCTGGTCTAGTGAAGGTGTCCCCACCTCTGCAGGAGGCTTGGAACTGGATGATCTTTCAGGTCCCTTCCAACCCTGCCTGTTCTGTGATGATTCTATGATCCTACCCCTCTGTCTCCTCCAAAACTGGGTCACCAAAGCTTTGTGACAGAGCAGCTCACTGAAAGAACCTGCTCTCATCCCTCCTGGCCAGGTTACAAAGGTTATTTGCTAAATCACACGCCCCGTGTTGCCTTCAGAGCAAACAGAGTGGGGGTGACGATGGAACTTTGCCCTTAAACCTTCCTTTCACAACAACGTGGTCTTTCCCTTTGAGGTTGCGCCAGCATCGCCAGGGCAAAGCCTTAAGCAGAGCTGATGCCGTGGCTGTGGCGGTTGAAGACCAACCCGGAGCTGGCAGACAATGAGATCTAAGTCTAATTTCATAGAACCATGGAATCATTTAGGTCAGAAAACACCCTGAAAGTCATCAAGTCCAACTATGAAGTCAACTGCACCAAGGGAACCGCTAAACTCTGTCTCTAAGCTGTAGATCTCCAGGACCTAAACACATCCTTCATCCTCTTAGAAGCTCCCCAGCCCCTCAGGAGCCCTTCACTCCCTTAGGGGTCCCTTCACCCCATCAGGGCTCCACTCACTCCCTCAGGGTCCTCCTCACCCCATCAGAGCACCCCTCGTTCTCTCAGGGTCTCATTCATTCCCTTAGGAACTTCATCACCCCCTCAGGTCTCCACTTATCCCTTTAAGACCCTCATCACCCCCTCAAGGCTCCCCTCACACTCTCAGAGCCCTCTTTACCCCCCTGAGGGCCACCCTCACACACTCTGGGCTCCACTCACTCCCTCAGAGCTCAACTCACCCTCTCACAGTTACATTCACCCCCCCTAGGAACCTCCTCACCCCCTCGAGGCCACTCTCACCCCCTTTGGAACCTCCTAACCCCCTCATGGATCCACTCACCTTCTTAGCATTGCCCTCATCTCCCAGGAGCCCTCCTCACCCTCTCAGACTCCCATTCACTCCCTCAGGGCTCCACTTGCCCTCTCAGAACCTCCCTTCACCCCCTCAGAGCCACCTTCACCTCCTCAGAGCCCCCTTCATACCCTCAGAGGTTGTCTGACCCCTTCAGGGTTCCACTCAACCCCTTAGGGTGCCTCCTCAGGAGCTCCCCTCACATCCTCAGAATCACCCTTCAGGGCTCCACTCACCCCCTCACACCTCCCTTCACCTCCTCAGATCCCCCTTCACCCCTTCATGGTCGTCTTTCACCCATTCAGGGCTCCACTCACCCCCTCAGTGTCCTCCTCACCCCCTCAGGGCTTCCTTCACACACTCAGGGTTCCACTCACTCCCTCAGGGACCCCTCAGGACCCTACTCACCCCCTCACACCTCCCTTCACCCCTTGAAGGACCCCACTCACCCCCTCAGGGCTCCAATGACCCCCTCAGGACCCCACTCACCCCCTCAGGGCTCCAATGACCCCCTCAGGACCCCACTCACCCCCTCAGGGACCCCTCAGGACCCTACACACCCTCTCACATCTCCCTTCATTCCCTGAAGGACCCCACTCACCCCCTCAGGGCTCCAATGACCCCCTCAGGNGGACCCCACTCACCCCCTCAGACCTCCCTTCACCCCCTCCGGACCCCACTCACCCCCTCAGGGCTTCCTTCACCCCCTCAGGGCTCCACTGACCCCCTCAGGGACCCCTTCACGACCCTATTCACCCCGTCACGGCTCCACTCAGACCTCCCTTCCCCCACTGAGGACCCCACTCCCCCGCTCAGGGACCCTTTGAGGACGCTACTCAGCCGGTCAGGGCTCCCCTCAGCCCCTTAGGGACCCCAGTGACCCCCTCAGGGCCCCCCTCAGGGCCCCTCCGCGCTCTCACCCCTCAACAGCGCCATGGCCGCTCCGTCCCGTCCGCTCCCCTCAGCGCCCCGCCCGGCCCCGCTGCGCGGCGGGAGGAGCCCGGCAGCCCCGGCCGGAGCTTTCTAAAGGAAGCCTTGAAAAATTCCGCTGCCTTGGCTTCACCGCTACCGGCCACATGTGGCTTCCGAGCCGCTCCGGCTTCTCGGAGAGTCGCCCGTTGTGGCGAGCGCGGCGCTTGCCCGCGGCGGCCAGAGGCCTGGGCCGTGGCGGAGGGCGGGAAGCGGAGGGCGGGAAGCGCAGGGCCGCCGGGGGGGCTCCCGGAGCTCCGGGACGGGGCTCGGCTTGAGAATTCACCTCCAGGAAGGAATATTTGTGCCTGAATCCTGCCGTGGGCTCGGGAAGGTCCTGGGTGGCGACTGAGGGGGGGTCCACGTTGGGATCCCGCGGGCTCGGCCGAGGAGGGGACGGAGCGGTGGGGTCGCTTCGTGTAGAGGGGAAACTCACCCTGTTCCTGCACTGGGGCCAATTCGCTCTTAAATAAACGGTCATTTCATGGCTTGCAGGCGTTTTCGAGGAGCAAAATGTGGGTGCTGAGGTTGGGGGAGGGTGTTTTTATTTCATTCCCCCTTATCCCCCTCCCTAC
>VXBP01000503.1:22799-103186 GCA_013400115.1 Rhinopomastus cyanomelas | reverse complement strand
GAGCTGTCCCACCAGGTCTCCGTAATCGCCACCAACATGATAACAGCTCAGAGAACCAACACATTACCAATATGAGAACCAGCAGATATCCCTCCTGCACAGCAAGATAAACGGCAGTGAGAGGGCTGACTTCCTCTTTCATCCCTGAACTGCGTGTGGAGCAGCTGCTGTTGTTGTTGCCTTCTTCTCATACACTTGGTGAAAAGATTATCCCTTTCCATCCTTTCCGTTACAATTCCTTCCTTTTCTCACCTGCATTTTTCATCATTCCCTCATTCCTAATTCAGTCTTACTATAATTTTATCCCCATTTTCTTTTTTTTCCCTTCTTCATTTTCCCTGATCCGTTACAACTCCTGGTCTTATTGTATCTTCATTATATTTTATTTTCATTCCCTCTTTGTCCCTGCATGGTTGGCGTTTGCCATTTGCAAGAGGTGGATCTGTGTGGGAAAACTCTTTAACTTCTCTTTTTTATAATATTTTTGGTGGTGTAGGCACCCACCAGGGAGAGGGAGGAATCCTTTGTTAGGTTTTGCGTGGTTCCAGGTGTTTGGGGGGTAGATCCATTCAACAACTGTTTATAAGTTCCTTTCATTTTTTTTCCTACCTGTTCTTGTTGTTCTTTGTTAAAAAAATTCCTCATCATTTTTATTTTGCTATAAATTTTTGCTGGGTTTCTCATGTTTTGAGGACTCGGCGAAATTAAAACCAGGACAGTTTAACATAACAGAACTATGGATTTCAGCCTGAAATTTAACTCTCCTTCAGCTCCTTTATCCTCCAACATACTGAAACCAAAGCACACTAGGCTGAGGGAAGAAGTCATAACTCACCGGATGGGGTTCATATCTGGCCGGCTGGGTTTAGAAACAGCTTTGACAAACTTTTCTGCCAACTGAATCCTGAATAAAAATGGAAGGAGAATCCAGCAATTTAGCAAGATCCCTGATATAGGAGGTAGCTAACAATTTCAACACTGTAACTTCATTACACATTGAGTCTGCCTCCACTGTTAGATCAATGGGTGCTGAGCAAGACTGTTTTCACCCTGCCCTCCCAGTTCAGTGCCTAGTGATACTGGCTATTATCCACTAGCAATGGGTCTCCATAGCTTCTTCCACAAGCCCAAGTACTGCTGAACACACTGATGCACCAGCTTCTGCTAGTAGGACTAGCAGAGACATCATGTTCCCGAGGGAGGAAACCGAGAAGCTGATTTCTTCTCCCTTGGCCACTTAGCAGCTCTACTCATTCATATGCTCAGGATGCTCAGTTTACCCAGACCATGGTCTGGCTCACACCAGACTACAAAAGGACCTAAGACTTGCCCTCCAGCACAGAGGAGGCACAGTTGGAAAAGGTTCACGGCAGGTTCATTCACAGGTCAACTTCACAACAGTAGCTGAACACATCTGTCTCCTTGTGCTCCCTATTCTGCTTTCAGTGTAAATGCTGTTTCCCAGGCACTCCTACTCATGTACAAGCAGCAAGCTTCTCCAGATCCTACATACCGCTGGTTGAAATGCTGCTGTCGAACATCATTGCCATTCAGCACCAAGACATCAAGGATGTGGATGGCGCTGATCTTTCGCTGGGCTTTCCCCTAGGAAGGGCAATACAGAGACTTACTTCTCAGTCCATTTTTTTGCCAGGACAGCATTCTCTTCTAGCAAGAAAGCACCTTTCCAGATACTAGAGGCACACAAACTGCCTGCTGCTCATGGCACAGTACTATGCCATCCTCTGGGAACTGGTGTATCTCAGCCACAGGGTTGTGTCTCAAGGGAGGGAGAACAGGCAAGACCACCACTGGCAGCCTCCAGCTCTTTGTGCCTCATAAGGTACCAGAGCACAAAGCCTGGTGCACTACAGTACCTGCAGCTGAGTTGCCAGAGGACAGGGAAACTCCCAGGCAGCAATACCTTAAAATGCATAAACCAAGAGACTGTTTTCCACAAGCTCTGCCACCATTTATGAGCAGTGGAAGCACACAGAGCCACAGAAGACATTTAGTGATGCTGACAAATGTCATCTGCTGCTGACAACAGTAGCATGTCAGGTCCAAAGCATTTTCAAGTTCATGTTAAATCCTACCTCTAGCACTGGACAGAAAGAAGTAACTTAACCCTAACAAGTTTCTCTAATGATCATGACAAAAAAAAACACCTTGCACCTCACATAGGCAGAACACAAATTCACACAGCATAGGCAAAACTGCTCATTTAATTGCAATCACTTGGAAAAAGTGAAAAGGGTGACAATAGCCTCCTACCTCTCCTTTCAGCTCATGAACAATCTCCACAGAGAGAAGGGTATCTCGTGGCAGCTCAGTTTTCAAATCCAGCTTTGTCCAGCGATCTGACTGGCGACCATCCCAGGTGTAGATCTGTGACTTCTGCATGTAGAAAGCAGAGTCAGATTCAGCCAAAGCTTCAAGAGTGCAGGGTTGGAAAAGAGACTTCTAACATCGAGCAGCCCTATCTTCTTATCCTGGGCTGTCACAGACAATATTTCTGTCAGAAGCTTAAAGGAAGAACCTTAATCTTAACAGCAAAGAGACAAAACCACTGACACTGATCTGCCTGTGACCGTTCACATCCACACATAGAATCAGAAATAGAACACCTTAAAAGGGATAGTGATGACTGGGGCAACTGCAAGAGTACAGGTTTCTGTGTATGCATTGATTACTAAGCCAAAGTTAATTAGTGTGAAAAGCGGTGACATCAGGAGGAAGAAACCTAGAACTAGCAGTTTTGGGGATTGCTAATGGGAATCCCTCCTGGCCTTTGAGGACAGGAAAAGGATGGCATGAAACTGCAAGGCAGAATAGTAGCACTGAAATGAAGCAGTAGAACTCAGACTGTTCTCAGCACTTACCCCCAGTCCCAAGAGGAACTTCTGCTCGCTTCCAGACACCATACAGCGGTAATCTAACACTTGGCGAATCTTACACAGTGTACTGGAATTCAGAGGAGTCGGTTTGTAACTGAAGGTATCAATGTCTGTGCCCTAAAGAGTAAAAGTAAGGAAAAAGGCAAATTCGACATTATCTCTAAAGTCTACATTAAATGGTATTTCAGAACTAGCTTCTTCACATCTTAATTACTCTGACGAAAAGTTCTATTTGTATGAAAGGAATCAGAACAAGCTTCTGGATAAGGTCTCACCTGGATCATCTCAAAGAATTTGGACTTGGGATCTGAAGATGAAGGAGCAACGCGAGCCTGATCGGGAATCTGAAAACAAATCCAAATTGATTGATAATAAGAGTTACCCATGGGAACCCCTCTGGTTTCAATATATGACAGAATATCCTGCCCCCTCAAACTCCCACTTTTAGGATTTCAGTTGCTGAAGACATCATCTGGCAAATAAAAAGTCTCACACATTCTGCAAATTTAATGTCTCACGGGAAACAACAGGCAATTACAGAAAGTTTCATGCAAAATCCTTGATTTCAATTACATACTATTTCATCAAAGCCAAATGATTAGCCTGTTAAACTGATTGCCACATCTAAGACCCCACTGCAGGCAAAAGCTCAAAAGAGAAGCTGCAGACTCATAAAAGATGAACTTTTGGATTGCTCTGCTGCTTGCGAACCAGGTGCCGAGTTCACTCTGTGAATGATGAAATATGCTCCGCTGCGGCACAGAAGGAGTATGGCTAAGCCGTACACGCAGAATCAGAAACACCATGTTTGCTTACAAAAGGGTCTTGAAATGGTCTCAGACTTTCCCACAAGACAACTCATTAAACTTCTGGCTAGCAAATCCTGTCCGTACTGCAGCTCCACTCGTTTCACTACAGCAAGGATGCCTTCATGGCTTCTCTGCTTGGCGGCTTACTTACCCCCCATAGCTGGAGACACTCCTTTCGGATTTCAGCCTGCCGTGGCTCAATCAGTGTCCTACAAAAAGGCAGTTGACTGTTAAGACAGTGAAACCAGCCTGCTCATACCAAAGCCCAAAGAACTTGCATTTCTTAGTTTCTGGCTTGGTAATGACAAACATGCCCTGTCCTTTGGCACACAAAAGAGGACACTGCCTTCTTTCCCCATGCTTAGCTGTTTCCTGCTCTGCACTACTGACTAGCTGCCACCACTCACTCCATTCCAAGAAAGTATTGCTGGGTATCAATCAGTTATTCATCTGCATGGACTTGTACTAATTTCCAAGAGATGAGTATATAATTGTACACAATTAGCAGTGAAGACCTGCTGAAGGCAACATATAAACCAGTATCAATTAATCTCATAGTTCCTGGGTACCAGACTAACTCAACTTTTTATTGTGTATGTATCTAAATGAAAACTGAAAGAAAAGTCATGCCAGGGAAACAGCTAAATATTGCAAAAGCTTTAGTTTTACACAAAAAATTCACATCAGAAGGTTTAGGTAATTCTAGGTACGTAACACAGGTGCTTTGAACTGTCACTGGAAAATTAAGAGTTATGACCCACACTCAAGCTAGATGGATGGAATTGAATCTGCCAGCTGGGAGTTACTGTTCTGCTTACGTTCCTGCTGAGAAGCAGAGCCCTTATAATAATTAGAAATCACACAAGACGCTGTCTGGACAAGGGTGACAACAGACCACAAACCATCTAAAAATACTCCAGTCAACCACACATTAGTGCAGACTCCTCAGGCAGATACACAGCCTAAGCTACCTAAAAGCACTAACCATTATACTGACTCCACAGGTCAAGCCAAGTACCAGCTCAAATCAGAAATAAATTAAGAAGAGCAAAGCAGCTCATTTACAGTAGGGTAATTCAGCCCTCAACAGCAAGCCAGAGAAATATACTCACGTGTCTTGGACAAAGGCACGGATCTTGGCTAGCGCCTTTATCTGGATTTTGCAGTGGCTGGAAGAGAGTACAAGTTTCAGTCAGGGTACAAGTTAATCACCACATCAAGATACAAACAAGAGTACTGGGGCAACATCAGGAAGTCTGATCCTCAGGACAGTGATGGATCACTACCAACATGACTAAAAGTGACAGAAAGGCCATTGGAAAGACCTGGCCTTAGAGGCGAAGGCACCACTACCAGCAACAACATTTCTCTCTGCACAGGGTTCCTTTGCTCTGCTAAGCCTCTCAAGAAGCAAATCATAGTGTGCAGCAGCATCAAGTATGTCCATAAGTGCAAGAAGCTACAACTGAAGGTCACGTTGGACATCACGCTCACACCTAGCAGCCTTCATAGCCCCCAAATGGGCACTCACTTTTCGTTGGACTGGACGACGTAATCATAGAAATCCCGGTCGCCTTTGATTACGTTTAATGGGACAACAAGATTCACATCCACATCTGAGTTGCGCAGCTGATTGATTCTGATGTTCGCCGTGAAGAGGTAGTCCCGCACGTCATCAATCCCTAGCTTTAGTCCTTTGCATATCAGGTACCTAGAAAGCAAGGCAGAAAGATCATGTGGGTTCAGTTCTTCCACACAGCCAACTCTTCTACCACATTCCCATTATCAGGACCACTTCCCACATTCCAGGAATTAATTTCTCCTGGCTATCCCCAAGGAATTACAACCTCACCTATCACGAAGTCCTTACCAACTTTCTCCATCTGGAAAAACTGGGAAAGTCAAGTGAAAAAACTCCACAGATCTCCCTCAAGTAGTAAACGAATCCTGCTAAACTTGACATACATAACTACAAACTATGTTTTAGGTTCATTGGAACCACGATTTAGCTTCACTGGAACCACAAGCTTTTTCATGCAAAACCCAGAATTTGTTTTAGATTCAGTTCCACCGCTTTCTCCTCAAAAACCTAACGTGGCAAATTATCTTTACGTTGTCAAACATCATAACTTGCTAAGTATCTAAAATGCTTCCTCCTCCAAAACAGCTGCCAACTGAGGCGGGTCACAGAGTTTCCACTAGTTTCCCTAAATCCACCTATGATTATATTTAGAGTACAGGGTTTCTTTTGTACTCCTTTGTGTGTAGGCCTCTCACCTCTCTGAGTTAGCAGGGCGGCTTGTCACAGGTTTAAAGATGCATACTCGTTCAAAACAGCAATACAGCAAATAAACAAGTCCCACGCTGAATGGGGTAAACAGGTCAAAGGTTTTGCAGACAAAATGCCCACCTGGAAAAAAGACAGGAAGCACAACTGTACCAGATTATATGGGCACAGGGTGACACCAAGCATCTCTGCAATTTTCTTTTATGCAGAAGTGCTACGTGTGGTTTTGTAAAGTTAAACAGCAGATCAAAAAAGTCATGAAGCAGGCCAGCGAGGCTCCACAAACAGTCTTCTTCATTATTCTGTAAGAAAGAGCATATAATTCCCTGATCTAGATTAAGTCAGGGCACACGCTAGCTCATACATAAACCTTCTATTCACCTCCATGCTCCCCCCTTCCAGGCCCAGACTGTGACCAATGACACAGCAGCATGCCATGCAAAAGCCACAAGACAAGGAAGCTTCCTCTTCTTGCTCAGAAGAACATAACATCTCCAATATGTGGAACAAGAAACCTCAGGCTGGAGATGTTAACCAAATAGAGAAAATCTGCCTCTACAAAGAAAACATTCTGTACTTGAACACTCCTTGCCTTCAAACAAGGTTTCAAATTTCCCCACGCTAAAAACAGTCATAGAACTATTATCTGCCCAAACAGCAAAGGTTGCAGACAGAAGGTTGCTCCTTTTACCGTACCATATTTGAGACTACAGCTGATCCCAGATACTTCTAAACATAGGGCACAAGATAAATCATAATACGAGCACTTTCATCTTCTACATCAGGGCCAAATACTAACTAGACTCAGCAGAGAAGCCATCAAAAGCAGACAGAGCTGTGATGACCACCTCCACAACAAGGTACACCTAAGACAACGTGAGACATCTTCTTGTTCTGATCACAGAGACAGCAGATTGGAAAGGAGAAAAGCCACAAGGATGAATTGGATTAACAACACTCTGTTCCAGCATTTTGTTCTGTTAGAATATTCAGGAAACTCTTTATTCAGCTAGACCTGCAAAATTCAGATAGAATATGCAGATATCACACTAGTGACCTTAGCCCAAGACAGTTGCATAACAACCCATCACGAGATTCAAACTAACTCGTTTTACCTCATACTCTCAAATAAAAGAAAAATAGACACAGATAATCATCTTCTTCTGACCCAGTTCTCTCAGCTTTGTGACAGGCATCTCAGGATGTATGCATACACCATTCTGTGCCTCTTATCCTCACTGAAGAGCAGACTGCAGGGAAGGTTAAAAATTGTACAGCATCCTTCTGCAATGCCACCCTCATCCTGGAAAATGAGGATGAAGATGAATGGATAACAAACATACCTGTCCGGACAATGGAAAGTGCCATAAGGAACTGGCAAAGCATTAGCTGTTTGCTTAGGATTTCTTGTAGATTCTCCTGACCCTCCACCGAGAAACCCTGCAAAGCACACAGCATGTGATTAGTATCTCCACACATCTGCTGGTCAGAGGATTTTGCACAGCTAAATAATGCGACTCCTGAAAATATCTGTTTAAGATAAAAAATACTGCCACCAGAAATTGTAACTGCAAACCTCTAAGAATTCCACATGTTAGCTACAGAAACATGTCAAACATCCTATTTCAAGCAAAACAAAGTGCACGAAGAAAAAGAAAAGAGACCAACCCCATCAGCCATTAAGAAATGCACTCCCTTGTGATCAGTATTGTCCAGAACAAAATTCCGAAAGGCAGTAATGTTCTCTGGGCGAGTGATGTCTCCATCTCCATCAATCCCTCCCTCTCCTAGGGCAAAAAGAGAAGGGACAATTAATAACACGTTTGCAAGTACGGACAGACTTGTGTGGGTAAGCCATTATATTCAGTCAACATTTAGTCAGATTATGCAATATGAGAATAAGCATTAACACATCCTCTTGTTCAACACTAAAGATTATGTTAATTCAGAAAAATCATTCAGACCGCACAGTTAAGCACAGCCCTATCAGAACCCTCAAATGATGAGCTCATTGTAACATTAGCCTCAACAGGAGACAAATCACTCGCTGCCCTCCCCTGAGATAAGAGCTGACTGCATGACAACATATTCTTATCCAAGTAAGAATCATAGAATCATTACGGACTGGAATGACACAGAACTGAAGCTCATACAAACGGTCAATCTCACTGCACAGCTCAGCCACTGCTAATGCGTTTATACAGGCAAGGCAAAATCATTTACATGGTGCATTGGCAACTTGCTATTAGGAATTTGCATCATCCAAAGAAACACAATACTGTTTCCAAACTCAATGAAAGCTGGAATTAAACACAACCCAAAAATCCCGCCTGCAAACAAGTCTATAAAAGGAGTAGAGAAAGGGGAATAGGGTTTGTGCATGAACGTTCCAATATAAAGTCTGTCTGACTTTTTTAAAAACAAAGGTGTCTCAGATTAGTGTTTAGTGTTTTGGAAAGCTCATCTAAGGGGTACTTGCGACTTCACAAATTCTGACTCTGAAGAAGCCTGAACTTCTATTTGGTGTTAGTCTCTGTAAATCATCTACAACTACTGATTTCATTAACAGAACTGAAGGACTAGAAAGCAACAGAGATGAGGATGCTTGACAGTGCTCTGATAACTGAATTATTCAGTCATCACATCAGAAAGTGAAGTGATGCTAGACTCTGTGCCATTCTTAACACCAGTACTGTGGCAGTCTAATTCCTCCCCATCATTGGAAGGGATTCTGTGGACATCTCATTAGACTTTATAACGTAACAGACAAAAAGAGATGAAGAAAATACATCAGTCTTCAGGATATTAACTTCTCCAGGTATCTCCTTCTCTCCAGAACACCAGAAGTTTGCAGTGAGTTATGAAGATTCAAATGCTGCAACCATTAGAACAATGTGTTTATGTGTTGTGCTGCCCTGGCCATGAACTTTCTCTTTAACAAATCTAATCCAGAAGCACTAATCATTCTCGAAGATTCCATGGTCAGGTGTTAAGAGTGAAAAGAGGCAGTGAACAATAATCAGGGTCATGAGGACAAAAAAAAAAAAAACCACCACAGTCACACTCAAGTTTTCTTAAAACGGTCTGAAATAAGAAGCAGGAACAGTGGCAATCCTTGTACTTCCTATTCCTAGAGGCTATGCAGACAGAGCGCTCAAATATATCAGCACGCTTAACAAGTTACCATCCACGATGCATGTTTGTGTGGACCTGCTTAGTCTGTCTCAAAGCAAGAGAAAACTTGTTAGCTGAAACCTCTTTGGATTAAGAAGCTCATTTAGTCACAGTGATTTAGATACAGCCTCAGGCCCAAATCTTTTATTTATTTTCACTAAGAATTATCAAAGCAGAGCTAAGGAGGCCTGATATAGAAGCATCCTATCAGTCAGGCAAAGTTTCTATCTCTGGCTCTGCTCTTTGGGGAAGTCAGGGGCGTGGAGTAGGGAGATAACTGTTCAGCCTGGAGTAAGCTCCAGCAGCATTCCAGTCTTTAAAGGCAGCCTAGAGGAAACGCTGGGAGGGACTCTTTGTCACAGAGCATAGTTACAAGAAGTAACAGCTTCAAAACAAAAGAAGATAAATTCAGATTAGCTATTAAAAATAAATTATTTACTGAGAAGGTGCAGAGACACCAGAACAGGTTGCCCAGGGAGACTGTGAATGCTCCCTCCTCAGAAGTGTTCCAAGGCCAGACTGGATGAGGCTTTGAACATCCTGATCCAGTGGAAGGTGTCCCTGCCCAATGTAGGGGGTTGGAAGTGGATGATTTCTAAGTTCCCTTCCAACCCAAATCATTCTGTGATTCTATGCAAAGTCATCTCACTCACTGTGTTTGAGAAGTGTCAATCGAGAAAAACACCATCAAGCAATCTTAAAGCAAAACAGTATTCTAAAATGAGCAAACCACTCAAATATCAACGTTACAATTTGGTATAGCCTCCCAGAAGAGGCCAGAAATAACTGCAGAAACATGACTGTTCTTTATAGAAAGACTTCTCTTAGATCCTTATGCTGATATCAGTGCCAGCCCCACAGCTGATACAGAGGTTGAAGCATACGCAAAACCATCAAGTAACACTCGTGTAGGTACTACATACCATAATAAGGTTCAAAGAGCTCACTGGAAGCAGCATAGAAGTCCTCCAGTTTAAAATCATTTGGTCCTTTCAAGGTCATGCCAAAGCCCTTCGCGTGCCACTTCCGCCTCCACAAGACATACTCGGAAAAGCCCCCGGGACCAGCACACACATCAGCAAAGTAGAGCAGCTCTGCATCTCGCTCCTTTATCAAAGGCCTCTGTAAAAGGAAACTGAGGAAATTCTACTGACCCAGCAACAGCTCCCATCAGTCAACCCAGACCCACCTCTCTGAGTAGTGCAGGTTAGGGTATTTTAGCAGATTTTCCTAGCTAGGATTCCAAAGGTTCTCCTTTCTCCCCCTTTTCCATCATCTGAGAAAGCACTGCTGTATGAAAGTTAAAGATGTCCTCACCCCACTGAAGTCCTTAGGGTTTGTAAACATATAGTCAAAGACATGGTCCATATTTGCCATCTTCATTGCAGCTCTGCAATGATACATTGATAGTGACATACTCAGTTTTAATCTCAGCTCCCAGAGCTTCAAGCAGACATCAGTGGGACAGGGGCTACAATACCAGAAGTTCTGCAAACCTGTTCAGGAAGAAAGCTCCACGGATCATCTCATAGGGATTAGACCTTGTTCGGGCTCGACGCATTTCTTCTCCATCCAGCTCATCAAACACACTCTGCACAAACAGAAGCTACACTGAGCTGGACCTGGCATATGCTTGAGGAACAGGTAAGCATGAGCACAGTCTATCCTCATACTTCTTTCTCCTTTAAAAGCAAACTCTGTGCATGGTTTGGTTTACCAATACAGAATGTTTTTCACCACATAATATTGATTTTTCTTCTAAATCACCCCAGTTCTTAAACAAGTTTAGCCCCATTGAAGCCCCATTCTGTTACAGACAGCTCCAGAGCCTGATACCATGGCTTCAAGTCACCTGTAACGCAGACCCTGGCCAAAGTATTCTTCTCACATGTACACACACTCTACTGCAACTTACAAGAGTGTGATAAAATCTGTGAAGGAAGATGGAGCACACAAGAATTCAAGGGGATTTACTTCCTTGTTAGCTTTATCCAAGAGTTCAGCCTTTCAGTTCTACTAAAAAAAAGAGACTCTCTTCAGACATCTCTTAGAAGGCCGAGGTGCAAACCAAGATGATAAACAGTAACAACCAGAAGCCAGAATGCACCAGTGGCATGGAGGTGAAAGAGGAAACTCTGAGCTCTTGTCAATCACCTAAGTAAACTATTCAATCCTTTTAAATTACTTATTTCACTTGCTTCCCCAAAACCTCAGTTCCTCTCTAAAGAAGGAGATTCACCTTGCACTGCAGGACATTACGCAGAAGCTCTTCATTACAGAACTCTGTTTCATCTTCAATCACCATCTTCCTCTGCAACAGAATGAGGACACACAACAATTAGCAAACAGTACCAGTCATTTCAGAACATAGTATGTACCCATAATGAAAGGAGGTTGCCAAACACATACTGTATTAACCAAAGATTAGCCAGCAGGCTCCCTGTTCAGCAGCTTAAGACTACATATGGAATACCAGATACTGTCCTGCACTGACCAGTACAACACCGATACACTGGAGCGAGCCCACCAGGACAACAAAGGTGTAGAAGTGAGGAGACTGAGAGAGCAGTTTATTTGGAATGGAGAAAGAGAGATCCTCCTGCTGTCTACAAGTATCTAATGGCAGGAAATAGAGAAGACTGATCTAGACTGGGAAGAGAGAGACAGCAATAGGAAAACAGACAAAGGACTTGAGATGCAGCACAAAAAAAATGCCAATTAGCCATACAAAAATTTTGTCAATTGAGTTAACAGAAACAGATGCCTGAACAGACAATCTGGAATTTCTGTCCTTGGAGATACTCAAACTCAACTAAATCAAGCCTCACCATGTCGTACCTCTCTTGAACAGGAAACTGCACTAGTCATTTCCAGAGGTTCCCTCAGCCTTGGCTACTCTACAACTCTGACATGGCAATCGTTTCAGGATAAGCAGTCCCGCATCATCTTAGGCCTGTAAGTACCAAGAACTAAAAATATTACCTTCCCCACAGTCATCCACTCCTTCAGTTCCTGGGCATCAGGGATTTCCGTAGTACACTCAGGGCACCAGTCCACCTCCTCATAGGCACTGGGCTGGGAACACAAAACATGGAAAAAGCCAAAGATGGTTTTGCTAGAAAAAATTGCTTTCTAGAAGTTTGCCTTCCCACCCCAGTGTAAGGAGCTACACCTGAACTTTAGGGCCAAGAATAGTGTCTTTTTTTTCCTTCTGGTTTTGCTTGGATTTGAAATTTCAATTAAAAAAAAATCCATAAAAATCTGAAAAAACTCCACAAAAGAAACCCCAAACCCACAGCACTTTCCTCCCATTAGTATGACAAACAATCACGACAAAGCAAAAGCCCAGTATTCACAGGTACATTCTAGAGCCACTGCAAAAGAGTCAGTTGTCAAAGCACATTTTTGATGGTGCTTTACACAATCTTTCTCCCAGCTCTTTCTGAAAGGCTCCTTCATTCCACAACTTAGTTCAGGCTTCAAACAATTTTTTTAGTCTTAGGAGGAATAGTTTCAGCATTTAAGAACAAACTGATACTATTCCTCCACAAAGAGAGGCTGCTAAGATCTTGTAACCTTCTTATATTTATTCTATCATGAGGACAAACAACAGTTAACATAACACTTCACCCAACACTGAACTGCTGCCAGCTGTAGAAACAGACTGGAATACGAGACTTAAACCAAGTAGCCTACAGAACCAGGTCTCTGAGCCAGGTCTCAAATTCCTGGCTCTAAAGGAATAAGCTCTGACATTCTTTTCAGCTGCTGAAAACAATTCAAAGAATGGAGAGTGAATTACTGCAACAGGCACCATTCACGACTTGACAAGCAGTGCTGCCCTTGACTAACAATGGTTGGGATCCTCTGGTTTACTTTCCACAGCTGCCAGATCTCTGAGATTCAGTGCTGTGGTTTGGTTTTTCCTTCTAAACACAAATACGCAGCAGCAATTTTGCAACAAGTAATATCAAAACTGAGCTTTGATTTCCTGACATCTATTTTTCAATGTTCTTTCCTCTTGAAGAGTTTGACAAAGCAAAGGAATTAGGCATCTGACCATTTGGGATTATTAAACACACACAGAAAATACTTCTTATCACGTACTCAGGCCTGAAAACTGCATACAAAATACAAATGGTAAAACCAAAAAAGCTAGATAATTCTGAGTAACATTCACTATTGCAAACTCACAAGCAAATGCTACAGACACAGCAATCAATCTGACTCCCGTTCTGTGCCAGAACACAAATGCATCTGAGAGCTGTTCAGAGACAAAATACAGCCTTGCTCTACCCAGCATCAGAATACACTAAAAACAATTCCCACATTGAGGAAAATCCTTAACACAGCAACAGAAACAGGATTCAGAACTGGATGTACTTACCTCTGGTTCACCCTGCCAATCAATATTGAGCTCCCCATCAAATCCTTTGAGGGTTAGCCCAAAGCCTCTCCTTCCCTTCTGATTGGAGGCTTCAACAATATCCTTCCTGCCTTGGCCATATTTTCCCAGACCTTCTCCTTCTCGGAAGCCCATCTTGGCCTACAAAGAAAGAAAAGGGAGCACATGAGCAAGGGGTCAGAAGGCTCACAGGAAAAATAGCACATCACCCTGGCATAGCCAGGAACAAGTTGCTCAGTTTAGGACTACTATGAACCAATCATTTTCTTAGGTCTTCCCAACCACACTTTCTCCCACATGCCTGCATCATGCATGAGGTCAACAATCACCTTCAAAGCTAGTTGTGACAATTCCAATCATTCACAAACCTGTGCCCTTCCAAGACACTCCCAAGCCTACATAAAGCAGAGTGGCACTACTTGAAAGAAAAACACGCACCTCTGCAATTAGGTAGTAATTGTGCAGGGTATGCCAGCCAGACTACAAGCCCAAGCACACATATGTCCAACACAGAATTGGTTAAGGTATTTCTTACAAGGGATTTTCTTACCCAGACATTGCAAAACAACACACAACACCTTTTACAGGCTCAGCAAGCCTGACCCAGAGATCCTAATTTTCAAGTTCACCTCCCTGCCTCTAGGCCTTGAACACAAATCAACTTTCTTTTTTAACGGATTCCCTTCAACCCAGCTCAAAGCTTCTCCCAGCTGCTCAGCAGGTGACTCAAAGAAGCAGAGAACTCTGCTACAAGTAGGATCAGAATAAAAATCTCTTGAAACAGACTGGTCTCTTCACTTTGCCATCATCAAGCAGTTTGATCCAAAACTATTTGGACCTACCATGAGCTTTTGGGAGACACTATTATACATTGAGTAGCGAGATGAAGTGCCCTCCACAAGAGAGTCTTGTTTGAACTCATTGCTGAAGACTGGTCTTTTTTCATCACTCTCACTGTCAGATCCACTACTGCTACTGGAAGACTCTGAAAACAAAACAGAGTGACAAGTTAGTAAGAAAATTTTAAAAAATTAATCTCAGCAGTTACCTTAAGAACTACACAGTGTGATTCATTACATCCTGTCAACACACATAGAGATATTTCAGTATCTCAAATGTGCCACAGGAAGCATGCAAGTGCAATATAAAATGGAACCAAGACCTGGTTATCTGTCCCTTTGTCACAGGGATGCACACCACCTCTGAGCCAATGGATTTCAGGCCCCGCAAAGGACCAGGCAAACCCCCGAGCGTGTCCCACAGTGTGACGGTGACAGTGGTGTACCTGACCTTTGCAACAATCCTGAGGAGCTGAGAATCTAGAGATTATCTCCTGAGAATAATGACAATTACTGACCCTTGATAAAACACACTGGATTTTCCTCAGTTTCTTACCTAAATGCATCCCTAACTTACCCAAAAATCCACATCCAAAGCACAAACATCTACCAAACAGCTAACACTGCAGAAAGAAGCAGCTGAATCCCTCAGTCTCCATGTTAACTCCAGTTTGACTTCACTGCCTAAGGATCAACAAATTCACTACAACAAATGATACTGTTTTTCTACCTCTAGAGTTTCATGATGCATACTAACCCAACTAAAGGAGAGCAGCAGCAGACGTTGATCTAGTTCAGTCTCTCTGACACACATAAAACTTTGAGGAAGAAGTTATTCAACTTAATGGTCTAATTGAGGTAACAAGTATTACCACACACAGCATGCACTCAAACTTCTGTCACATTATAGTCACCTCAAACTGATGTAGCCAAACATTCATAGGCACGAAACAATCACACAACCACAGAAACATTTTGGTTGGAAGAAACCTTTAAGAGTATCAAGTCCAACCATTATCCCATCCTTGGCAGGCCAAATGAAACTCCACTTACACCTTGTTTCACTCCGTGATCCACTTCGGAAGACTCTAGCCTGCATGGCCTCACTGCTGCTCTACAGTTGTTAGATGCCAAAACCTATTTGCTCTGGGTTGGACGTAACTGGAATCTGGGCAGGAATCACAGTAGTCATATCATTTGTCTCTGCATCAGGTGGGGAGCAAGTGAAGGGTCCTACAACCCATCAAGTTCTTCCCTTTCTCCTGTGAGGATGAAGAAGTAGCATAAACTTCTTCCCTGAAATTTGTCTGGCATAACATCAGTCACACCAAAGTCGATGCTTTGGGACAGGCTAGTTGAGCAGAAAACCACTGCAAGCACAGCCGTGCTCTTCATAAGACCTCTACCTCTTGAGCCTCCCTGAGTACTAGAAACTGTTCTGGGCCACTTCATACAGACAGTTGAACTACATAAAGTGCTCTGAAATAATGCAGCAAAATGTTATCAGCGTTAATCTTTTTGTGTTAACAACTTAAAAAGAAATTCTTTACTTCTATAAAAATGTTATGAAGACGACATTACCTAGAAAGAAAAATCACATTAATTCTCTCCCAACTCCCAGATCTCTTTATTTTCCTGTCACAGAAAACTGAGTATCAGTGAAGTAACAGGACACAACTGGAGAATTAGTAAAGAAATGCCATTACAAAGACACCCCAGTGAAACACACAGCTGGAGTCCGAAACCTCTCGATGTCTGTTCAATCACTGTTGCTCAACTATCAGCTTTTAAGATCTACTATTTGCGTCCCATGTAACTACTACTCTAGTTTTATAGTATCAACCTTTGAGGATTCTGGCTTGAGCCAAGGAAGGCTATGATTTAACTTGTGTTTGCAACAGTAGGTATCAATCTTAATTTTCAAATGTCCGTCAAATGTCTGCTACCTGCTTTTGTGCTGTATCTTTTTCTTCCAGAGGCTCACGATGTGCCTCAAACACAACACCCTCTACATAAGCTCAAGAAAGTCCCTTGACAGCTATTCTTGCTTTTAACATTTGCTAAGTTGTGCTCAGCTGAGATCAGATCTCAAATCACTTCTTTCCCTCCACCTTTCTCTCATTGGAAAGCACAACGGCTGTAGTAAGACTACTAAGCAATTAACTCTACCCAAAATGTGTTTGAAGAGTATAAAGTAATCTCTTAAATACTGAGGGTCACAGCCTTCTTTGACCCACACACAAACCCAGTAACCAACAAAACATATTTTGAATTTTTTATCTCGGCCCTGTTTGCACAGATATTTTCACACCCTGCATATCTAAGCTTCTCACTCACCTCATCCCTTGCCAGACAAGTACACACACTATAGCTCGCCACCATGACTGTTCCCAAATAGATCCACTCATGTTCTATATTCATCCCTTTCCGTTTTCACAAGATGAAGTGCAAGTGTGTTCAGGCACTTTCTCACTAACACTTTACAACCAGTGGAAATCACAAATTTCAGAAGTATTAGGCACGAGGTTCATGCAACCCAATACAAAAGTACTGTATTGGGGAAACTTTAACTGCCCTGCAACAGTGACACTAACAGTGTCACTGACAGTGGCAGGATGCTCTTCTCATCTTTGCAACACCCCAAGCTCCAGATGAGAAAGCACACACTAGCTTGACAAAACACAAGCAGTTCATTTAGTTAACTCTGAAAGAGTTTTTGTTTCTGTAACCAAACACCTGTGAGTCCTCACAAGCAACCCCTCCCCCCAGAAATGACAATGAACCAGCAAAAGAGATGATGCTACACTGCAGGAGTCATAATCAACAAGCTCTATTAACCTTTGTTGCTTTGACCTGCACAGATGTGCAAAATCTACTGATTTTCTTACTTTTGAAACAATGAGAGACAATGTTCCTTTACAGTACAACACCAACAACTCCTCTTTACTGAAAGTTTCTAAAACAGAAATAACCATAGACTGAAAAAATTGATACTGCTTATATATGACAAGAACTTTTACCTCCAGTTTGCACCAATCCAACAGTGAGAACAAAAATAACAGCTTGTTCTCCCAATGAGAGTGTATGCCCTTGACATTCAGGATGTTGACTACAATTTAGGAGATGTGGGTTCAATTCCTAGTTGTGATTTAGATTTTTTATCTCCAACCTTACCTTGAGTAGTGTGATTATTAAATGGAGTTTCATCATCTGACGTAGAGCTGAGGGTTAATCCCAAATCTTCTATCCTCTTCTGTTTTTTTTCAGGGCTGCTGAATTCAGATTCTGTCCTTCTCTTCATTTTTGCTAAAAGAAGATCATCACACTTGGTAAATATTAAGCAAATTCAGTTTCTCTTGTATGCTTAAGGGTAAGGTGCAGCACAAATCATTTTATGGAACATTCAGCATTGTGCTCCTAAATGTTCTCTCATTTATTTTAGGTAAAAGTTTTTGCTTCTTTTGAACCTATCTGTTCTAACAGCTAGTCTGCCTAAAAAAAAACCAAGAAATCTATGCAGCAGCTTCCACATTACTGTTGACTTGAATTTCAAATAATTTCTACAATCCACTTACGAGTAGGAAATAAAGCTAGTAGGCAACACAACCAGGGCAAAACTTTGACAAATATTTGGCAGCTGGCTACTACTACTAAATCAAAGATTAAAAACACACACACACACAAAGTAGAACTTTATTATAGAATCATAGAATGTGTTGGATTGGAAGGACCTCTGAATGTCATCTAGCCCAACTGCCTTACAGTGAGCAGGGACATCCTCAACTAAATCAGGTTGCCCAGAGCTAAGTCCAGCCTCACCCCGACTATCTCCAGGGATGGGGCCTCAACCACCTCGTGGGCAACCTGTCCCAGTGTTCAACCACCTTCCTGCTAAAGAATTTTGTCATAATATCCCATTTCAATCTGCTCTTCTCTCATTTGAAACAAAATCTACATGATATATAAACACATTTGCTTAAGTTGGAGCTTGATTGTGTTTTTCACCAGGAATGACTGGCAAGACCCCAAGCTTCTGGATGTGGTTGATAGAACTTGAATAAACCCAGAGAAAGGACTGACACTTAAGACAGTTAGTAGAGGCCAGCCAGAAAACAAGAACCCAGGAACAGAAAATCAGGTGAAAATTGAAGGCACTGATGCTCAGCGCACCAACTAAACCTCCCTCCCGTTGATAAAAAGCAACAAAACCCCATGGATGTTTACTACTCTACAGAGGAACGGTAGGCTAGACACCTCACATCACTTATTTGAACCCTGCTATCAAACTTATTTTCACAAGTATATATGGGGCAGCTTAAGGGAATCCCACACCTTCCCTGCACCACGGCTAAGAAACACTCTCCGTTCCACCCTATGTTTATTTACAAGCTGTACCTACCTGCTTGTGTCAATTTAGGTTGTTTTTTTGCTTAGTTATCTCTAGCAAGCTGAGAGCAATTTTCTTTATCTTATTAAGACAATACAACCGTAGCTCCCCATTAATAGCTTCCTCTAGCGTGTCCCCTCTGTAAACCCCACAGAGGCTCCCTCAGCGCCTCCGCTTTGTGGCTGGCGGGCAGAGCACGCCGGAGGAGCGTGGGCCCGAAGACACCCCGCGTCCCCGCAGCCGTGCGGGGCAACCCCTCAGCGCCGCGGCCCGCTAGAGACTGCCCAAAACGCACTCGGCCCCGCAGGCACCGCTCAGCCCCAGTGCTTTGCGGGTGCCCCCGAGCCCGGCCCCGCCGCCGGTATCCGAGGCCAGAGCAGGTGGCGGACCCCGTTGCAGGCCGGGCTAGGGATCCACAGCGTACAAGCAGACAAGGCACTCACGGACAAGGCGGCTCAATATCCTCGGATCAGTTCGCGGCGGCTGCGGACGGGCCCAGCAACGGTTTCGTTTCCCCGCTCTGAGATGCCGCTGTCGCCCCGCCCCTCGCCGCGGGTCCTACCCGGCCCCGTGGCGCGCGGCCGTGACGCAACGTCCGCGCCAGCAGCCGCTCCCATAGGCGCCATGCGGGCAGCCCCTGACCGGAGCGGGGATGGCGGCCGTTCCCTAGGCGAAGGGTCATGGCGAGGGGTAGGGGTGCAGGCCCTGACAGGTTCCAGACTGCCGGGAAAGCAGAGAGCGGGCCCTACGGACGTTTTCCAGCCCAAGACCCTGCAGTGAGCGGGGACATATGGGACGTGTAGATGATTGAACTTGATGATCTTGGAGGTCCCTTCCAACTTTAGGGATTCTTGGTGAGGTCACCTCACACCTGCCTGACCTGGAGTGTTTCCAGAGATGGGGCAGCTACCACCTCTCAGGGTAACCTGTGCCAATGTTCAACCACTTTCCTGGTAAAGAACTTCTTCCTAACATCCCATTTCATGGAGCAGTTCATCTTGGGGGTGATCACATGGCAAGTGCAGGATGGGGGGATCAGGCCCAGCCAGCATGGGTTTATGAAGGGCAAGACCTTGTTAACCAACCTGATCTCCTTCTGTGATCAGGTGACCCGCCTAGTGGATGACGGAAAAGCAGTGGATATTGTCTACCTGGACTTCAGTAAAGGCATTCGACACCGTTTCCTGTCTATGCTCATGGCATAGACAGGAAGACTCTTCGCTAGGTTAGAAATTGGCTGGATGGCCAAGTCCAGAGGGTGGTGGTGAATGGCGTGAAATCCAGTTGGCGGCCAGTCACAAGTGGTGTCCCTCAGGGCTCAGTTCTGGGACCGGTCTTGTTTAATATCTTTATCAGTGATCTGGATGAGGGGATCAAATGCACCCTCAGTAAATTTACGGATGACACAAAATTAAGCACAAGTGTCGATCTGCTGGAGGGTAGGGAGGCTCTGCAGCAGGGTCTGGACAGGCTGGAGCGATGGGCTGAGCTCGATTGTATGAGGTTTAACAAGGTCAAGTGCCAGGTCATGCACTTTGGTCACAACAACCCCCAGTAACGCTACAGGCTTGGAGAAGAGTGGCTGGAGAGCTGCCTGGTGGAGAAGGACCTGGGAGTGTTGATCGACAGCTGGCTGAACATGAGCCAGCAGTGTGCCCAGGTTGCCAAGAAGGCCAATGGCGTCCTGGCCTGTATCAGAAATGGTGTGACCAGTACGAGTAGGAAGGTGATTGTGCCCCTGTACTTGGCACTCGTTTGACCACACCTCGAGTACTGCATCCAGTTTTGGTCACCACAGTATAAGAAGGACATTGAGGTGCTGGAGCGAGTCCAGAGAAGGGCAACCAAGCTGGCAAAGGGGCTGGAAGACATGCCCTATGGGGGGAGGCTGAGGGAGCTGGGGCTGTTTAGTCTGGAAAAGATGACTGAGAGGAGACCTTATTGCCCTCTACAACTAAAAGGAGGTTGTAGCAAGGCTGATGTTGATCTCTTCTCTCAAATTAGTGATGATAGGATGAGGGGAAATGGCCTCAAGTTGCATCAGGGGACGTTTAGATTGGATGTTAGAAAGAAGTTCTCTACTGAGAGGGTGGTTAGGTATGGAATAGACTGCCCAGGGAGGTGGTGGTGTCACCATCCCTGGAGGTGTTTAAGGAACGAGTGGACGCGGTGCTTAGGGATATGGTCTAGCAGTTAGATACTAGGATACAGGTTGAACTTGATGACTCTGGAGGTCCTTTCCAGCTGTGATGATTCTGTGATTTCAGTCTGACCTCTCATTTGAAACCAAATCTATGTGGTATCTAGTCAGAATCTTCAGTCTTTTAGTTTAAAACTTACCTAGACCTGCTGTAGCAGGAGAAGGTGTAAGGTTTGTTCCCCTTCCTTATGGGCCCCCTTTTATGTACAGAAATGCTACAATAAGGCCTTACTTGAGGCTTCTCCAGGATGAACCATCTCAACTTTCAGCCTTTCCTTAGAAGAGGCGTTCCATCCCCTCAATTGTTTTTGTGGCCCTTGATATGGGAAAACTGACATGAAAACTAATACAAGAAAGGGGGGAACAGGAGTATGTAGAGCTGCTGAGCATGGGACAGGCTCCTGAGGCAGTGGGGTCTGCAAAAACCAACACAGCAACATTGCAAGAGAACAGTGACCTGAAAGAGACAAGAAATTAATGAGATCTGATAAAACTAATACAGCTGCATTCCAGTGAGATGAGGCAGGCTACAGGCCTTCATCAAGACCACCAGCACCCCCAAGAGCCTCAACTATACGTGCAGTTGAAGGCATATAGCTATGATGAATTCTCAGAAAAGCACTGAATATGTAAACAATTACATCAGCTTATTGATAATAGGTATAAATCACTGTAATATAATCCCAGACTTTACTTGCAATCAGTGCGTACACTGTTGGCAGAGCTATCCCCCATGCGCCCAGCACTGCAAATAAAAGAATGTCTGCTTAATAACATTCACTGTTACAGAGTTTCTTTGAGTTATCCTCCTCTAGCCCCATGCCAGAGGACTGAAAATACAGGAGTGAAGATATATTGAAATTCTATGTAAAATGTTTCCTTTAAAAAAAAACCAAAAGCCACTTAAATTTGTAGATACCATTTAAATTGTGTTAACACACAGGTAATTCAGTCACTGACTTTATGCTGCCTTTAAAGTGTCACTTTCTAAGAAAAAGAGTGCTTTTTTTAATGCTTCTGAAGGAGATGGACCTCAAAGGACCCCCAAACTAGGGGGGGGAGGCATCACATGGTCCCTGCTCAGGACCACCATGATGGCTAGAAATGTCATCACTCCTACAGGAAAGTGTACAGCTCGCTCACTACCAAACAGTTCACTATTAACTAACTGCAGCTCCATTACATGAACAGAGTCAGAATAGGCCTTTTAAGGCCACTGATGACAAAAGCTTGTCACAAAATAAAGGCCTAATACTTGCCGGCAGATTGTCACAAGGATTTCAAATATTGATTGACCTGTCTTGTACTTCACATTAGACTTGAAAGGCATGGGAATACAACTCAGAACACGGGCAGGAACACTTCATCTTAAAAACCATAAGCACAGCAGCACCATGGCACAGAAGTACACTCTTTGAGCAGTGTGTTTTATTATTACCTAGTTGCTGCTGAAATGTGCTCATCTGAATATATGATGTTACGGCAAAAAGGACTGGTAGGAGGGAAGGACAGAGCAGAAAGCCAAAGATTGACTACACAGAGAGAATACTGAAATAGTTCGGAGGGAGGAGGCATGGCTGGATTATTAAATTGCCTGCAATATGTTTCTGCAAAGCTCATTGCCTGCTATTACCAAGACTCCTCAAGCACTAACTTGATAGATCACGTGTGCAAGAGGAAAAACAGCTATCAGACTCACCTTGGAATCCATAGATATGCAGTTTAATACCGCACTGTCCCACTATGATGGTCCCATTGCACAATTTATTAGCACTCCTTCTCAGCCTACTCCTGCTCATGCTGAATAAAATGTATTGCTCTTAAAGTGATTATCACACTACATGACATCTTCCAAGAGAAAGCAGCAAGTCTGGAACCTGCATGAACCTGCTGTGCTTCCACTGTGACTAGTTCAGAGTCGTTACCTAAACTCTGGGTGCAGGACTCACAGTGCTCTGTGCCTTCTTAAGAAAAATAAACAAAGCATGTGCCACCTACATGGGGACATTCAGATTTGCAATCAAGTAGAAGGGACACAGACATTAAACCACAGGACAGCACAGCATTAGATATCCATATCATCTTCAGAAGGTCAATAGTTCACATGATGCTTCCTTATATGTCTCCCTAGCTCTGTATCCGATAGTTTTACTGAGGATCTTAGTGAACTAGAGAGAAGAGCCCTGCTTTTGTCAAGGAAATGCTTTTCAAAATGAACAGAATTTTCTGATCCTTGTGGACTTTTACACACTATGCACCTACTGCTAACAGCGAAAATGGTTTGGTACACCACTGATGTTCTTCATATTCTAATGAAAAGAGGACATATTCAGAAGTCACACTGAAGAAGTATTTTTACCAACAGAAACATTATCCTCCTCTGCCATATGTATGAACAGCAACATGTATTTAGCAAAAAGACAAAAAAATATGGAAGAGATATACAGCAGGATTAGCACTCCTTTTTATCTCCTGCTTCTCTCCATCGAGGATGCTTGCTCCAATGTTAGCCTATTTGACAAGCATTTTGAAGAACCCTCTTCTCTCACACATCCTAGACAACATCACAAAAGAGTATTTCAAGAGCACATAGAGAACACTCAAGGTAATGACTCCTTCACAAAAGAAACCTCACAGTAAGATTTATGAGAGTTGCCTGCCCCAATCAAATCTGTCAGAACGCATTAATAACCTTATGACACTACCATCATTCTTGCACCTTTTTAATGGGATATAGAGGACAAAGGTAAGAGGTATGATTTTATCAACCAAATTATCAGTAGAGTAGCCACAGGCTTCAGGAGTTGTCTTTTATCAATTCCTCAACATACAGGTCTTTCAAATAACTTCAAAATACACTGCTTACAGGTAGAAAAACATGAAACAAAGTCATTAAAATGAGATAGTCTGTGTTTTCTCAAAAAAATCTACAACAGCTAGGAGAAAGACATTCAGTTCCAAGATGACACCAGGGGAGACTAATACAGAAATGGATTTATATTTGCCTTAAACAAAATAAACATAGAAACAAGAAACTGCACACAAATTGCCAAAGAACTGCAACACATGAGAAGGGCTTCCCTCGTCATTCTTCTCATAGTGTAAAACAGGCCTTTCCATGTAACAACTAAATCAAAAACACACACTGCTGAAAATGGAAATGCATAGACAAATTCAGACAGGATGAGGCAAGACTTCTCAGTCTCTTGGTGATGAATGACTTGCTGTGAAGCTAGTTAAACCCACGACTCAACAGCAAGGTTTTGTAAACAATAAAACTAAGTGTTCCTTCTGCGTCTTGTTAAAATAAAACTAAGTGTTCCTTCTGTGCCTGGTTACCTCCAGATGACTCTTTCTTACCCTGCAAAGGGGACATTTCACTTTGGAAGCAGCACTTGCAGAGAAGCAGAGGTTCCTCTCCACTGCTGCTGAGCCATACACATTTCAAGAGTCACTGCTAGTAACTGTTGGATGTGCTGCTTTCCAATTCTAAACACTTTTATGCAAAAGCCTGAAGAGGGTCAAATAAAATACACTACATGAAAAGCTCACTACCTAAGGAATTCTGGAAGATTTAATCTTCTTCATCCCTGTCCATCAGAAAGGAAGTATCATGAAGAGAACAAATGGATAGTCATCAGCTCAGCTTACAATGTTTTCAAGCACATAAGGCTGGCATGATCCATAACACACCCCTTTACTGCCAGAGGCCTGGGATGACCGTAGCCGCCATATGAAATTCAAGAGGAAAAACTCACATTGACACTTTTTCCTGATACATTTTTCTTTGCCTGCTTGTGGGGATGTTCAAGTTCTCAAACACCTTGGGCCATTCTCTCAGCTACCTGAAATAAGGGAAGCTGATGTACCAAGGGAAAGGCAGTCATACACATAAACTATGACATTGCACTGAGCTGGTCACAAGTGGTCACAGAAGCCTAGGTTTTGCATGTCAACCATCTAGCATAACATCAGTTTGTTCTCTCACAATCCAAACTTTAATTTAGAGAACAAGTGTCTGTAGATGAATTAAAAAGTAAGGTCGTTCACCCAAATGCTGTTAGTTCTCAGCTTCAGCCTCTTCACAGTCTGTCCTTCCAGATGTTCAGTCCTCTCATCCAGCAGTAATCAACCATTAGGTTGGCTTTGGGCAGCACAAAGACAAACCAGTCTGCAGTAGCAGTTTAGATAACGTGGTAGCTTTCATTGTAGTAAGAATCCCCTTCAGAGCCTTCACTGTCACAACTGTTCATCAGCAAGACGGAGAAGGTGGAAGAAATGGCACTGCTGTCATTGCTTGCAGCTGGTTTCACCAACACATTCTGTTTCTCTGCATTCAAAACATGCAGACAGCAAAGTTAGTGGTGACCACAGTACTCACAAACAGTGAATGACTAGTTCTGACACATTCAGCCTCTCGCTGCCACTCTGCAATAGGCCTTTCAAACTACACAACACAGGCCTTTTTCTTTTCAGCTTTCAGCATTAAAAGAACAAAGAGGTTGGCTGGTTAGTTGTTTTCTTACATTTCCTGTATGCCCTTTCCTGATAGCACAGGAGACATTCTTCACCTGCAATGAAGTGGGCAATGGATTAGCTATTACAGTGACTTCCCAGGTCAGAAAGGGAAGGGAGAAAACATGGCAGGGAGCTATCAAGTACTGGTTCTTCAAGACACATACAGCCCAATCAAAGCTTCTGTGCACGTAAGAGTGCAAGCTGTCCTATTGGTGTCTGTTCTAGTAAGGATCTCGGAAAGGCTTCTTTGGAAGCTCTGACTGAGCTTAAGCTGCCACTTGCAACATTATTTCTCTTTCAGCTTCTTAGAAATTCACATTCAAAGGGTTATCTTAATCAAAATGCTTCCATTACTGAATAGAAAGACTGCGCAGAAATAATCCCTCCTCCTGAAGCACGTCATGGTGAATTACACAGATACATACTAACAAACATTTATCTGTTGCATCATATTTGGCTTAGCTGGGATGGAGCTGACCCTCCTCATGTCATCTCTCCTGGTGCTGTGTGTGTGGTGGCAGCTGCAGCGCTGTGGATAACACCCCAGTGTTTTGGCTGCTGCTGTGCAGGGCTCACACAGCACCAAGGCTGGAGGGGTTTTTTAGTTGCTAACAATCCCTGGACCGGAGGACAGCTGAGGGATGGGCCAGACCAGCTAACCCAGACTGACTAAAGGGCTATTCCAGACCACATGGCATCAGCCCAGAGATAAAACTGAAGGTAAGGAAGGAGGGACCATTCGTCAATGATGTTTTGTCCTCTAGAGCAACTGCTGTGTTTGTCAGGCCCTGCTGCCTAGACCGGTGGCTGAACACCTTCTGCTGAAGGGAAAGGGGAGAATAATCTTCATTATTTGCCTTTGTTTCTGTGTGGCTTTTGCTATTCCTGCTTTATTAGACTGTTATTGTCTTTACTTGTATTTTTCTCTCCTCTGTTCATCCAAGAAGGGGGAGTGACAGAGCAGCTTTGGTGAGCACCTGGCCCCAGCCAGGGCCAAACCACCACAATCCTTTAGATGCCAAAACCCAAGAACTACAACAGTTCTGTTCGGCGCTTGCTAGAGCTGGTGCTATTCAGTGTCAAGCTCCTGTGTGAGACACAGTTTGCTGACAGCTCTGTTCACCTCTTGCTCTGTTTGGGTCACTAACACAAATAAGGGCTGTGCTGTGCCTGGGTGTTCTTAGCCCTTCTGTGCTATATGAGAGAAAGGATGGTGATGGAACACTCCCTCCTTCTTCTACCCAGCATTGGTCCTGAAGGTTCCATTATGCAAGCTGAAATGGTCCTGGATCACCCTTAAGTGAGCATTCTGAGATAACTAGTTAATATTACTGGTATCCTATAGACCTTGTGGAATCTGGTCTCATCTGGGTATAAGAGATGACAACTTCTGGGTGAGGTGATACTCAAGTGTGTACAGAGGCAGCTCTTCTCTGAGTGGCAGTGTGTGTGGATTTGGGTAGACTCCCAGTATGGTTATCACCTCCCATAGCCTCAGAATTTACCCTTGAACAGACAAACAAAACAAGTGAACACATTACAGTGGATGCTACAGTCATGAAAAAGAAACAGTGCACAAGAAGGTCAACAGGTCCATATCACTGACTAGTAATGAAAGAAGGAGGAGAGGAGAACAGTGATCAAGAGGCTGATCCTTCGACTACAAATTCAGAAGTAGTGAGTGGGGTGGAAGCACAGCCCCACCATTTGTCATGGACTTACCAAAACTGCACTTAAGTTTGGGAGTGGTGCCTCCCAAACATCCACAATATATCAACAGCATCATTGTGTGGGGAAGCAAGGCAGAAGCAGCATTTGAAATAGAATCACTGAGATCTTCCAGAAGGCTTTGCCGTAAAGAAAAGCAGGATTAAGGGACCTACACAAGAGCTTTACTTCTTGGGTATAAAATAGCAGGACGGACGCCATCATGTGCCAGCTGACATAGTCACCAAGACAGCAACTATGTCTTTGAAAACTAACGAGGAGGAAACATGAACTTTCCTAGGCCTGGTAGGGTTCTGCAAAATGCATATCCCAGGCTATAGTGAGCTTGTGAGCCCTAACAGCTCACAATGGAAGAGCAACCATTCTGAGTGGGACCTGGAACAATAACAAGCAGATCAAATAGGAAACAGCTTGTATAGTAGCACTTGGGCCTATATGGACCAGACCATCAGTGCAAATTGCACTCTACACTACAACTGGGAAACATGGTTTCACCTGGAGCTTTCGACAGAAAACATCAGGAGAAACCTGAGGTTAATGACCCCTCACCTCAGCAGTGAGGTCTATCACATCCCCAAGGTTTTGAAGCCAGGGATATTGAGGATCAGAAGTCCACTACACCCCAACTAAGAAAGAAGTACTAGCATCATGTGAGGGAGTTTAAGCCGCTTCAGAAGTGGTTGGTGCAGAAGCACCTCTCTTGCTCCCCAACTGCCTGGGCTACACTGAGTGTTCAAAGAGAATATCCCCTCTGCACACCATGCAAGCACTGCTACATGTAGTAAATGGGCAGCAGTGATTATACAACAAGCTCAATTGGGGAAACCAAATCATCCAGGAATCCTGGGAAAGATCACGATCTGTCAGAATTTGGTGCACTGCCTGAGGAGGTGATTAATGCCCAAGAGGCATCACCTCATGGACACTGTCGTGTAGTAGGAAACCTTCAGAAGCAGAAAGCTGCTGTTTGGAGTCCCATGCGACAAGCTGTTGAGGCTGCTGAAGGGGAACATGTGTCAAGCCAGTTTGCAGAGGTGAAAGCCATCCAACTAGCCAAAGAGCTGCTGAATGAGAAAAGTGGGAGTGCTCTATTCCTGAATGGTGGCTGATGCTCTGTGGGGGTGACTGCAGCAGTGGAAGATCAACTGGCAGTGCAGGGGTATGCCCATCAGGGTAGCGTTCTGCAAGACTGTGGCAGGACATTGCTAATCAAGCGGAAAACATGACTCTAAAGGTAAGTCATGTCATTGCTCACATGCCCAAGAGCTGTGCCACTGAAGAACATCAAACTGATGAGCAGGCAGAAAAGGCTGCCCAAATTGACGTGGCTCAGGTGGACCTGGACTGGGAACATAAGAGTGAGGTGCACTCTGGAAACATCAGGACATCTAGGGAGAGACATAACATACACATGGGCTCATGATTGAGGGGTGGACATGAGGCCACCACAGATCATAGGATCATAGGATCATAGGATGTTAGGGGTTGGAAGGGACCCAAGAGATCATCGNAGGGCAGAGTAGAGGGGGAGAAGAACTTCCCTCGATCTGCTGGACACTACTATGGATGTGAAACATGTGTTGCAATCAAGGGAGACCCAAGAGTAAAACCTCCCTGGAATATAGTGCGGTGGCTGGGTTTTCACTATGGTGAGCCCTCACAAACTGACTACACTGGACCACCGCTACAAATGTGCCAATGCAAAAGATATCTCCTCACCATAGTAGAAGGAACTATGGGTTGGCTGGAAACACACCTAGTAAATCCTGCTACGGCCCAAAACACCATCTTAGGCCTTGAAAGGCAAGTTTTGCAGTAGCACGATATCCCAGAAAGAACTGCATCAGATGATGGGACTCATTTCTGAAATAATTCCACCAGCTCCTGGGCCAAGTACCTCAGCAGCGAGAGGGTCTATCACAACCCCTATCACACATATGAAGGTGGGCTATGAGCTTATTTCACGAGCTTGAAGAACCACCAATTTACCACACAGAAATGAAGCGTGCTTCAGCAAAGGCACCACTTCATCTAATCATGATGAGGTACCAAACAAGGTGCTTCCGTAGTGCTCTGGCATACTCTGCAGGGGTACAACTACACAAGAGCAGCATTAGCTCTGCACAGGTGAAAGCAGAGCTGGTCACCCTCTGAACTTTGTAGCATTTCCCAAGGGGATTGGACTGAGATGGTTCAGTAAGCTAATAACCTCAGGTTTGATTTAACATTGCTTAGTGATGTCCTTCTGTGTCAGCATGGAGAATCTGAAATATTTGAAAAGTACCTTTTACTAGGTGCTTGACACAATGAAAAGGAAGGAACTCACCTCTACAAGAGGAAAACAAGGCTACTACTCAAGGGAATACAGCGATAGAAATTTGTTAAGGGGCAGCAGGAAGAGACTTCTACATTTCAGCACCTAGATACCAGTGTCAAGAGCACCAGAAACCAATTTGGAAGAAGGCAGCAGAACAGGAATACTCCATACTGGAGTTGAACTCAACTTCATGTGATCTTTTAGCTACAACTAGGCAAAAGGCATTGCATTTACACAACAGTGGCTTTAATTCCACAAAAATGAACAAGGCAGAGCATCTGCCAATTCAGCCACACACTTACAGGACAGACACACCAACCCTCTCTGCAGAGATCTCCTACACAAATCTAGCACACAGAAAAGAAATCAGAGTTTCTCATCAGGCACTGCTTTGCTGAGTTTTTCCAATGATGTAGCAGACAGCTTAATCAAAAGGTGCCTAGTATTTTTTTCAATGCCCATTCTATATAGTTTTCCTCTTATTTTGTGATCTCTTTGAAACAGCATAACCTTTAGCATGAGTAAATTTTCCCATCTGACTGCAGAATTGAAGGCGAAGTCTTTTTCCAAACTCTTTTTTTGTTGTATTTTACTGTGCAGTAAAGCTAGTTACATAGCATACCTTAAAATGCATTTTCTAGTGTTTCTGCTGCATTCTTGGAGCATCTCCATGGTATATAGGTGCCACAGAAGTTTGTGCAAAATAGAAGGAATGAGAGATGGTACTCATGCCACATCCACCCACCTCTCACCTTTCCGCGCTCTGATAAGGGTTAGTCGATGCTCTTTCGTTTCCGCATCCAGTTTTTCTACCATCCTGTCAATGCAGTTATCCAGCACTAAAGAGCGTGTCTTGGATTTGATCTCCTGCCTACAGATAGGGCATTCCACCTTACGTTTGGTCCACTCATTAATACAGTAGGAGCAGAAGCTGTGTGCACAGTTCAGAGTGATTGCCTGGGGAATTCGATGAAAAGAGACTTATCAGTGTTCTCACAAGAGCACTGTCAGAAAAAACATTGAAATCAGAAAAACACTAGATGAACACTAAGCCCAAAGCCCCCTTTCTTTAGCTTTTGTAGGGGTTATGACAAGTTTTACAAGTCAGGTAATGGATGCACTGTGGATCCTGGCAAATCAGAAACACAGACAAAAATTAATTCTATTACAAGTTTCCCGAATTTGAAGAGGGCAGAGTATAGAAAAACTCTGATACTGCAGAGCAGTAACTGAAATTACTGAGAAATCAGAAGTTTAAATGTCAGCTAGCTCTTAAGTCATCATAACTGGGCTAACACATCAGCTTTCCCGTAGTAGGAATTTACACAATGAAACTGAAGTGCTAGCAAAACATGAACAGAAATAAGTTTCCTTTTCAGGAATGGCCTGCCACTTCTAGAATCAAATGGACGCAGGCCAGCTTCTCAAAAAAAGATTTATCTGAACAATCCAAACGGTTCAGGATCTGACTGAACACTGCACCTCCCTTCCTTTACTAGCCTTTTCCTAAACCTGAAGCAGTCAACTTTTAAGTTAAAGCAAGGTCCACTCAACATTATTTTTTCCCCCTCAAGCAGGCTGTTCACAGCAGCTCAGAGCTGAAAAACACCTACAACTGCTGCAACTGATACACATCTTATGATTAAGCACTAATCTCTACACAAATAGAGATATTAAAGCTAAACTTGCTGCCCAGTAAAAGTTAGGACAGACGGAATGGATTACTGGACCAACCTTGACCTCCAATCCTCTTGGGTCTGTTTGGACTGTTAAACCAGTGTCATGGGTTGACCCCTTTTGTAGGACATGTGATAGCCGGATATCCCTTTCCGTAACCCCATAAGACTCTTGAAATCCAGAAGGCCCTTTCTGCCTGGCTTGTGGTTCAGTGTAGAGCAGTAGTCTCTGTCTGCTCTCCTGCTACACAGCCCTGGTGAAAGATAATCCATCTTGCATCTCTGTTTTGACCTCTCCCTCTCTCAGCAGCAGCTGTTTCACATCAGGCAGGGGAAAAGATAGGAATAGAAGCCTGAAGCCACTTGGACAGAGCCTTATCAGAGGCTTACAGTTGCTGGTGGCTTTGCCGGCCATTTGCAGGTATTTTTATTCACTTTCTTTCAAAATTTTCTTTACTCTGTTAATAAAACTTGTTACTTTCTTTTACTATAAATATTGTCCTTGGTTTTCTGTTGTGTTTAACCAATCCTGAGAAATCTAAACCAGCACAAAATAATTAAACCGGGACAGCCAGCAAGGCCAATAAATAAGTTTGTTGCTTTAACAGAACCAGGGAAAGGTTCTCGATTTACCAGCAAACCCATTACAGACGAAACATACCTCAATAAAGTGCTCAGAGCAGATCGTGCACTGCAACTCATTCTCCAGGACATCATTCATTTGATTCAACACCTCTTCTTTTTGGGCTTTCACCTTTTCCTTTTCCTCCTAGTGGAAAAGTATATGTGGTCACGTATCAACAACAATTTTACTCAATATTATGAAGCAAACAGCTAGAGGCAGAGAATTGGCAATTTCCAAAAACAAGACACAGGAAAGAACCCCATTAATTAATTTCCACTCATTGCCTTGTGTATCAAGGACAGGAAGGGCTGCTCATTATTCAAATTCTATATTGTTAAATCTCACACTTTTAGGGAAGCTGGAACACTGCAGCTTTACTTGAATGTGCTTCATTTTAAGTAAGTAAAAACAGTATCTCACTTTTCAAACACACTTTCTTTTTCTTTAAAGAAAGGGTGGAACAGGTCCACTTCAGCACAAGACAGTTCAGCTGCTGTGGGCTTTCTCTGTAAAGACTTAATACTAACTGATGAATAGAATAAAGTGTATCCTCGCACACTTCTGGAAACGAGTGAACTGCCACCTCAAAATACAGGAGTTTTCCCATATGGGAGGCAAAGTACAGAGTAGAGAAATTTTAAATAACCATGGCCTCTGCTGCAGCATATCATGCTTCACTTATGAATAAAAACAATTCCTTACCCTGGTTTCTTCCAGTTCTTTATTCTTGGCTCGAATAATCTCCTCAAAATCTTTTTTACTACGGCTCAATTCTTCCATCAAAGCATGATGCTGTAACAATACCACCCCAGAAATTGTAAGAGTGCCATTGTAAGCATTCCTATTAAATGTATATGAGCACAATCACAAGGTTCAGTCTACTCAGTTCTCCTAACCTCCTCAAAGAGCAGCATATCTATATGGGTTGAGGTGTTATGGCAGCGAACTTAAAATTGGAACATAATGCCAGTTACTTATGACCTTCCCAGCATTATGGCAGTTCTTACTCCTTCTCTCATTAATCTTTCGTCAAGCTTAGGTTTTACAGTCACCGTTTTGAGAGCATCTGAGACATTTGGGATCAAGGGTTATCTGACACATAAGGATCACAAAAATCTGTCACTGTAAGCAGTTACGTGAAGCTGTTTTCAGATTAGATTTCCAAAATGAAAGGCCTTCTGGAAAAAAACTAGGAAACCTAAGTGTGTGGCTAGCTCTTTCAAAAATATTTCTAACCATGAGTGAAATATTTTGCATCTGGTTAAAATTGCCAAAACTTCCCCAAAACAGCTACTTAGCAAACACAGCTCACAGAAAAAGCACACCAGTCTGAGGTCTAAATTCAACTTAAAAAACCCCATTAGTTACCTAATCCTTTCAATCTGACATCATAGTCTCACAGTATTTGTTGGCAAATAACAACTCCCAAAAGTAAGATCTGCCACTTCCTGACAGAATTTTTGTCTGTAGATGATCATCCAGTCTGCACTTATGATAATATCCTCATCTTCCACCAAGATGTCACAGCAGTAAGAAGGACTTAAATCTCAGTTACACAGTTAGACCAAACGTCGACTCATAATCACTTACCTCTTGCAGGACCTGGGCCAGCTGCTCCTTTAGATTCTCTCCCTCGCGTTGCCACTTTATTCCCTGGTAGGAGAGAGTAATCACGTTTAAAAAAAAGACATGAAGATAGTAAGAAAATTACTACTTTGCACACACTCTTTACAGGATATGCTTAAAGACAAAGTGCTGGCTTTCAGCAAACCCTGAGATGTCTCGCTCTGGTGTCACACACACAACAGAAATCAGAGCTCTCAATTACTGTGAAGAGTTAAACCAAATATGTAATTTACAGTTACATACTTAAAACGTTTTCGTATTATGTACCAGCGTACAACTAAAACATGACAAAAAGCTGCAATTCTATCTTTGAGCACATTTACAGAGGTCAGAAATACCTGCAGTGCTAAATGAACTCCCCATCGTGCCTAAGCACACAGGTCCAGATTTTATGATACAGGTATCTAGCAGCAGATTTTAAAGAAAGAAACTGATGAATTATTAAACTCACTCCAGCAGAAATTCTTACTTCCTTTAAATCAAGAAACTCAAACAGATATTACTTCAGTTTGCTATGAAGCAAAGCTACTTATCAACATATGCATATTGGTTCAAGGCACATATTGCAATTAAGTATAAAGGAAAAAAAAGTCTCCCTCTAGGTATTAAGACAATAGTAAAGGGAATCGATTTACCGTGCAAACTGGACATTATTTTAGCCATAACCTGAGAGAAATTCACACTTAAGGCAAATGCTTTTCAACAATTTCTCTGTGTAAACACAAGAGATCTAGCAGAGACATTTGATTTAAAAATTTGCAGTGTTTTTAAATTAGTTTCAGTTAGTTTAAAAACTAACTGAAAGGCTTTGATATCTGGCTGTAATAAACCCAGTAAAAATGAAATTATATTCTGCTTTTTTCAAAATAAATATTTTCTGTTTCACTGTGTGGTTCAAGATCTTATTTGGGATCAATATCTTATACTAAGCATTACAAAAATGAAGATGCAGACCAAAAAGATCATCAGCATTACCTCTAGTTTCTGCTGCTCACTAGAGAATGTCCTTTCTAGCTCTTCCACCTGCTGCTGCTGATGCTCTTGTTCGATGCACAGCCGGTCCTGCAGCTCTCGCAGCTCCTCCTCCATTGCCAGGATCTCTTTTTGAGCACACTTCCTTCGCTTCCGCTTCACATTCATAACTGCTGTCTGTTTCTCCTGCACTTTGACCTTTAACTTCATTACATCTACTAGAGTTTTCTTCAGCATTTCTAAGCCAGTCCACGACCGTTCAAGGCCAGAGTCTTTCTGCTCCTTATGAGGCATAGACACAGCTTCCACTGAGTGCACAGGACTACTACACACTGGACCACTATCCTCCTCACCTAGTCCAGAAGGCAGCTTGACATTCATTTTCACTAACTCTTTGGCTTCTTCTACCTTTCCCTGTGAAATACCCATAGGTTCAAGGTCACAGGACACTCTGTCTCTTTTGGATCTGGAGTTTGAAGGGCCTTCTGACTCAGATGTCTCAAATTCCTCCAAATTAAACTTCCGTTTAGTTCTTGAACTTCTTGCTTTCTCCAGGTCACTCCTTTGGGCTAAAAATGGCCTGATAGTCTCCCATTGTTCTTTAATTACTTCATACTCATATTCAGCAGTCTCTTTATTTTCTAAAGGCACTCCCAACTGGATACGGTCTCCTTCAGCAATAGGATAGACTTTCAAGGGATCCAGGCGCTGTTTGTTAAGCCAGACTCCATTTAGACTCTGCAAGTGAACAGAGAATCAGCAAAATTTAACAGTTACAGCATCCTTCACAAGTTATTCCTGGCAACTGTAAATATATGCAGCCTCTTCAGTGTTGTAACCAGAACAAGCCCCCTCTGCAAATAAACCTGGTAATATTCAATTTATTGGCTTAGTGCACCATTTGTTGTAGTTATTGCATTGTATTATTTTCCGTACGTTATTCATGCAACACAGAATTCGTGTACAAGGAATAAGAACAACATTCATATAGGTGTTCATGCAGAAAGGAAAGTGAGGAAAAAGCCTGCTTCAGAAAGAATTACTGACAAAAATTAAAGATTCTACAAGAACACATAATTCTGCAGTAAATACACTGCAGAGTCACCTGAAATTCAAGAATAAACTAGAAAAGAATGATTCTATGATTCTATGAAGAAGCACAGCTTATACTGCTTAGACAGTTATCTATAACTACAAGGGGAAAACAAACAACAACAATGTTCTAGAGATAACGTTCAAAGCAGAAAACGGGCTTTTAAATTAGACTGCTTCATTAGACTATCTCAATAAATGATTTTGAAATACAGCAAAACTGATGTGTGCTCAAGATGAATTGCAGAATCATTAACAATTGATATATTTCAAACAAATTCAAAAAAATAATTTGACAAAATGGCAGCAGTGATAGCACCCACGAAACAGTAGTAGTTAATCTACCACAGATGTTTCCAGTCACTCAATAATGGTAGGTTTTCAAGTTTATATTGTTTAAGAGCATTGTCAGTTTAATAGCAGGCAATCCATTCCTTTCTGTCTAATGTGCCATTGAGCCAAACATCCTTCAAATTTGCATGATGTATTGCACATTTTTGATCTGCCAGTGCTGTTTTAAAAAAGCTACTGATTTTAGTGTTTTCACCCTGAATGAGAAAGCAGACTGAAATCAATACTGAAATCAAAGTGAGACCTAGCTGAGGACTCTGATATCAACATTTTAATTAGCTGAGGAAGACTTTCAGAAGAAACAAGATCCTTGTAGTTGATTATAACAATTGTGTCTCTGCAATACTTAGTTTATGCTGTCATTAGCAGTACAAGGACATCATCCTTTTGAATACTGCCAAAATTAACAGGACTTTTTTAATTAAAGCAACATAAAACAGGTTTACGGAGTGTAAAGTGCACTTGGCAAGGATACAAATGTCTGAAAAATGCTAAACTGGGAGACAAATCTATGTACAAAAACCAGACTTTTGAGCCCATACAGGTATTTTTCTAACTGAATTTCAGACTAGGCGGTCTTTAGACAGTCTCTGTACCTTGTTATCCTTGACAGTCCACTGTCCTTCTGCATTTTGCTGGAAAACACAGTGCTTACGAGAGATCATCAAGGGACAGGTTTTTGATACCAGCTGGTATGTAAGATCTAATCCCCGGCCTACAGTCACCTGAAAATAAAGCAGTTTAGTAACTTCAATCAACATGTTGGCAAATTCAGTTGAAGTAATTTCAATTTACGTGCAGCAGAAATTTGTCTAGATTAGCAACTTAACACATTACTTCAAACTCTTCGGAAATAGCTTTTCAAATTATTATTTCTTTAAAATGAAAGTGGAAGCCTGCACAAGGTCTGAAGTATTCTTCTCTCCCATTGAGAAAAATTTGATTGCTTTAAGGCGAGTTACAGACTTGGTTTCATGGAAAACTTCCTCAACAGCAAAGTCACTTCAAGCCACTTCAATCCATCCATGTCTCACCTTAAGCACTCCCTATCTAAGCCATTACACTGTTTTCTCTGTGTCTCAAGATTACTTCTTACCCCCCTTCTTTCAATAGCTGCACCTGTTCAGCTATCTGAGAACAGGGAAGAAGCAGAAAAAAACAGCTCAGAAAATTGCCAAAGCAATGCACATGTAACCAACCCCTAAATGCACAACAGTTTTGTAAATCATGCAGTCTTATGGCTCAGAGAGTAAGCTATGTGCATCCATAACAGGACTGAAAGCAATCTAAATAATCTCATTAGAGTAAAATATCATCTTCTGGAAGAATTGATATAATTTAACTGTATTGTTTCACAGTACCTTATTAAACTTGACCTGTTTGCTTCCTCACTGCTTCCTTTGTGAGATCTGATAAACCTACAGAATTTTCTCATTCATCTGTGTCACAAACATTTTCAGTCACTAGACAGCTGCACAGATCCAACATAATACAGCAAGAATGTTCAGCCAGACAAAGCAGGACACAAACCTTTTAGTACAGTCCACAGTTAAATCAGAAGAAATACAAAAGTGTACTCTAGGTTTTATGCTTTAAATGAGGGCTGCCTTTCTTTTCCCCTGCAGTCCAAACTCATCTGCATCACACCTCCTTCAAGCTGACAAGATGCTGCAGTCAGACCAGGTTCATTACCTGAGTGGGTCTCACTTTCAGCTTAAAGCAAGAACTGAAGACTGTAATGCCATAAGTAAACTCAAGGAAGCAAACTAAGATCATGAATCTAAGGTCACTACCTCTTAAATGCTTCACATACATGTGTTCCGTCAACACAGATTGCATTGGAAAAGGTACAGAGCATCAAGTGGATAAAGACTCCTGTTACTAACAATCACATGCATCTGAAATAATTAAGACTAGGTAAGGACAATCATAAAACCTCCCCTTGATGAAGTTCAGTGAGCAACGGGGCTCTGAGATGTTACCACTTACCTGCTGGAGCCTACTGCTACCCACAGCAGTACTGGCAGACCACAGCACATCCCCATGCACCACCAGTGCATTCTGGCACAGACAACCAAATCCCCAGTGGAAGGGTTCACCACATCTGCCCATGCTCTGGCAGGCTCCAGTGCCAGGCTGTCTGTGACACAGGCTATAGTGCTCTGAAGACAACCAGAGCATTAACATGTGGAATGAGATTCTCTACACAGCCTCAGGGCCCTGTGCTCATACTGTGCAGATGGATTAATTCAAGTCTTTCACAGGGACCTGTACACCTTTTGTGTTCAAATCCACAATGAGAGAGTAACAAAACTATATGCTTGCTCAGTGAGCTACCTAGCCTTGAAGGCTGAGCTAAGAGGGGCTGCCTTCTGCACTGCACAAACACAAGGGAACCAGGTACGGGGTGACCCCACAACACCCACCAGCTGCCAGGGCTGGACAGATGTGGTCAACGAACTCCTACAGCCCCCAGCCTCAGCACAGCCTTTATTTGTGCAAAGGAAGAGCGTTCAAGGGCCCACCTGGGCTTTTCGATTAGAAAAACATCCAGCACCCTGTGCGGTGCTGGCCCACAGCTACCCTGCATTTCAAACGTTCTTCTTACACCTGGATCGCCCAAACACCGGCCCCTGGCACTGCCCGTGCTGCTGGCCTCAGCGAAGCCCTTAAGCCCTCCCCTAACCCGCTGCATCTCACCAGACTACTGGCTGGTTCCAGGCCCGGCCGTCCGCCAGTGCCCTCACTCCAGTGCCCTCACTGGTACTGGTACCGGCCCGTGGTAGCTTCTGCTGCTCGTCCCGCCCTCAGAGCCCCCCTGCAGCTTCCCCAACCACCAACACCCACTGCTGGTTACCCGTCCCACGGTGAGGATCTTCCCGCAGTAACGAGCCTCCCCTAAGTATCGACCCCCTCCCCGGCTCTGCTCACCTCAGCACCGGCCTCCAGCAGCAGCCACTCCCTGCCCATCCCGACTCGGCGGAGGCACCAGCAGAGGCACGACGCCCCACGCGCCGCCATGGCCCCCGCCTGCCCGCGGCAAGCAGAAGCAATCGCTCCTCTCGCGAGACGAGGGGCGGCAAAACGGTCGCACAGTAGCCCATCCCTCCCTCGGCAGCCGAACTAATCGAGCGTGTGAGCGCAGCGCGGAGGATGACGGGTGCCGGGTCCTCCCCTGCGGGCTCCCCTCCCTACTCCCGCCCCTTTCGGAGCCTCCGCTCCGCTCGCCGTCAGCGGCTGCCATGGTGGTAGCGGCTGCTGGGCGGCTCCGGCTGCGGTCGCTGCTATCCGTGCCGTGGTGCTGGCGCTGCAGCCCCCTGCGCCGCGGCGGTGCCACCTATCCGTCCGCTGGGCGCGTCCGCGCCGACTTCCTACGCTTCTTCCAGGAGCGGCACGGCCACCAGCGCCTGCCCTCGGCCCCGGTGCGGCCCCGCGGCGACCCGCGGCTGCTGTTCGTCAACGCGGGCATGAACCAGGTGCTCCTCGCCCCGCTGCCCCAGAGTCCCGGTTCTGTCCCACGAGCCCTCCCCGCCACTCGCCCAGGGCCTGCGGTCCGTCTCGCCGTATGGGCGCTGCGGGCGGCCTCCGGCAGTAACGGCCTGTCTGTGCCTCCGTCCTCAGTTCAAGCCCGTGTTCCTGGGCACGGTGCACCCCCGCAGCCAGCTGGCGCGGCACCGGCGGGTGGTGAACAGCCAGAAGTGCGTTCGGGCCGGCGGCAAGCACAACGACCTGGAGGATGTGGGCCGAGACACCTACCACCACACCTTCTTCGAGATGCTGGGGAACTGGTCTTTCGGGGATTACTTTAAGGTGAGGGGACAGGACCAAATCCTCTCCAGGACCAATTGCAGTCTTTCCTTCAGAGGTGCACTCTATAGGAGCAGTAGTGCCCAGTTCAACAAGAACAAGGAGCTGTTGAAGAGAGTCCGGCACAGAGCCACTGGGATGATCATGCGGCTGAAACATCTGCCTTTCTGCAGAGGCTGAGAGCTGTGTCTGTTTATCCTAGAGCGAATACTGAGGGGGGACCAGGCTCTTCTCTGTGGTGCCCAGCAACAGGACAAGGGGCAATGGGCATAAACTGGAACAGGGGAGGTTTCATCTAAACGTAAGGAAAAACAAACTTACCGTGAGTGTAAGGGAGCTCTGGAACAGGCTGCGCAGAGAGGTTGTGGAGTCACCTTCTCTGGAGATGTTCCTGAGTGATCTTCTCTAGGGGATCCTTCTCTAGCAAGGGTGTTTGGACTAGATGATCTCCAAAAGTCTCTTCCATCCCCTGCTGTTTTGAGTCTGTGACTTGCAGAAGGCATTTTAGTATGCTCTAAATTACTTCTTGGGAGCAATGTGGACTGGAGAAGAGGCAATCAGCTGGGATGCTGAATCCCTAAACGCACCCTTGGAAAGACAATAGTTCATGTAACTGCTGGTAAGCACATGAGTGGAGACTATGTTGTGATTCAGAAAGTTTCCCAGCAAATTAGGAATATCTGTTTTCCCCAGGTAGCAATAAGCTGTCTCACTTGCCTGACCCTCATCCTTCTTCTTGTAATATGCCTTAAAATTGGAAAAGAAGGGAGCAGCTGAAATGGGCTTCTGTCCATTCTGAAGAGCCGTCCTGCATTGCTGTGCATCCTGCCTTACTGTACTTCCTGTATGTTCCCTATCCGTTCAGGAGGAGGCATGTAGTATGGCCTGGGAGCTCTTGACAGAGGTCTACAAGATCCCGAAAGATCGTCTCTATGTCACATATTTTGGTGGAGATGCCTCGTTGGGGCTGAGTGTGGATGAGGAGTGCAAGGACGTGTGGCTCCGCCTAGGGTAAGTATGTTGAAGAGGAAATTCTGAGCAGCAGGTACTGACATTTCAGTCTCCATAGTCTCCCAGTTGGTCTTTAATTGAATTGAGTCTGATGTAGGGGCCAAAAATTGTGGTTTAAACTCATTTAATTACTATTTTGTTAACACTGTTAAAAGTCAGCTGGGCTTTGTGTGCTTTGGAAGTTCTTGGGTGTTATTAGGCTAGGAGGCTGTTTTCCTAAGACTGGCCAGCCTGGATGAAGCTTGTGAAAGATCTCTGGTCTTTTGTTTCCTCTCCATAGTGAGCTGCAAAGAGTATGTTCTTCTTTGAAAGCTGGCAGTGGCTGCTTCAGCATGAGATTGAAGTCATTGCAGAGAGCACTGCTGTGCTTTGGGAGTTTGTTCCAGATTGTATGAGGGCTCTGAACTCAAGGGAGCTGGTTCTGCATAATTCTTGGTGTTTAACCTTGTCTGCTGTCTTCAGGTCTTTAGCTCTGCTAGAATTTCCTCCAAGAAGAAAGGCAGTTGTGCAGACCCAGTGAAAAGCCTATCTTTGCCAGCAAGAGGCGACTGTCAACCATTGTGGGCAATGAGTAGAATCCTGTCGATTTTGATCTAGCTTGTTCTTGTTAGGGAGAGTAATTCAGTGTAAGCACAAAGAAGAGAATCCTAATGTATTTGGTGACTGAGTTTGTGGTGGTCACAACTTTGTGATTTAGGCTACTGTGTGCTTTGTGTCTTGTGCCCTGGTGCTGCTACCTCTATTTGCTTTTCCAGGGTGCCTGCCAGCCATGTGCTTCCTTGTCCATCGAAGGACAACTTCTGGGAGATGGGCGACACCGGTCCTTGTGGTCCCTGCACAGAGATCCATTATGACCATGTGGGTGGTGGCAGAAATGCTGCAGCACTTGTGAACCAGGGCAGCCCCGATGTAGTTGAGATCTGGAACCTGGTTTTCATGCAGTACAGCAGGTACCAGGCATCTGGTCTAAACTCCAGAGCCTTTCCCCCTTGTCTGACCCCCAAAACCATATTCTCAGACACACGTCACTGATTTCTAAAAGGTAGTGTTACAGGAGAAAGAGATGTGTGGCTCTGGAGATTTGTGTGGTTCTTAGTCCCCTTTGCTTTGTTTGACCTGTCCTCCAACCTCTGCCAATTGTCCCTCACTGCTACATCCCAGAGGTCTTTTGAGGTCTGCAGTAGCCCAGAGAAACCTGAAGGAGAAGGACTCTAATCCCTGTTCGGGGAAAGTCTTTTACCCCAATGTTACAGTCTATCCTGGCTATCACGTGGTCGGATCCTGGCCATGCGAAGGCAGACTGCTGTTAGTCTTGTCCGCGAGCTTTCTTTTGTTGGGTCACCTGCTATTTCCGTCTGCTGTCACTGTCGCATTCTTTCTGACTCACTTGCTCCTTGTTTTTGCCCTCAAACTAACTCTCTCCTCTCTTTTGCCTTCTATTTTTCCTGGCTGACTGACAGAGAGGTGGAGGGGAATCTGCTTCCCTTGCCACAGCACCACGTGGATACAGGAATGGGCCTGGAAAGGCTGGTAGCAGTTCTGCAGAACAAACGTTCCAACTACGACACAGATCTCTTCACTCCCATCTTGGATGCCATTCACAAGGTCACAGAGCTTCTGCTTACAGTAACAGCTAAGCAACAGCTTTTTGAACTACTACTACTTGCCTACCATTGTACAGCCATAGTGCAGTATTTTGAGATGAGGTACATCCAGCCAGGTCCAGCCAGCATTGTGAGGAAACTGGGGAGAGTTCTACATGGAAATCCAATGGGATATTGGCACTCCTGGTCCATTTTTCTTCCAAAGTTTTGCAGATTCCTCAGTGCCAGGGCATTGGCTGAACTGTTTAAGGTGTGAAAGTCTTGACTGGTAATGCTCTGGAAGGATTTAATGGATAAATCTCAGAGGCACAAGGTTTGGAGATATTTAAGATGCATGATGTCCAGTGTTGCTGGCTACATCTTGCACTGAAACTTCCTTCTCCAGTTATTACTTTGTCTTGATTTCTTTATTTTCCCTTTTTTAGAGCTGTGGAGGGCCCAGATACCAAGGGCTGGTTGGGGATGCTGATATTGGGCGTGTGAATATGGCCTACCGTGTGGTGGCAGACCACGTGCGCACCTTGTGCATTTGCATCACTGATGGCATCTATCCAGGCGCCTCTGGAGCAGAGTAAGGACCTAAGGAAATGCATGGGGTTAAGTGAGTTTGCTCTAGACAACCAAGGGGGTTCTGGTGTGAGCCCAAGAAGGATAGTGCCTGAGCTTTGAGGAAGTGATATGATGAGAGCCTGGGAGAGGTTCCAGTCTGCAAGTTCATCCTTGGATGGATGTTGAATGTAGGAAGAATTGGCCTATGTTGATAGGTCAGGCCAGAGGAGTTATGTGTGAGAGCTGGGCAGGGATGCTCACATGGCTACCTGGTGAATCTTGCCCTGTTTCCAGGCTGGTGCTGCGTCAGATTCTGCGCAGGGCTGTCCGCTTTTGCTCTGAAGTCCTTCGCAGTCCACCTGGGCTCCTGGCCTCCCTGGTACCTACTGTAGTGGAAGTGCTGGTGAGTTGAAACTACTGCCTTGGGAAGAAAGAATATAATGTGTCTTATTCAGCCCCGTGTCCCTTTTCTGTATTCTGTAAGGATACAGTCTTGGATGGGAAGGAGCTCTGGGAGGATGTATCTGTGCTTTACATTTCAGTAGTGAAAATCTCTTAAAATTTGTGGTGGGAGAGGGCCTAGTATGACCAGTGTACAGGCAGCACAAGTGTTTATGTAAGTGTATGCAAGTGCGTGTTGTTTCCTGAGGGCAAGGGCTTCCAAGTTGTTGTATCAGGTTAAAGTCATTGGAATCTGGTCCCAGCGAGTACCAATACTGTTCTAAAAGACAATGCTTTCTTTCTGCTGGAGGTGGACGTGTTTGCCAATCCTGTGCAAGGACTAGTAGAAAAGTAACTCTGTGTGATTCTTGTATGCTGCTGTCCTTGGAGCTGTGTGCTGAGGCTCCATTGACACCCATCTCACTGCGAAACCTGTGTAAATCTTGTGTGGCACATTGTGAGATCCCCTGAGGAAGATGCTGAGGAGGATATCACTAACTGAGTCTCACTCTACAGGGAGAGGCCTATCCAGAACTGACAAAGAATACGGACCAGGTGAGCAATGTGGAATCTGCTGGAGAGAAACTCCTCTCATTATCTTTGTGTGGCACTCTTCTCAGGGGCAGAAGTCAGCCCTTCCCTGGAACCTAGCTGGATAAGTTTGCATAGCTTCTTCTATAACCGTGTTCTCATGAGTGGGCTGAGATGTGCTGGAAACGTGTTTGTATTCTGGGCATGAGAAGTGTGGCAGATTTCCTTGTGGGAGCTCTCCTAGATTCTTATCAAGGAATGCTTGTCTTGGCGTAAGGCAGCTGTTGCCCTAAAAAAACCAGGGGTGAATCTTTTGTTGAGTGCAAGTACAGCCTGTCCTAGCCTGGTACCCTTTGTCCAAGTGTAGTATGATTTATGGCAGAAAGTGTGATGAGTAATTTCTCTGTCTGTTCTATCAGGCAGTTTTAATTGGGTCACAGACATGAATGTCTGACAGGGAGCATTTTTCAGCCTGCAGCCTTTCCCAGGTAGATGGTTAGTACTTCTTTGCCAGGAGTGGTGGTAGAAGGCACAGCGACTTCAGCGCTATCTAGTAATGCACCAAAGCTATGCTGTGATGGATAACTTACGGGCCAAAAAAAAAGGGCTGTTTCAAGCACACACAGAACCTCTGTTGATACTTGTCAGTTTGCTCTGAGCTGAGGAACACCTTGATGTGTTCTAGCTAACCTTTCTTCTGGTCCCTGCACAGATAAGGGATATCATAAATGAGAATGAGGCAGGTTTTCTGTTGTCCCTTGAGCGTGGGAGACGTGTCATTGAGCGAACAGTACAGCAGATAGAGCCCTCCACAGATTTCCCAGGTGAGTCTCCTTCCCGTAACAAGCTGTGATGGCTTTATTCAGGTCCTTGCAAGTATTGCAGTCAAAACTGTGGTGGTTGTCTGCCTCCCACACACATTTTCAATGACCTTCTAGCCCTGGGCAGAGGAATGTATGTTGCTCCTTTCTCCAGGTTCCAACTGTTTTCTAGTACTATGCATACCCTCACAATAAACTTGGCACCAGACAAGTTGGAAACATTCCCCTGCTGGTTTTATTGGTTTTATTGACCAATTACCTTGGTCTTTGCAAGACACAGCTCAGAGAAGCTGCTCAGAATCTGAACAGCACATTTGCCTGTCTACACATGCCACACTGAATATTAGCAGGGTTGGGGCTATGGGGCATTATCCCCTCAGTCTCCTACAAGAAGGACTGCCTGGCTTCTCTTTCCCGTTACCTATGCAGCTGCACACTACTGAAGTGAATCCAATTACCAAGGGCTAGATTGCTCTCATCCAAGCAAATGTTGAGATGCCTTTGTTTTCTGTGTTCATACGCAGTTCATGTCCTACTTTTGTCCCACAGTTGAAGTAGCCTGGTCCCTCTATGGCAATTTGGGATTTCCCCTTGATCTGATTGACTTGATGCTTGAAGAAAAGGGAATCCATTTGGATTCAGCTGCTTTTAATAAACTTGCTCAGGAGTTTGCAAAGGTAAGAGGGAGACTTGCCTTGTTAGAATCATTCAGATCCTCCCCTCTCTCCTATGAACCAGGAAGCAGACAGAATTTCTTTCCCTACAGACGTTCTTTGGATGCACCACAGGGCACAATGACTTTTCCCTGAAGGGGAAGAGGGTCTGAAACAGCCATGGTGTCACAATTACTTTGCTTGTGGGTGTGAGATTGAGAGGTATTGGCTGATGACTTTCTTCAAAAGTGTTTTATGAAGCTGATTGTAGCTGCAGTGGAAGTAATCATAGAAATCTGTAGGTTAGGAGTGTCATGTCATCATGTGGTCCGGCTGCTTACACAAAGCAGACCTGGCTTAGACAGCTGAAACAGCAAGTGGTTTTACAGAGTTTACAAAACCTTCTCAGGGTCAGCAGTGCAGGAAGCCTCGTGCTGCCCACCCAGTGCACTTATCAGTTATAGCCCTTGCTCTCCTGAGCTTTAATGGCCTGTAAGTTTCACAGCAGTGGCTGTTGCTTAGGAACTGCCATAAGGCTAGCAGAGGCAGGTATTGAGTACTTGTGGGTTTTGAAGTAATGGAGTGGGTTAGCAACCTGCATCTAAACAAGCCTTTTCCAGGAAAGTGGAAGAAGCTGTTCCTAGTCTTACAGCTCCAGGAACTGGTTTGAATGCCTCTTGATATCTCCCAACTAACCATACCTTCCCTCCACTGTAGCAAAAGGCAGGTGGCCCACAGGCAGAACAAAAGGAGGACACAAACACACACCTTGATGTGCACTCGCTGGCTCAGCTGCATAACAACAACGTGCCTGCTACTGACGACTCTCCAAAGTATGCCTACACACTTGGACAGCGTGGGCAGTACGGTAAGTGGCCATGTGCCAGCTGCAAGACAAGCTTTGGCTGAGGGCACTGGAACCCTGCACAAAGACTGCTTTTACTGCCTATTCTCACATGTGCATTGCAGTTCAAACGTAAACACTTTGCTGCTTGCACTTTTCTCTGTCCCTGTGCCACATCCCAAAGTATATGCTTTTCTTAGTGCTCTTGGTGTGCCTTGATGGCCGTAAGCTGGTAACAGGGCTGTGTACTCTGTGTCGGTGTTACTGTGCAGTGGTGAAGCAGGGACCGTTGTTTTCCGGGGGCGAGTCTATCCCCCGCAATTAGGCTTCTGGTTGTAGGCGCTGGCAAAAATGAAGAGTATCACGGCTTTGTTGTCTAAAGCCATGCGCTTGCTGTTTCCCTGGCAGACCACTAGATGGCGGTGCAGACATTGTTTAGGGTAACTGATGCTGGTGCTCCCGGGAAAGCAGAAGCTAAACCACAAAGAGTAAGCCATGAGGTGGCTGTCACAAGCGATTGGAGATGGCTGCGTACAGACACCTTCCTCTTGTCCAGTGTTCTGGTGGCACTAAGGGAAAGTGAAGTCATTCAAACTGTATATGCTGCAGCAAGAGCATCATGTGGGGAATAAGCCCAGCAGTGACATATGATGCCCCCAAGATAACCTGCTCCATCAGTTTCCCTGGCACTGAGGTCAGGCTGACAGGCCTGTAGTTCCCAGGATCCTCCAGCCGACCCTTCTTGTGGATGGGGATCACGTTGGCCAGGTCCAGTTCAAGTTGTGCCTTGGTCTTTCTAACCAGATCTCTAGCTGATCGGGCAGTTTCCTTATATACCCCCATTCTAGCTGTCCTCTCTTCCACTCCTTGTAGAGTTTCTTTTTGTGCGACAGCATGTCCAGGAGCTCCTTGTTTAGCCAAGCAGGCCTCCTAGCATTCTTCCCTGCTTTCCTTATAGTTCGTATACATTGCTCCTGGACACAGAAGAGGTGATCCTTGAATACTAACCAGTATTCATACATCCCTACAGACTTCCTTGCTGCAAGGGTACCCTGCAGACTTGTGTTTTTCTTCCCCCTGAAGACCCTAAGGTTTCTATCTGTAGTTTCCTGAGATGCCTTTAAAAAGCAGTCCTGCTCTTCAATGCATCAACTTATCTCCACCAGTTTGTCACCATATACAAGCAGGTTATGGGTACATCCAATCTTCTCATGGGCAGTGATTAAAGATGGTGTTAAATGGTGTTTGCCCTGATACTCACCGTGAATTAATTCTACTGGTAACTGAGTATCAGTTGAACATTGAACTACTAAGCAATTCTTTGTGGGATCATCTGCCAAGCTAGTTCTGTACTCACTGTATGGTCCACGTGTCCAGTCTGTATCACCTAAATTTGTCTTTAAGGAGCTTACAAGAGAGCATATTAGAAGCTTCCTGCATCAAGGAATGTGACATCCCTGTGGTCCCTAGTCCCCTAAGTGTCATCTCTTCATAGTAGGCAGGCAGGTTTGCCAAGCTTGCAGTGTAGCAAGATGCAGATGTGTCTGTGCCGCATCTTGTTCTGTCAAGCTCATGTGCAGGAGATGGGGCTTCTCTTTTCTTCTACTCAGCAGGTCTGTCACGAGGTAAGTGGGTGGTGACTTAGTTAAAAATAACAGATTCTGTTGTCTTTTCTGCCAATAGCTGTTCCTCTTCAAATGAAAGTGCCAGCTTTCAGTATAGACTTTGTGTTGGCAAAGCTGGCCTGGGGAAGTGACCCCTCCTTTCCTGTTGCAGTCTGCCACGGTATATGCACTAATTGCTGCCATCTTCTTCCTCCTGACAGAGTTCAGCCCATGCCAAGCCACTGTCCTGATGCTGTACAAAGATCAGTCTCTCCAGACAGAGGTTGAGGCAGGGCAACGCTGTGGTGTCATCTTGGACAGGACTAACTTCTATGCCGAGCAGGGTGGGCAAGACTCTGACCAAGGCTACATGATACGTTTAGAACAGCAGGTAAGACCATTCGCTGCCTGATGCCAAGGTTGCCATGAGTACTGAGGCCATGCAGAATTCCCCACATGATGCACTCATGTAATGTGTTAATTTACAAGCTGCTGACTTAACACTCCCTTAGCTTTACATCAGGGTTGGTTGGGTGAAGGAGAAGCAGTAGTAACTTCACAGAAGTGTACTTACTGCTCTCTTAGCACTTTGCCATATTGTCTTGCTGTGGATGACTGTAAATTCTTTGTGGTCTTCATTTACCCTTGCCAGCTGAAGTTGCAATGCAGAGATGATGAGAGAGTCCAGCATCAAGTAACTTGTCTCTGAATGGTGCAGGGCAACTGCAAGCACCACACAAACTGACACCAGTGCAAAAACTTTTATGCCTCCCAAAAGCATCATGGAGGCAGCATGTTCCTTCAGCCTTGCTGAGTGAAGAGCTGTGGCCGTTTCCTGGGAAATTACACAGAGTATAGCTCTTGAGAATCATCTTGGTTTTGGAGGATGTCATAGTGCCTTGCTCAGCACTTCTCTCCGAGCTGAAGTGGGACTAGAGCTTCTGTTGCCAGCCCAATGAGGCAGAAATGGCACCTTGGATGCCTGAAACAGGTGCTTTAGCAGCTGCTGTCCATTTTCTCATGGACAAGCATCCTTGTTAGAAAAATTTGTCAACATGGGTGCTGTTACTGCCCCTCCACTGCAAGCTGAAAGCCTCAGTGTGTTGTGCAGCAAGTGACTGGATGCAGGGAAGGTCTTGAGACACTTTGGTTACGTTTGCAGTAAGCCTCTCCTGGCTGTTCCAACCACATCTCTATTTCAGGGATCAGTGGGGATTGTGTTTCCCAGGTGGATCAAGCAGGCACCTACCACAGATATTGTGTTCTAACTCATCTTTCTGTCTCTTTGCTCAGGATATACTCTTCCCTGTAGAGTCAGTTCATCTCTGTGGTGGTTATGTGATCCATGAAGTCACTGCTGTGGAAACTCTGCATGCTGGGGACCAAGTGCAGCTTTTTGTGAATGAGGTGATATTCAGTGCTCGTAACCTTTTCCCAGCTATGCTTTTGGGAGTCTCATGTTGTCCTAAGTAACATGGACACAACAAAGCCTCATCCTTTTTACTCCTGAGACTGCTTTTCATTGTGATGTGCAGTGGGAAGAAGATACCATAAGTGACTGTGTAGTCTTCTATGAGTCATTGGTCTATCCAGAAGTACCCAGGCCACCCTTTGCTTTTTTACATAGGTGATCCTACATGGCCTTGTGACATAAATTAATCTGACAGCTGTGCTACCCATTGTTTCCCTCCCATCCCTTCATACGCAGCCTTTCCCTTATTTCTTCATGCCATCCCCTGCTCCCTCAAGGTGTGGGGAACCTGCTTTCTCTGCTAACTTGTCTGTGTTTTCAGGCCCAGCGACTGGCCTGCATGACAAATCACACTGCTACCCATATGCTGAACTTTGCACTCCGCTGTGTCCTCGGTGACAGCACAGAGCAACGAGGGTCCCATGTGACAGCAGAGAGGCTACGCTTTGACTTTGATACCAAGGTGACTGTTTTGTTGTTCTCAGCACTACTGACATCCCAGAACTGGCCTTCTCTTCAGGGATTTTCCTCCTCTCACCATAATCACTCCTTTAGAGACAGGTCATGCTTTATCTGAGTCATGAAACTTGGTTCTCTGTATGTGACTGGCTCTGCTTTGTATTGACCTGCCTTTGAGCAAGACTTGCTGAGTAAGTGAATGGGGAGTCAGAAGGGAAAGAACTTAGCAAAGCCAGGGATCAGGGAACTAACCTGAGTTGTATAAAGGGGTTGTTGAGAGATTGAGCAGCTTAGCTGTGGCACATACCTAATATCTGTGATGGTTATCCAGGGAAGAGGGGTTGGGAACTGAAAGCTGTTAAATCAGGCTGAATACTGTCCCTGATAACTTGTCATTCACCACAGTATCAGTTACGAAGACTTTGGTTGATGCGCTTAGATTAATAATCCTTTATCTTTTATGGGAGGAGGGGGTGGGAGATTCATGATCCTCATAATTCCCTTTTACAAGGAGAGACAGTAGGTTGAGCTATGTGCCCAAGCTGAGTTACCTGGGATCACTTCCCTGGTTCTCCCTCCAGAGTTCTCAGGAGGCTTCTCCTCAAGGAGGCTGATCTACTTCCCCAGGGTCCTGTGACTGTGGAGCAGCTGCAGCAAATAGAACAAGTGGTCCAGGATATGATCAAACAAAATGAAGTTGTGCATATGGCTGAGGTCCCTCTCGAGCTGGCAAGAAAAGTTCGGGGACTCCGTACAGTGAATGAGGTATGACAAGATGGCAGCACACGTTTTCATAAGCCTTCTTCAGCAGGAATCAGCTGGGTCACAGGAGGTCTTGATGTAACAGGCTTCTGCAAGGGAATTGATTCCTAAAAATTCGTACAGAAAGTAGGACAGAAATGAGATGTGATCTTAGGATGCTGTGTGATCAGGCTGATGACCCATAGGCTTTCTGCTCATTTCTGTAGACCAAAAGCTTGTAGTATTTCCCACTTGTTTCTTTCTCCCTGTAGTGCCTGGTTGTGGAGGAGAAACAGTGCTGCCCCTAACTCTGGGTCAGCTTTGGAATATGGGAAAAATGGGGCAGATACCTGAAGCCATGTAGTTAGTTTCTAAGTGCCCCTGAAGGACCATGTTGTTAGCTGCTGATTCGTGTCTCCTCTACCAGGAGTATCCAGATCCAGTGAGGATAGTGTCTCTGGGTGTCCCTTTGGAGAGTGTGCTGACCTGTGACTCGGAGGCTGCAATACAAACCTCTGTGGAGCTCTGCTGTGGGACGTAAGTGACTTTTACTTGCGGTCAGAAGTTGTGGTTTTGTCCCTGTGCAACTGTTTCCTTGCTAGACCAGATCTTGTGAGGACAGGATGGACTACTTACAAAGCTTTGGATGCCCCAGGGTGAGACTTTGCTGAAATGCAAAGCCATGGGTTTTTTTTCTGCTTCATAATCTGAAACGAGCCTGGAAGCTACAGTGCACCAGCAGAGTGTGGGAAGGGAGTGTGGCCTGTCACACCAGTCACAGTGCTTTGAGTTTACTAGAGGGCCCCAGCAGGAGACTCTAGATGGTGCTGAGATCACAGAATCACAGAAAGGTTTGAAATGGAACCGACTTGAGATCATCCAGCTCCCACCCCCTGCCTTGGGCAGGGACAACTCTCACCAGACCAGGTTGCCCAGAGCCCGATGCAGCCTGGCCTGGAGCAGCCACAGTTTCTCTGGCTGACCTGTTCCAGTGCCTCAGCACCTTCACAGGGAGGAATTTTCTTCTTCCATCTTGAGATGATTCTGTTTGCTGTAATAATTATCATTGCCCTCTTCTAGCAGTAATAAGAGTAGAAGAATCAGTGAACCTTAGAACAATGCTGACTCAAAGAAAACCTCACCAAAACTCAAAACTTGAGAACAAATTAGCCTTTGAGCAGATACAGTTGCAAATGAGTGAGTTTCGAGTCATAAGATCATTCTCGTGGGAGTAGTGGGACGAGAAACTGCATGGGAGTGGAGATGATCCGTTCTTGTGAAGCTGTGTGAGATGATTACTTGTGGTAACAGAACATGAGACACTGTAGTTATTTTAACATCTAGGGTTGAAAAGCCCAGAAGGAAAGGTTGTCACTGCCCTGTGATTACACAGCTATGCTGTGACTGGACTCTACTAGCCACTCTTTGAGCTGGCCTAATAAGAAACTGGTGGCGTTGGAGGAAAAAATTACTTCCTAAAAGGTTCAGTAGCAGCTGAGTAGAAGAGAAAAATACCTATTTATCCACTGCTGAAGGAAAAGGGGGTAAAGCAAGGTAGAATTTGGCTGTTTTGTGCCACTTGACGCCATCATGCTGGATGGATAGCACAGATGTTCCTGTGGTGTAGCTCACCTCTGCTGCCTCTTGCCTGACAATGTGTCCTCAGGATTTTAGGTATAGGAACCTGTTGGGATTGAAGCTATTTGATTTAGAAAGGGGCTACTGGACTTTACACTTGTTCCCAGATTCCTATTTCCAGAGAGCAACTTGTTTTCTTCCCCGTTGTCTGCTTACTTTGTAGGCACCTTCTACAAACAGGAGCTGTGGAAGACCTGGCCATCATCAGTGAACGACAGCTTGTGAAAGGCATTAGCCGTGTCATTGCAGTGACAGGAGCACAAGCCAAACGAGTAAGAAAAGGATGTCTGTAGTTTGTCATGTTGAGGCAGTGCCAGAAGGACCCAGCTTTGTAGGATCCTGCTTAGATGATTACCTTCCCCCTGCTTTGACTGGAGCCTCCCTGCCTTTGTCCTTTCCCTGCTGCTTTACCTCACTATTCAACTCCACTCTCTCCACCCTAGTTTCTTGTCTGCTTGACCTTCATTCCTCCCTCAGACCCCCTTTTCCAAGATAAGAACTTGGCACAAAATATAAAGAAGTCTTTAGACATGGGCTTTCAGTCCCTATGTCTAAAGGTGTGATCCTTTGTACTTTGTTCTCACCTCCTGCCTATCACAGTTGGATTGGATTTGCACTTTATGATTATAGGGCTCTGATCTCATTATTCCAGCCCTTTTTCTGCCTTTCTTTAGTCTTTTTCGTGCTAAACTGTGCTCGTGGTCTAGATGGGTCAGTACAAAAAGTACAAAAGCCTGCTACTGTGTTGGTGAGATTGCTGTGTCCTTTGAATACCTGGAAATGTCAGGGGCCCTGCAGCCTGTCCTGCTTTCTTTAAGGCTGCAGTCAGGATAGTCAGTGTTACTGGGAAGACTAAAGGTGAAGCCCACCCCTGCAAATCTGTTGCTTTTTGGCTGGCTGTCCCCTGTGCATCTGTATGCCTTGCAAGGCTTTTATTAGTGCAGAGGGATGAAAAGCTGCAGGGCACACCTGCCTGCTTGCTCTGCTGAAAGTGTTCATCTGGAGAGCCCTTGAAGGAGTTGTGTGAATGTTTATTAGAGTCAGGGGTTGGAAGGGACCTCCAGAGATAATTTAGTCCAGCCCCCTGCCAAAGCAGGATCACTCAGGGCAGGTCACACAGGGCTGCATCCAGGTGGATTTGAATATCTCCAGAGAAGGACACTCCATGACCTCTCTGGTCAGCCTGTTCCAGGGCTTTGTCACCCTCACAGTAAAAAAATTCTCTTCATGTTATACTGGGGCTTACACTGTTCTATCTTATCCCCATTTTATCTTGTCCTGTTACTGGGCACCACCACAAAGAGACTGGCCCTTTCCTCTTGACACCCACCCCTCAGATATTTACAGACACTAATAAGATCCCTCTCAGCCTTCTCTCCTCCAGACTAAACAGTTCTATCAAACTTTCCTCGCAGGAGAAATGTTCAAGTCCCTTAATCATCCTCATAGCTCTTCATTCGACTGTCTTCCAGGACTGTACTCTTGGACATAGTACTCCAGGTGTGGTCTCACCAGGGCAGAGAGGGAGAACAACCTCTCTGTGCCTGCTGAACACACTTTTCTTGATGCACCGTTGACCACAAGGGCACATTGCCATTGTTCAGTAGACAAGGGAGGCAATGGGCCTGAGGGAGTAGACTTGAACCAAGGGACTACCCTAGCCAGGCAGTGCTCCTCACTATCCGCAGCTTTTCTTAAATACTCTGCTGCCCTGGGCTGAAGTCTGGCAGGACTATCACAGTCATAAAGATCTGACAGAAAGATAATGCACCAAACTATGAGGATTTTCAGTGGTGAAAAAAACATTTGTATTAGCTTTTTATGGTGGTGGGGAGAGTATTAGGAAATGCACTGCGACCAGCTGAACTGGTCCTCAGGAAATGTGCTTGGACGGCTAACGAGTTTGCTTGAAGTTTGTTTTGTTTCTTTGGTCATTAGTTTCAGGGTTGCATTTGCTAATGAAACAAAGCACAGTGAGGGTTAAATGGGGCTCCCAGATTCTTGCTGAAATCCTGATGATTTGAAACCCTGAGATACTGAGGAAACACAAATGCATGACAGCTTGGTCCCCTGGCTGTGACCATTTAGTATTGGTTGCAAATCTAGAGAGCAGTGTTTCATCCCAGGGTCTCTTTGGAACAGTCTTTCTTAAATCATGTGTGTAGGTGCCTTCCCCCTGGTTACTCAGCAGTGGTTAACCTGTGCACCTCCCACACTTTCTCCATCCCCATTAATTCTTTCCATCTTGCATTTGAAGCATTTTCTCTTCTTTTCTCCAGGCACGTGAAGTAGGCCAGTGTTTGGATATGGATGTGGACTCTGTCTCCTTACGAATGAAGCAGGGGAGCACCTCTATTCTTGAGATGCAGAACCTCTCCAAAGAAGTGGGCCAGTTAACCAAAGTAAGTATTACCTCCTGTACAGAAAGTTCCCAGCATGGGCACGGTGCTGTCTGCTGATACCACTTCAATTGCAAAGATTTTAGCCAGTGTCTAGGTGCCTCTGTTGCAGATGACCTGCTGCCAAAGGGAATGTGAGAGAAGACAGTGATGGGGAGGGTTCCCTGGGCTTTAGATGCCTAGCTGAAAAGAGAACTCTCCAAGCTGCATTGGCTGGCCTGATGACATAGGGGATGTAGAGGAGAGTCTGGTAGTGTCCTTACAGCAAACTGTCTTGCAGGTGGTGATTGATACTGCGATGCCTCAGTGGCAAAGGAAAAAACTACACACCATCCTCAAAGCACTACAGCGGACAGCCAACACAGCCATCAAAAAACTGGAGATGCAGCAGGTACTGGGGCAGCAGCGCGCTCACGGCCCACTAAGAGCACTTTGCTTTACACTGGTAGACCTGGTGTCAGTTACATTTGACAGCCGTTCAGCCACTGGGATCCCATTAGGAAGCAGAAGGCAGTACAACCACACATGGTGTCTCACAAGCCCTGTGTTGGGTTGGTTTCACTGGCATTAACCATGACTGTAATTTAAAATGCAGTGAACTACTGATGGCTTTTTTCACCCACAGAATCCCTGTGTCTCCCTGCCTGTAGAGATGGCAAGCTCATATCAGCACTTCTGGCAAATACCAACAAGTCGGTAGACATCACCTTGCTGTTCATACATAGGGAAGCTGAAATGGCCCTAGAAATGGACTTCACAAGATCACACAGTAAGACAGTGGCAGAGCAGAGCCATTTTGCCAGCCATATGGATATTGCTCTGCAATTATGCCTTGTTAATTTACATGATTACATGAAAAGCCCTTTGGAAATGTTCAGTATTCTCAGCAAGAACTATTAGTTTTTTGAGGTAGGATCATCTTAGCACAAGAGCCTGCCTATGATGCATGGCAGTGTGTAGGTTCAGAAGGAGACTGAGGACTGGTCACTTCCTATTCCACTTTCAGAAGGATTTCTTCTCTGCCTGCTTTTGAGAAATGAGAGTTATACAGGTCTTGATATGGAGTTTTCACTCCGCCAGTCTTAACTTGTGCTAGCATACATTCCCCCTCTATCCCACACAACAGCTCTTCCATTCCCCGCATACATATGTTGCTTACATATGTCTGCATCCAGCCCATCCTGTGCCACCTGAGCCCCTCAAGTGCTGTGTTTCCCCTCTTCAGGCTAAAGAGATGGCAGAAAGCCTGCTAGCAAAACATTGCAACCAACGTGTCATCATTGATACCATCCCAGCTGACTCTCTCTCTGTGAGTAGTCCACATTATTTGTTGGCTCAGCAGTACCTCAGCTGCTGCATGCAGTAAGAGGCAGCTGCTGGGCACGTTTTATGCTGCATGCCAGTTCCTTTTGCTGTAGCCTGACCCCTCTTCTCCCTGCTTCTAGATCCTTATGAAGGTAGTCAACCAGCTGTGTGACAAGTCTCCTGGCACATCAGTCCTTCTGCTCAGCCCTCAGGCTTCTGATGAGGTTCTCTGTGCCTGTCAGGTGTCCAAGGTAAGCAGAACCATGGTAGAGACATGGAGAACCTGGACAAGCTCCTCTGCCTGAAGCCTGGTAGCAACAGGTGGACTGGACCCGCTGCACAGCAGGTTGCAGTTGAGACTTTCAGTTTCGGCTGGGCACAGATACCTGTGGATCCTTCAGGCCGTACTTGCCCGGGGCAGGATACAGCATTGACGAGTAAGCTGAGCCTTTGCTGTCATGACTGCCTCGGGTTAGCGATGGACCAGGCTCGTTGAGGAGAGGCTGTTGTTAACTTCCTTTATCCAAACTGCAGAGTGCCTCACAGTCCAAATTAATCTGCTCTGTGTCTCTTCCCCAGAACTGCCTGCCTGTGTTCTCCGCTGCTGACTGGGCCGTGGCTGTCTGTGCACAGATGGAAGGGAAGGCGGGAGGTTCTCCCATCGTCGCTAAGGGCAGTGGAAATGCCAGGGGCATGCAGGGGGCCCTTACTGCTGCATTGGAGTTTGCTCAGAGATTCTGAGCAACTCTGAAATTGAAACTGTAATACTTTGGTGGCAGCCCAACTGCAAGCTATAGGGACACTTGATGCAGAGCATGTGTTACACTGTGCTAGTCTGAAGGGTTTAGCAGCCCCCACACTAAACATAGCTGCAACCACTGCATTGGAGCTCTTAGCCTTTGATCATCAGGGGTCAGGAGAAACCCTGTTTCTGCTAACTGGAGGATGCTGCCTATTCTCAGCATACATACATGGATCAAGCCTTGGAAAACATTAGCTGCAGCAGCAGATCCTTTCTCTTCTGGAACAGTGCAGTTCTTGGCATGTGACTAGCACCAAGGGGTTCTGTGACAGCATGGGGAGATGGCACAATGTTATCTTAAAGCCATTAAATGGCAGAGTGGTTCTTGTTAGCGGCATTTCGTCTCTCTGCTGTGACAGAGGGGTTTATTCTTCCTTTACGACCTCACAAGTGAGTAAACGCTCTCATTTGAGCAGTCACATCCTACTCTAAAAATGCTACTTGAATTCAGGAATGTTAAGAGAAATCCCACCCTCCTTGCGCTAAGCCAGCCAATCTGAAGCACAGAGAGAATAAAACTATCCCAAGCCTCTTTGTTTGGCTTCTTACATGCCAGCACCTACCAGAAAACCACCATGGGTCTGGTGAGTTGCACGCATGGGGACTGTTGCTGTGTTACAGTGTGCAACTCTGCAGGATATATAGCCTGGAGGAGGTGAGCAGATCTCACCTCTCAACTGGTCACTTTTTGTGAGCACTAGGAGATCCAGCAAACTCCAGTCAAATACATTTCAGACTTCACTGTTAGAGTGTCTACAGCAGCTGGCCAAAGCAGCGTTATTTTGGATACTACATTGACCTAAATAAAGAGAGATCACAAATGGTTTATGATGGTATCACAAAGCTGATGCAGAGTTTCAACAGGACAGTGATATATGCAGGTTTCACCTTATAAGCAGCAGTAGCAGGGATGAGTCTCACCAGCAGGTAGGGTTGCCTGGTGCTGTGGAGGAGGCAGCATGCAAAAGAGGGGAGAAGGGTAGGAGGAGAAGCAGCACAGTGATGATGATAGTGAGAAGCAGGAAATGGCTGTTGTATAAGTAAAGAGTAGTGAAAAGAACATAGTTGGGAATGGCCGAGACTCCTAATAAGAGTGTTCCTGAGGATGAATAACTGCTGTGAGCAGAGCCTTTTCTTTGCTTATCTGGGTTAAAGGGGAAGTGATGTTACCGGTGTCACTAGAGGACAAAGGGTTTACTTCCCTACCTGGGTGGCTGTTCAAGCCAGTATTTAATGTGGCCTCTTAAGACTCCTCATCCTATCAAAGGACTTTTCAGACCTTGTGACAAGGCTGGCAGGGTGCTGGAGAGATCCCAGGAGACAGTTTGTGTTACTGGTTGAAAGCACCAGTGCCTGGCGTTACAGAGCTGTGTTTTCACGTGAGCCGCAGTAGTACCAGATGTGGGAAGAGGAGGTGATGCTCTGTCTTACTGGGAAAGCATTTTCCCAGAGTGCTTTTATGTTACTGTACTAAACAGGAGACTATGTCTGTAGTACTGGAGAGTAGGTGTGAGGAGAAGAGGAATGTTTGATTTGGCTTCTCCTGCATAATGCTCCAAAAGCAGAGCTTGGGATTGCCCTCAGCAGCCCTTGGAGATTCATCCCCTGTGGCCTGACTTTTTAACCTGAAAACCCTTCACCCCTGGGGAATTTTTTCCAGTGAGTCTATGCACTGAACTTGAGAGTGAGGCTTTCACTGACAGAAAAATTGAGACCCCTTTGTAATTCCCCTGGAGGGCCAAGGGCTGCTGCTGCAGAGCCAATCAGAGCAGCAGCCTTTGGGAGCTGTTGGAAGGAGGTCCATCTCCATGGTGGCAGCCACTAGACTCAGCACTGGGTGGTTTGTGAGCAGCAACGGCCGCATGGCTCCTTCCTGTTCTGCTCTTCCCCGCTCCATGTCCCATGGGAAAAGTGGTTCCTCACTCCCAGGGTGACAGACCCAGCGTTACAGTAAGAAATAAGCCCTCACCCCCAAAGCAGGGGCACTAGGGAAAGGCGTAATGATTCTACAGATTTCTGGGCCATCTAGGGAACTGAAACGTTTTGGCTGTGTGACAGCAGTTACAGCTTGGGGTGTCAGTCTGGTGGGGTCTGTGAGTAGTCTTGGGTGACCCCTACAGCCAGACTTTCCAGATGATGGCCCAGTGTAGCAGGAGGCTGCTGAGGACCAAGTCCCACTGATCTGGAGCACATCTTTGAGCAAGGAGGACTCAACCATCAGCACGGTCATCCCCACCCTACCTGTGGGGTCGAGTGAGAGACCTGCTCAGGCTGGGAGGAGCTGTTTGGCAACAGCCACACACCAGGTGGTATCAGGCCAGCCTTACACCTTCTTCACACTGGGTTGGTATCCATGTTCCTCAATGCACTGTCAGCTGCAACCACAGCCCCTTCTGAGCATCTGCAGCAGCTTAAGCACCTGCTATGTCCCGGAGAGCTCTAAATGCCTTCCTCTAAATGTTAAAAACCAGCAGTCAAGAGCAGGGCTGCAGCCTGCTGCCATGGCACTGGCTCTTCTGCCTCAGACAGGGCAGTTGTGGCAAGGGGTTCCAGTTTGGAGCATGTTTTCTTTTTCCTCCTTTGCAGCATTTAGCCTGTCTGGGCACAAAATTCAGCATTTCCTCTTTCTAGCCTGCAAGGATTTAAGTGGGTCATCAATGAGGTCACTGTAACTAAGTCATGATGTTAGAAGACCTCATAAGTTCAGGAGCACTAAACCTCCTTAGCTGAAGGAGCAAAAGGATCTTTTCTTACCGACAAGTGGTTTGTGGTGGCATCTGTGGTGCTTATACACCCTGGGCTGGTACAGTGGGTTGCTACAGTAAAAGTACTGGGGATTGAGCTGCAGCTTTGCCAGGCCACCGATCCTAGGATAGAGCATTTTCTGCTGGAAGCTTTTCCTGGTGAACCCCCAGTGCACATTTACACCCCTTTCCCTGCCGCAGAAGAACTGATGTGTTCGTGTCTTGGGCTGCAGCCGTGATAGCTGCCAAGTTTATGCCTGGGGCGCCTTTCCGGAGTTCTAGTGTGGGGTCAGGCAGTGCTCCGCTGGCAGGGCTTGTGGAAATGAGACATAAGTGTTGGATGTAGTCCTCTGACCAAAGTAACAGCTACATTCTTTTACATTCAAGGATCTAAGGTTTGAGTACTACCCTGGGCACCCGTTTGCAGTTCCAAGCACACACAGAATGGATGGCAAGGAGCAGGAAACTAATTAAAGAGATGATGGGATTTTGCTGTGGTAGATGCTGGCAGGTTGGCAACACCTCCAGAAGTCCAGATGGACCCCAAGGTCCCTTAAGGTCATATGCAGTGCCAAGGGCTTGCCAGCCCCAATCCCAAACAACTACCTGACTTCAGCAAAAGAAGGCAAAAAGCGTAGGCTTGTCTCTTCTTGTCTGCTTTGCTCCACAGTGTGGGCAGAGTGAGAGTCTGGCATGCAGCACCTCTGAGATGCCCAGTTCTCCAGTTATACCCCTACCATCCCCTGCTCAGCTTCCCATTACACCTCCGCCATCCCCAGCCCAGCTCTCCCATTACACCCCTGCCACCCCCAACCCTGGGGCAGGCTGCTGTAGGGACTGCAGGGGCTGCACCTCACTAAGTGGCGAACTGACCAGAAGAGGTGGTTACAATATGTGTCAGGGGACATGGCGTAGAAGGCACTAGACAAGCAACTGGCAGATGGAGAAGCTTGAAAAGCAGCAGTTTTGCCAGAGGTATCTAAAATCCTCCCTTTGCTCCCAGTGACTCAACCATGGCCTGAGAAAACATTTTTCCACCCTAGGAGTTGGAAGTCATTAAAAATAGTTGAGCAGAAGCAAGAGAACAATGGGTTTACAAGGGAAGGTAAATAGTGAGTACCGGCATTAGCCTTACAGATACTTAAGCAGCTCCATGAAGGGAATTAGTGGGGTTCTTGCTGATGGGCAGAAGCCTCCCTCAAGCCATATGCTGCTTTGGGTCTTGGTGTTTCAGAAAAAGTTGGTCCTGAAGGTTGGTTGATTTGTGTCAGAGTCAATAGTTGGGTTACTAAGGAAGCTGCTGGAGGGCAACCCTGAGCTGTTGGCCCATTCCAACAGTGTCAAGTAGATTTGACTGGAATGCCCTGAGCTGGGAGACTTAAATATCTCCTGGTGATAGTATGCCAGTTAACTTGGTATCCAGAAGTGTTTACAGTTGCTTCAACAACTGCATCAGTTGTTACAGTGTTTTTAGAACATGTAGTTACAAGATATGGAGTGGTGGCGGCAACGGATTCAGACAGAAGATCTCATTTCACAGGAAAAGTTCTTTGAGGGGTTATGGCAGCCCTAGGAGTACAGTGGGGCTTACACACCCCGTGGCATCCTCAGACTACAGGCCAGATAGAAAAGACGAATGGGGAAATCAAGAAACACCTTTTGAAATTAGTCCTAAAAACCAAGATGCCAAGGGTATGACTTCTGACATTAGTTCTGGCTAGAACATGGGCCAGACCTAGAGGAGATATTCAATTACGTCATTTTGAATTAATATTTGGGATCTACTATCCTACTCTCGACCCAGCAAGGAGGTGGAGATGAGCGACATGTATTTAAAACTACTTGTGGGTAGATACTGTCTCTTGCAAAATCTCTTAGACAGGAAACTCAGCTGGCACAGACCCTGCTTTTGGACTGTGTTGTACATAACATCCAGCCAGGAGACTGAGTCCTAATGAAGGAGTGGAAAGAAGCACCAAGAAGCACTGAAGAACGATGGAAGGAAGCCCTGTCCTTCAGGGTCTGTTATGAGAAAGACTGAAAGGAGCTCTGTCTTGCCTGGGTCCCTGCTGCATCCGGTGCTTCTGTGCCACACTTGGAATCAGAGAAACTTGTGGAGTCCTGCTACAAATTCTAGTCCTGCTACAAATCCAGTCCAAAACCATTCCTGCATTTAGAGCTGCTTATGAGCTCCCTATCCCAGATCTATTGCCATCAGCTATCACCTGGTCTTTCTCAGGGTGTTCCCCTCAAGCCTGCTGCAGATGTTCCTGAAGCTCTGTAGGCACTAGGTCACTGTCCCAGTCCCTGACCAAGGTCCCTGTGCACCTAATTCAAGTCCTTGCCCAGCCTCATTTCATGCATTTCCATCATGCTTTGCACCAGAGGTTGCCTGGGCTTGAGCTCCTAGAGTGGGATGATAAAGCTGAGCCTAATGTAGACCTTCTTTTCACATGGTGAGGAATTATTTACACTTGGGTTGGGATTTGCTGCTCTACTAATTTTGTTGTCTCCTCATTTGCCTGTTTGTCCCACATTTCAGATGGTGTGCACTCCTTCCCCTTCCCTCGCTACCCCCACATACCCGTGTCTTTTCTCCTTCATCCTCCTCCCACCTGGCCCAGTTAGGCAGATTCGGGAAGAAGGCGCACAAGGAAGACAATCAAACATCACTGAGTTTTGTGGAGAAAGGGGTAAGGCATTGGAAAACTAAATTACCTTTAAAGCAAGCAAGCTCTCAGGTTCCCTCCCCCACCCAGCAGCAACTCCTCTGCTCCGCTGGAACCTGCTTCCCCATGCCCCAGCATTAATTTATAAGTACCATCAATAATTAAGAAGTTGCCTGCCTGCCTGCTCGCCTGGGTGGTGATGTAGACAGACACCTCTGATGTCTCCTGGCTTGGCCCGTCTGCTTTGCACACTTCGGCTTTTCATTTTCTTCCTTTATCTTGTTAGAAACAGGAATCACCCACCTAGAGCAGACTGGACCTTTGGAGAGCTAGAACTCCCCGCTTGCCCTGAAAGCTACTCGAGAAGCTGCCAGGTCTCAAGGTCTGCAGCAGCAGCAGCAGCCCAGGCTGAGATGTGTCAGGAGTCCCTGCTATGGGCATCTCTGCTCTCTGCCAAAGTTGGGCTCTGTAAGAAGAGACCCCCTTGTCCACATCTGAGGGCCGAAGAGCTCCCATGTTGGCAGTTCCTTGCTCAGAATACAGCAAGGGAGCACTCCCAGTCACTCTGTAGGCTCAAAGACACCCTATGGGCATGGGGCAAGTTCTGGCCCCTGGACAGACCCTCAAGCATGTGATTTGCCAGCAGCTGTGAGCAAAGCCTGCAGCACACCGGGCTTCAACCCACTTCTGTTTGCTAGGGTGATCCCCACGTGGCAATGGGGTGCAAGGGGGAAGCCTAGTGGTTATCCCTGAGCTGACTTGGGACGGACACAGTAGAGACAGATGAACAACTAGTGCCAGACATCCACAGCCAGAGGTGCCCAGCAGCACACATGACGCCTCAGGCACCCCTGGTCCACTGGCTGAGCCCTGAAAGGGAAACCAAAAGAGGCTGGAGCTCTGCAAGTGGGCCCCAATAGAATCATATAATCATTAGGGATTGGAAGGGACCTCGAAAGATCATCTAGTCCAATCCCCCTGCCACAGCAGGATCACCTAGACCAAGTTGCACAGGAACACATCCAGGTCTGTGGGGCCACAGAGTGCCTGGAAGCCAGGCGCAGTGGGAAGTGGATCTGTCACAGAGCAGCTCTGGAGGGATGGTGATGGCAGCTGGCAGCTCCTCAGCCCTGCAGGTGCCAGGCTCCGCTGGGGTGGGAAGAGGGCACCAAAGGACAGTGTCAACTCAGCAGCACTTGGTGCGCAAGCTCCCAGGCTGTCCCATCCGATCAGTATCTGACTGCATCCACAGCAACCACCTCAACACTGTCCTTGCTGTGACTGGATGGACAGGGCACCACTGCTGCTCCCCAAAGTCACACTTCACCAGACCCTACAGCTGCTGTGATGCAGGTAAGTATGCAGCTGCTGCTAGGGGACACCAAGGCTCTATAAGATGGGAAAAGCACCTTCTTCACCTGCCTAGCCTTTGCAGCCCAGTACGCCCAGGGGTGCTGGAAGAGCTCACCCCCTCACCCACTGACCATGAAGGGAAATAAAGCAAGCAAGGACAATTTCAAATGAAACAAAGCTCCTGAACCTCTGAGCTGCTTTCTAGTGTCACATGATGGAAAGACGCTGCGCTGCCTGTCCTGGGCTTTCTAGATCACTCTGGGCACCCCTTGTCGTGTAGGACCTGAGCCCCTCTGCATCCCTCTAGAGCCCTTAGCCCCAGTGCAAGAGCTTTGAGTTTATCAAACCACACTGCACAAGAAGGAGAGGAGGAAACTGGGGCAAGGAAGGGAATGACACAGAATCACAAGCTAAAACGCAAAGCATGGACCCCCTGGGGGAAAAAAGACACCATGTGGAATGAACGGATTATTTCAGTGAGAGCTTCCCACTAACGTTCATCCACAGCCTGGGAAGGGAACAGCTTCACACCTGATCTGAGTATCATGAAGGCTGCAATAAGCCCAGACAGCAATAGAAGACCAGACACTAACTAGATGCTTTCCCTCCTCCAAGTGAAAACATAGCCCACTCTCCCTCTCCCTTACCCTCCTTTATGCCATATGGGGTGGCAGCACTTGCTGCCGCCTCCAGCAAGGCAAACCCAGGCATTTCATCTCTCCGGGCTGAAGAACTGTGGGCGCAGCTGAAGGTCAGGCTTGAGAAGAGGCACTTGGCGTTTGATGCCTGCCTGCCTGACACAAAAGGGATTCACTAGGGCTAGCAAGGTCTGTTGTAGGTGCCATGGGAGCCCTCTTGCAGGAATAGCTTCCCCAGTTTCGAAGAGGAGCACAGAAAGGTGCCAAAACTGGGGGCTACTGGGCAAACTGAGCATGCTGAGCAGCTGGGACTGGCTCCAAAGCCCTGGCTCCACGCCCTCCCCAGGCTCGCTCCTTGAAGCTCTTGCTGGAAAACATTATTTAAAAGCAGCCAGATCTCCTGGGGTCCTGAGGGAAGCAGCCGAAGAAATGGCATCCTGGGAGGAGGAAAGAGCACCCTGTGCAGCCAGCGCTGAGAAATGGGGAGCAGGATGCTCAGCATGCTCCTGCTCCTCCCAAAGCTTTCCACTCTCCCTGGGTCCCAGCAGGAATCATGCAGCTGCTGACAGCTATTAATAGATGGGAAAAACATGCTTTTTGTCTCCTCCTGCTTCCTGGGATGAATGGTAATTACCTTTAATTAGACAGGATTGGGTTCCACCTTCCAGCCCACTTGCCTGCACTGGCAGAGAGTGACTGGTCCACTGGTTGCCAGCACGAGCTCTGTAGGGAGCAGGCCTGACAGCTGGAGCAGAGGATCTTCTCCCCTGGACATCCCCCGGGCTTTGCTCAAGGCTGCTGGGCACAGGGGAGGAACAGATCCTGCTGAGGGAGTCCCTCTGCCTGAGGCCCTTCCACATGGGAGTGAGAAAAATGATCCCACCAGACCCTGAGGGTGAGATGGGTTGAACACTGTCTCTCTGAAATAAACAAGAAAAGGGAAGAAATATACAGAGGATCAGATGGGTCCTTATGGTTTACACCTGCAGCACCTGCCTCACACCAAGGGCTGTGAAAAGAGACATCCTTCCTCTGCTACTGATGCAAGCCCATCCTAGGAGATGCCTGAACATGTCTCCCATCTCCCACAGGACACAGCTCAGCTGCTCTGGGGTTAGAATAAGATCTGCCCAAGAGGGATGGTTTTTCTGCTTCTTTCACCACTCCACCTCTGGCCTGAACTCTGAAGCAGTGCACTGAGTTTAGGTGGGACGGAGCTGACCCTTCCCATGCCATCTCTCCTGGTGCTGTGTGTGTGGTGGTAGCTGCAGGACTGTGGATAACACCCCAGTGTTCAGGCTGCTGCTGAGCAAGGCTCACACAGCACCAGGGCTGGGGGCTTTTTATTTCCTAACAATCCCCCAGCTGAGTAGAGCTGAGGGATGGGCCAGGCCAGCTAATCCAGACTGACCAAAGGGCTGTTCCAGACCAGATGGCATCAGCACAGAGATAAAAGTGAGGTGAAAGAAGGAAGGAAGGGTCATTCACTGATGGTGTTTTGTTCTCTGGAGCAACTGCTGTGTTTGTCAGACCCTGCTGCCAGACCTGTGGCTGAACGCCTTCTGCTGATGGGAAGGGGAGAATAATCTTCATTATTTGCCTTTGTTTCCGTGTGGCTTTTGCTATTCCTGCTTTATTAGTCTGTTGTTGTCTTTACCCACAGCCTCTCATTATATTTGTCTCCTCTGTCCATCCAAGAAGGAGCAGTGATAAGGCACCTGGCCCCACCCAGAGCTAAACCACCACCAGCAGGAGGGTTTCTATCATCCAGGTGACTTCAGCATAGTGCCAGAGGTTTTCTTCATTGATCAGGGCTGTGAGCTAGGTGGTGTCCCACAAAGCCAGCTCTACCCCAGTGTCTTGCTGAGTATCTTTTATGTATGTGTATGTGTATTTTATACATGTACCACTAGATATGTGTAGACACTTGTGTACATTAATGTAAGAACACGGAAATGAAGAAAATGCAAATCCTCTGTAAGGATCAGTCTATGCCCAAGGCTTATCTTTGACGGTCCTTAAGCATCTTACTGGTGCTCCTCAGGTACCACCTAAAGTGATGCTGTCTATTCTGCTCTGAAAGCACCAGGCAAGGCCTCTGCGATTACTGAAGACCCTCTTGGATGTAATGTGCTTGCGCAATGTATTGCATATTGGACATGGCACTTGGTGCCATGGTCTAGCCTTGAGCTCTGTGGTAACAGGTTGGACTTGATGATCTATGAGGTCTCTTCCAACCTTGGTAATACCGTGATACTGTGGTACTGTGATAGCTGTTAATCAATTATGGAAATAGAATTGTGCTATGGGTTGCAATGTTGTCATTGGTCTTGAAAACTGCAGGACAAACTGCAACCTAATTCATGTGTTTTCTGCAAACAGAGTGGGTTTGGGCTGGTGGGGGGGTGGAGTTTCAGTTTTGAGTTCACACTCCCTTCCTTCCCACATCCTTCTTTTGGACTCCTTCTTCTTCTCTTCACATCTTCTCATCCATGTTGCAGAGACAACTCACAACGCACTGAGCTGGATGCAGCCCCCACCTTGCCCTGGAAATGGGGTGCGTCTCTAGACAGCATGGAAACTCAAAGATCAATGGAAAGAAGGTTTTATCTAGATTTCCACAATTTGCTGAAATTTCTCCCCTTGTTCATAAGCATAAGAATCAGCACTTTGGAAATGGAGGGCTGGAATGAAAGCCCCTGGAACAGAAAATTGGACTTTAAACTGCCCACTGAGGGATGTAAGCATGAACTTTATGGCTATCACATTGCCACAGAAGCAGGAATGGTTGGAAGTCTCATTTTCCCTTTTCAGGGTTGGACATTGAAGTTTTGGCTCAGTTATGTAAGAACATTGTGATGAATCTCTGTATGTTTTGCATGTATGTCTTTTTATATGGGGTTTTTATGTGGAGGTTTGTTGTGTGGGGTGAATTAAATGTCTTGTTGCTTTTTTTGCCCAAAAACGTGTTAGTTTTGGTTTTGCGTGCAATTCAGAAGTGGTTTCTTTTCAAACCCTCCCTGTATTGTTTTTATTTTGGCCCACTAGCACCTTAGCTAAATTAATTGGTTAATATTGTCATTTGGGTTTTTAACCCAATGACTGACAAATGTATAATGTTCCCAGGAAATGTTATGCAGATGTATATTTTATGGGAATACAAGCTCTGTTCAGCGCTGGTAAAGACACTGCACCAATAAAAGGTCCCTGCTTTGTCAAACCTCCAGTTGAGCCTCAGAAAGTTCTTCTTGAATAGATTTTCAGTATGATTTTTGTGACCCAGATGGGTTGACGCTACTGAACCTCCACAGATCCTGAGATCGCAGCACCTGCAGCCAGCACTGAGAGATTGTTGGGGAGAGCCTCCAATCCCCAGACCAAAAGCTCAAAGCAAGGCCACCCTCATTCTTCTGGAATTCTCTGGTACAATCTATCTGCTTGTCATTCAAGAGTCTGATCCCACACAATTATTTCTTTTAACAATACCCTTACCACCTCCTTTGTCCAACTGGTGCCGCATGGGAAAGCTTCTGGCCAGCCTGAAAAAGTATCAGCCAGAACAATAAGATATTTATATCTACTGCAATCTGGCAATTCTGAAAAACCCACCTACCAATGTTCACTGGGGTCATTCCCCTTATTTCTGCAGCAAGAGACATTTTCTAACCATTGCCCGGTTTCATCAGCTGGAGAGGGACCAGGATTGTGGGCATCACTCACCATCCTTTCCTGGTTTCACTGCAGAGTATCCTTCTGTTTGTTGCCTTTAGTGTATTGCTCCTTCAGTTTATTGCCATTTTCTGAATACGGGGGCTGCTCCACATCCATATTTATCTCAGGTATTAGTGCTTCTTGAACCACTTCTCACAATGCTGCCTTCTTTGCTGCCTCATCCTGCCCAAAGCTGCTCAGACAAAGCAGTTTACTTGCCTTTTTGTAGGTTTTTGCTATTTTTTTTTCCTGGATCATATTTCCTTGACTGAATCAAGGAAACCTTTCTGCAGACACATCTTTGCCCAGAGACCTACTGGTGCTCACTTGCAAACAACTCTCTCCTTGCTGCTGGAGCCCTTTCTCATCTTTCTGAGATCCTTCTAATACCAGGCCAGAAGACTCGGGTCCCTCTGCTGCCTCCAACTCAGCTCCTCGTGTTACATCTAAATGCCAGATGGCACACTAGGCTCAGGCAGGAGCTGTGCCAGGCTCTTCTCCCTTTCTCTCTACCCTTCGAGCTACAGAAAAGAGATGGAGAATAAGCACTGCCAAATTTCAAGCTGTTGTGTTTGCTCCATCTTCCCTGGTCTTCACCCTCAGTCACAATGAGATTGACATGGAAGCTGCTGGCAGAACCCCAGACCAAGGGATGCCAGAGAAAAGAGATGCTGCTCCAAAGCAGCTCATGCTATAATTAACCATGACCACGGTCATGGCTTCCTCCATGCTCCCTCACCCCACTTCCTTACTTGTTGTTGAGCCAGCGTGTCACCAGCACTGCAAAGCACAGGTCTGAAGGTTCAGCAAGCTCCTCTCAGAAAGAACATGCTCCCAGGCCCTCCGATTGTGAGGTAGAGAGAAACAGCAAGCCTTGGGCTGTGGGCTGCAAACATCTGATTTTTGAGCCCTGTTGGGAGCATGGGGCTGTGTTTGAGGAGCAAAGAAGACTCAGGGAAGATTTGCTAAGATATTCCCAGCCTTTCTGCTTCAGATGGCTGTAACACAGCATGATGTTTCCTGCTAGCAGCGCAGAACTGACTCCTTCAGCAGCACCTCATTTCCTTGAGGGACTCTGATACTTTCTGATGGTTCTTCTTAATACCCTAAGATTGAAATCTCCACCAGCTCTGCCCGAGCTCTAGGGTCTCCACTGTCACCACTATGGCACAGCAATACCCACAGCCCCTCACCCCGGAAAACACATCCTCTCGCTGCCAAGGATAGAGAAGGCTTTTTATAGAGTCCAGGGGCAGATACACACAGAAAGAGCTGCAGCAGGAGGTGACAAAGGCAGCAGTGCCGGTCACTACTTTTCCTAGCCCTCCTCCTTAGCACCCCGGTTGCTGAGAAATGGGGTGCGCTCAGCTCCCCTCGGCCTCACTGGCCAGGTTCCTCCTTGCCCTGTGCTCCTGGAGACTAAAACACCAAAAGAGGAAGCCCACGCACCAGCCATGAACTTGGGCTTTGAACTCCAGTAGGTCCTTGCCGCACGCAGGCTGCCAGCCTCCCTTCTTGGATGGGATTTAGCGGGTACAGCCTACAGTGTCAGAGACCCCACACCAAAGCCCATCCCGCTGGTACTTGGCAGCACCAGGCGGCGGGACGGCCCCCCGCGCACCTCAGCAGCCCCGCCCCCCCTCCCCGCGGGCTGTCCCGCGTGTCCGGCAGGAAGGGGCGGGGGCTGCCCCCGCGCCCCGCCTGGTAACGGCCCCGCGTCCACGACAACCGACGGCTGGGCCCGGGCAGGGGCAACGGGCGGAGTTGGGACCCCCGGCCTCCCCCCGCTAGAGACCCTGCGAGGGGTCCGGCACCGCAGCCCCCTCGCAGCTGTGACTCGTGTTCCAGCGGCCAGGTGAGCAGCTCCCCTCCTGCCGGGAAAAAAGAGGGGGTGTAGGGGCGCAGCGCCCCATTGCAGAGGGCCGGGCTGGCTGGTTGCGCTGACGGGGCTGGTGCGTCCGGCGGTAGCCAGAGGTTTTCCTCGGCTCCTCTCGCGGGTCTCTAGAGCTGAGAGGGAGTTGTGAGGGCGGTCAGGGCTGCAGCGAGCAGTGCTCAGGTCCTTCAGAGCTTCTGACATCCCAGTGTTTCTGACATCCCAGTGCCTCTGACATCCCTGTGTTTCTGACATGCTGACAGTTGCTCCAGGACCAGTGCTGGTCCTTTGCACCCACAGGACTCCAGTGATGACACGAACCATATTCCCAAGCAGCCAGCTGGCCTCATATTGCCCAGCTTCCTGCTACAGACAAATTCCATTGTCTGAAGCTAAAGCGATTCCATCCCTGGGTGCGTTTAAAGGTTGTTTCATTGTGTTGCTTAACAATATGGTCTAGTGGTGAACTTGACAGAGATCATTCATGCTCTACCATGGTTGAGGGTTGGACTTGATGATCTCTCAAGGGTCTTTTCCGCCCTGAGTGATTCTATGATTTGGCATGATTGTAGTTTTTTAACTGACTTAAAGCCCGCTGTGGAGGCTCAGCCTTCAGTGAGTCTGCACCATGCTGCCCTAACGCACCCTCAGCAGCAGCCTCTCGAAGTGTGAGGGAACATGTCAAGTCTCCATAGGTGGCAGTGGGATCAGAGGTGTTAGCCAGTGCTTTGGATGACTTGCCCATGGCCCCACTAGCCTGCTCAGAGCACAAAGGCCAGGACACTTGCAAAACAGCTGGCATTTCAGGGTGCTGCTGCAAGTCCTTGATTTCTGGGTAGCCTGGGCTCCAGTGCGAATGTGATCCTGTCTAGGGCATAACCTCCCTCAAGAAGAATTTCTCCTGCACTTACCAACTCTGCAGCAAGTGCAGTGTTTATGGGTGCTCCATTTCTTGGATCGCTGTACAGCTGTAGGAGGCATCGGCCAGAGGTCACTGGATTCCATGCAACTCTTCATTTTTGGTCTCTCTGGGCTTTGGTGTGAATTAAAAGAGCAGAAATCAAAACAGGTTCAGGTGAGGAAGGTTTGTTAGGCATGCAAGGTAGCAGCGTCAATTGTCTGATCACTCAGCAGATTTCTGCCAGCTTCTTCTGGGAAGGGAAGTGTGATGTCATTTTTTTTTTTAACCAAAGTCTGTGTATTATTTACCTTTCAGCCTTATCTGGGTGTTAAATGTGATAAACTGGGGTTTTACCGTATTACTTTGTGTATCATTGTGCCCAGGTGGCCAAGAAGGCCAAGAGCATCCTGGCCTGCGTCAGCAATAGTGCAGCAGGACTAGAGAAGTGATTGCCCCCCTGTACTGGGCACTGGTGAGGCCTCATTTTGAGTACTGGGGTCAGTTTGGTGCACCTCAGTACAAGAAAGACATTGAGGGCCCGGAGCAGGTGCAGAGAAGGGCAGTGAAGCTGGTGAAGGGCCTGGAGGACAGGTCTGATGAGGAATGGCCGAGGGAACTGGGGCTGTTTAGTCTGGAGAAAAGGAGGCTGAGGGGAAACCTTCTTGCTCTTTACAGCTACCTGACAGGAGGATGTAGAGAGGTGGGAGTCGGCCTCTTCTCCCAAGTCACCATCAATAGGACAAGAGCAAATGGCCTCAAGTTTTGCCAGGGGAGGATTAAATTGGACATCAGGAGAAATGTCTTCCCTGACAGAGTGGTCAGGGGTTGGAACAAGCTTCCCAGGGAGGAGGTGGAGTCGCCATCCCTGGAGGGGTTCAACAAATGAGTAAATTTGGCCCTGGGGGACAGGATATAGTTGGCAGGGCGGAGCTGGACTGATGGTTGGACTCAATGGTCTTGGACGTCTCTTCTAACCTTAGTGATTCTGTGACTCTGCGATCATTTAATGCAGCGTGTTTAGCAAAGGTGACTGCTATGTCTGTAGAATGGGCTAAAAGGAACATGCATTAAGGCTGTTGACTTAGTGTGTTAGCAGTGAAGGACAGCGCTCCTCCTGTGTTTAAATACACACAAACCTAGCTGTGAGACCTGGTGTGTGAGCTCTGGCTGGGTTAGACTCCTGCAGCCAAGGCACAGAGGATGCAGTGGTGAAAGAGGCCCTTGTCCTGGTGGCAAGCTCACCCATGGGTGGAGTTGATGGGAATGGATGTGGTGCAAGAGGTGTCTCAGCATCAGCCTCAACCTCCCCCACCAGCATCAGAGGTGAGGGGTTGATTCGGATGTCTCATGAGCTAGCTCTTGCATGGTGGTAGCCTTGCTTTTGCTGCCTTTGCCAAACTGCTGAGTGGGGACAGCAGAGTCAGCTGAGCTGACTCGTGGTGCTCAGATCAAGGGAAGGCTGCTCAGCAGCCCGATCACAGACCCCCTGGGTTGTCTGTCTCTCTTTTGGAGCCACCCTGCATTGGGGTGGTCCACAGCTGGATAGCTCACACCAGCTGACCAATGCTGCACGGGAGCTCAGCAGGATTCATCCAGTGTACGGAGGGGCTGTTTCTAGAGCTGGACTTCAGCATTGCCTAGGGGCAGCTGTGCCTCCCACTTGGTCTCCAGGAGTTCCTTTGGCAGTCCAACATGCCCCATGGGTTACATACCCTCTAAAAATCACCCATCAGTAAACTGGCAATCAGATCATCTGCTGGGATGTGGCCATGGAATAACCCAAGGCCACTGATGCTGCACTTGTTTTCCCCAACAGACGGCCTTTAATGATTTCCTCCCAAAGGTCAGGAAAGCCATCAGAAGCTCCAATTAGCTCTGACTGGCCTGGGGGACAGAGTGACACAGATGCTTTTTGAATAGGACAAAGGACTGAGCAAGGAGAAAACATTTTTCCCAGTCACATCTCCTCTATTAATACCACCTCACTGCCATCCCGCTGTGCGTTGTCCTTCTGCTGAAGTCCCTCAAGCACCAGGATCTGTGTGCTGTGGGTTTGGGGAGCGCTGGCTTGCTGACACCTTTCACGCAGGAGAAGCTGTTTGGGATCAAAACACCACTCAGCTGAGGGAAGTTGTGACACAAAATACTACATGGCAGTTGTATTCTGTGCAGGATCCTTTTGAAAGAGATCTGGGGGTACTGAATGATCATCAGCTGAGCATGAGCCAGCAGAGTGGATGGACAAGAGGGCCAATGCATCCTGGTCTGCATCAGAAATAGTGTGGCCAGCAGGAATAGGGAAGGGATTGTCCCACTGTACTCAGCACTGGTGAGAACAAACCCTGTGAGGAGCAGCTGAGGGAGATGGGGCTGGTTAATATGAAGAAAAAGAGGCTGAGAGGAGGCCTTATTGCCATCTACAACTACCTGACATGAGGTAGTTGTGGGTAGAGAGGTGGGGGTTGGTCTCTTCTCCCAAATAACAAATAATAGGACAAGAGAAAATGCCCTTAAGTTGCACCAGGAGAAGTTTAGGTTGGCCATGAGGAAAACCTTATTCCTGGATAGGGTCCTCATGCCTTGGAAAAGACTGCCCAGGGAGGGGGTGGAATCACCATCCCTGGATGTGTTTCCAAGTCATGGAGGTCTGGAGCTTAGGGACAGGGTTTAGCAGTGGCCTTGGGACAGCTGGGCTTGACTTGATGATCTGAAAGGTCTTTTCCAACCTAGAAGATTCTGCGATTCTATGGCTGTGATGCAAGGCCACCTTAGTCCTGCAGCATCCTCTGGGTCTTGCACAAAACTGTCCTCACAGCTGGCATTGCCATCTGCCTCATGCTTTTTCTAGGTGTCCTGCTGACTCTAACTGCCCAGCCTGGTGCTGCAGTCCTGCTATGTCCAGTTAATCCCTGTAAGGATCAGCATGGATCTCTGTGCCCTGTGAGATGCTCAGCAAGCCTGGGCACTCTTGTTGAACTCAAAACTCAAGGGGTCGACTCCTTCCCAGTGTCTGCTCTGCCTTTTCTAGATAGGTAGGGCTGTTGATGGAACCCTTATGACTTCCAGGCAATAACCATACCCATGGTGTCTTGAGGGCAGAGAGCCCTAATCCTGAACTTGGGGTAGGGAACATCAAATAGGAAAGGTCAATCTGGGAAAGCTTCACACTGCTAATAGGACTGGGCATCCTGCCTTCTGCTGCAGGATGGTTCCTGTAGCTCATGTCTGTTTAGGTTCAATGTAGACTGAACAGTTTTGATCCATCTCATCAGATAATGGATTTCTGGAAAGAGTTCAGCTGGAGAGTGATTTCAAACAGCAGAAAAAGACCCTGAATATACTTCTGGTGTATTCAGTTTTAAAGCATCTGTCTTTAAAGAGTCCTAAGAACAAGCATAGCATATCAAAACAGGGGATGGTCTGGTCCAGCACCCCATCTCTGACAGTGACTAGGGGCAGATGCCTGGCCAAGAGTGGAAAAACCATGCATGTGTGTTTCTTTCCTCCAGCACTCTCCCCACTTCCAGCTGTGTTCAACTCATACTGAGCCAATCCAGATAAGGCTGAGTAATAGCTGTGTTTCTCCAGTGCTTGCAGTCCCAACAGAGGGGCAGCGGAGGTGGGGGCCAAGCGCATTACAGGGCAGCAGCGTGAGCAGCCCATTCTTATCACCGGCGTCTTTCTGAAGTTGTCTCTTTCTTTTGCAGCCAGCCCAGCTGGAAAACGTAGTGGTGACTCTCAAGCAATTTTCCTCTTACTCTTTCGAAGACATGGGTCCCAAGCAGGATGAACCAGACATTTCCACCCCGGGTCAGCCTTGCTGCTGACATGCACTCTACACATCGCATCATTGAGGACCCTGAGTGGTGCCTTGCCACTGTCCCCCACCTCACTGAGCTCTGCCTCCAGCACATCATTCACAATTTTGAAAGTAAGTGGAAGTATGTTTCCCCTGGGACACATGGAGGGAGACCATCAGTCCTGGGGAGCAGCAGATCAGCAAGGCAGGCAGCTGCTTCTGAATAGCAAAGTGTGGTACCCAGCTCTGCCAACAGAACAGATGGGGAGAAATAACCCCTCAGGCAACTTGTTAAACAAACTGTTTAGTTGCTAAGTTAGTAGTTGCGTGCTCTTGGGATGGCTGCAGTCCTCTGGGCTGCTGTCCAGCATTGACTTTGCCCTAAACTTATCCTACCATTTCTTCTCCCCTTTGTGGTCCGCTGGACTCCCTCCAACCACGGTGGGGACTGTGGGGTCACTGTTTCCATCTCTTGGTTCATGTGTTACAGTAGCTCTTGAGGATGGAGACCTGTTGTGCTCAGTGCTCTACAAAGAGACACAGGATTACTCCCTGCCTGCAGGAGCTACATGTACTCACTGTCTCAGGCCTCCTCCACAGCTATTGGTGATGACATGGCAAGTTATATCCCCAGGCAGGGAATACGATTCTGAAGCAGTTACATTGCAAGAACAGCAAACCACAAAAAGCATGTCTCATTCGGGAACTGACCGTGAAGGAGAGAGTGAGGTCCTACCTGCCTTGACTGACTCAGTGAAGCGGCAGCCAAGGCCAAAACTCTGAGGGTCTGTCCACATGGAGATTGTGAGATACTGCAGTGGTGCCTTACGCCAAGAGCCAATGGCACTTGAGAGTCTGAGCTGGGACACCCTTGAAGTCCTTGCTGGCCTGCTCAGCCAGCCTGATGTCAGATGGTTTGGACCTACACTGTGTGCACACAGAAACAATCGGGTCAGTGTTTTGGGAATCCTCATGCCATTACCTCAGCTGTGTGGCTGCATCTTACCTACTGCTCTGTCCTGAGTGGAGCCAAGTGAAGCTAGCTCAGTACCTCTCACCTCTGCTTGTGTCAGGGGTCTTTGTAGAGAAAGTCAGTGCAGGCTCCAGGAAGAGGGTGTGGTAAAACTCTGGGTGTCCTTAGGAAGGAAATGCCACAGAGACAGAGGAAATATGAAGCTAACCCCAATTTGTGTCTCAGGATCTGGTTGCCAGTGCACAGACAGGCCTCTCCATCAAGTATCTCTGTTAGTCCACACCACTGCGTACAGGTCACCAGGCCCTCATGGTGCAAGTACTTGCCTTTGGTGTTTCTTACCACAAAGAACTGCCATCAGACAGGAGCCAGCTCAGGCTGAGTGTTGGGAAAAATACTGAGGGCAGAAAACTCCTGGGAAAAGAGATCTTTTATCCAACCAAGATGGACTTAAAGGCTAAGAGACTGTCTCAGTGGAAAGGAACAGGAATCATTATGGAGTAAGACTGACACCCAAATCAGGATAAAAAGGCAGAAAGAAGAACACGTAGACAGTGGTTCTTAAATCTTGTCCTTCAGTGTGCTTAGGAACCAGAAAGAGAGAGTTCAACAAATGACAGGCCAAGCCATCCCGTCACTGTAAGGCTGAGTTAGCTCTCTTAGGAGCAGAAGCCCTGTTCTCAATATAAACCAAATTTAAACCATGAACTAAGTGCAGCTCCCAAATATGATGGGAGTAAATTCAGTTAAGCTGATGTTTTGCTGTAAAAGTTAGAAATCCTGCACAGAATGGTGTGAGGTGAGTCCTACATGCTTTCTGCCAGCACAGCTCCGTACACCAGCTGCTGGCAACTGAGAAGAGAGCCTGTGTCAGCAGAGGAGAGGGCATGGGCACGCAGCTGGGGGCACGAGCAGAACCACAGTGCTAGCCATGGTTCCTACAGCCCAGACCAACCTCTCCTTCTCTTCACGTCCTCCAGAGAACCCTATTTTGGATGGTCTTCTGCCTGAGCACCAAAGAAAGGTGCTGGACAGGCTCTCCACTAGCCTTCCTGTTGCTGTGACTGCCAATGTAATAAGCGATGAGGACTACTGGAAGAGGTGCTGCACTGAGTGCTGGCAAGTGTGTGACATCTCCAATCATGGAGACAGCTGGAAGAGGATGTTCTTCGAACGTCACCTGGAGAACTTCCTGAAACGCTTCATCCCTAACATCACAGACCCCAACAATATCCTAGAGTTCATTCCACTTTGCAAAAACTACGTGCGGAAACTGGAAGTTGATCAGTTCCTGCCACCAGTGCGGGTGGATCAAAAGGAGATGGATGATCTCTCAGACACGGGGAGTGATTCTGGACTTGACCCAGTCTCCATGCAGCACTGTGACCTGGGAGTCTTCATTACTGCTCTCCCTTACCTTGAAGAGCTTCATCTTACTTACGGCGTGAAGGACTGTGGCATGAACTTTGACTGTAACCTGTTTAACTTCACCCACCAGGACTGCTGCAACCTGGCTGCTGCAGTGAAGATGTGCCACAGCTTGAAGGTAACATACGCCGAACTGATCTTTCCTTCCTCAGCTGCATCATAAAATTTCCCAGAGATAGAAATGTGGGGGCCAGTTTTCCTTGCTAGCAGCACCTTTCCTTTAGCAGCCTGTCAGAGTGCAGAGATGTTAACTAGCTGGCTTAGTATTAACTAGCCTTATGTCCTAGTTAGAGCAGGTCAGTGAGAAAAAGGCTTACTCCCACAGTGTTTTACCTGTTGTGAAAGAGAAAGCAACACTTCTATTTCAACTCCTGACATAGTTCTGAGATGAGAGGAGAAGAAACCTTCTCACAAGGAGTTTTAGGTACTTATGTTTAGTAAAGATATGTCAACGTGTCCTAGAGAAGCAGAGACACCCAGTAGGAGCACAAGGAAACACTCAGAATGATAAGGGGATGTCCTTCTGGACATTTACACCATCTTCATCTCTGTGGCAACTGCAGCACAACACTCAGCCCCTTCAAAACATTCATGGGCATCACTGTCCAGAGTGCAGCCAGTATAGGCTGACTGAACACTCTCCCCACAAGCTGGTGTGGTTTGGGAAATACTTGTCTGCTTGTTCCAGAAGACAAATTACCTTTCCTGTGGCCACGTTGGACATTACCCTTCACAGAGAGCGTTGTGGTTGCCAGTGATGACTTGGGACAGTATTTGACTGTGTTCTGGGGTGGGATCTGCTCTTACTCTCTGCAGACATTTAAGCAGCTTTATCTTGTTTTCATTTAGCTCCCTGTGTCCTGGATTCCATGGAGTGAGAGGAGGTGAACAGGCACTTCCAGGAAATGAGCCATTTCTCCTTAGAGGAGGTGTGGGACATTACTGAAGTGCCCTTGCCAATGGAAGTATCTGTCCACTAGAAAAGCGAATGCTTAAGCTTCCTGGATAAAGATGTCTGGGGTGAAGGGAGATGAACCCTGTCTTGTGGACAGGACTGGCTTAACTCTCTTGAAGTCTCAATCCCAAGTGCTCACTGTTTTACTGTCCCAGTCCTCTACCCTAAGACCTTAGACTAGACCTTAGGAAGAAGTTCTTCAGTCCAAGGGTGGAGAGACTCTGGAATCGACTGCTTGGAGAGGCTGTGGCTGCCCCGTCCCTGAAGGTGTTCAAGGCCAGGTTGGATGAGGCCTTGAGCAACAAAGTCTGGTTGAGAGGTGTCACTGGCCATGGCAGGAGGTTGGAGTAGATGAGCTCTGAGGTCCCTTCCAACCTGAGCCAGCCTACGATTCTTTGATCTCCACAGGTTTTCAAGCTGACACGAAGCAAAGTGGATGATGACAAGACGGGGCTGCTGGTCCATAGCTTGCTAGATCACCCCTGCTTGGTGGAGCTGAATTTGTCCCACAATCTCATCAGAGACAAGGGGGCACAAGCTATTGGCAAGTTAATCAATCACAGCAGACTTGAAACCCTTGACCTGAGTAACAACCAGATCCATCACCTGGGTGCACAGGCTCTTGCTCAAGCTCTGGTGGAGAACCCCACCCTGACCTCCCTCAATCTGCACCTCAACTTCGTGGGGAACAAAGGTGGGGAGGCAATTGGCCATGCGCTGCTGACCAACACCACCTTGAAGTCCATCCACCTGGGAAGTAACAACCTGTCAGAGCCAACTGCTGCACTTTTCTCTCAGGTCCTTGCTCAGAACACCACCTTGACGAGTATTAACTTCTCATGCAACCATCTGGGGCTGGTAAGAGAAACCCCATCTTGTGCAGTCTCTGAGTCCACGGTGGGTGGTTAGCAGATCAAGAGAGGTTCTTCTCCCCCTCTACTCTGCCCTGGTGAGACCGCACCTGGAGTATTGTGTCCAGTTCTGGGCTCCTCAGTACAAGAGGGATGTGGAGCTTCTGGAGAGAGTTCAGCGTAGGGCAACAAAGATGATAAGAGAGGTGGAACACCTCCCTGATGAGGAGAGGTTGAGGGAGCTGGGTCTCTTTAGCTTGGAGAAGAGGAGACTGAGGGGTGACCTCATTAATGTCTACAAATATTTGAGGGGTGGGTGTCAGGACGATGGCACTGGGCTTTTCTCGGTGTCATGTAGTGATGGGACGAGGGGCAATGGTTGTAAGCTGGAACATAGGAGGTTCCACATCAACCTGAGAAGGAACTTCTTCACGGTGAGGGTGATGGAGCACTGGAACAGGCTGCCCAGGGGGGTTGTGGAGTCTCTTTCACTGGAGCTGTTCAAGACCCGACTGGATAGGTTCCTGTGTGACTTGGTTTAGGTGATCCTGCTGTTGCAGGCGGATTGGACTAGATGATCTTTTGAGGTCCCTTCCGATCTGTAATGATTCTATGATTCTATGATGGCCCTGCACAGCAAGTACTGGTCCTTCTCTGCCTTGAAGCTGCAGAGACAAGTGCGTCTCACTTTGCAGCCTTGCTCTGAGAGCAATCATTTACAAGCAGGGAAGCGGCTCTGGCAGATGGCAAGAAGGACATCGCCCATGCACACATACACGTTTATCTCACTCCTTACAGCTAGCTCTGCTCAGAAGGCTGGATCTGCCTTCCAGGCTTTGGGCTTTGGGCAGACAGGGATTTTGCTCTCACCGCGCTGCAGGAAACTGAAAACCAGAGAGTATGTCTGGAAAAAAATCACAGCCACTTCACACACATGAGGGTATGATAGGCAGCATAAGAAGAGGAGAGGAGAAGGGAGGGGAGGGAGAGGATAGCCTTATGCATACCTCTGCACTTTGGATCTGCTGCACCATCTGCCACTCTGCAGCACACAGATAGTGTCATCCTGACTAGGATCATTCCTGTCCCTCACATGCTCAGGCGAGATGGTTACAAAACTGGCTCTGCTATTCAGCTCTTTAACACACCCTGCAGCTCTGGAGGGCTGTGGGAGGTCACAAGTGTCACCTCTGGGTGCGTGAGAGGGGCTCCTGAACCACAGCTTCACATTTTCCAGAGAGAGAAGTATCTCCAGATCTTCCAGCATCCCTGAGAGGTCCAGCGTGGAACATGGCCACAAACCAGAGCACTTCTCTCCTGCTGATTAGAAAGAGCTTTAGAAATCTGAAACTAGAGAGACAAGTGCAGTCGTGCTAGCACTTAAACTTGCTGTGCTGCCTCAGTATTTCTCAGTGGCACAACAGAGAGACAGCAAGACCACCTGGCCCTGCTGGCAGGAATAGTGGCATCAATGCGTTTGACAATGGCTTTAATGGGCTTTTTTGGTGTCAGAAAATGGTCCTGGATCTGGCAAACCAACTTTGGCCTTTTCAAGCAATTGCTAGGGAAAATCCCACGGAACAGGGTACTGGCAGGTAAAGGGGCTCAGGGGAGGGTAGCTGGTTAACGTTCAAGGACTACTTTCTTGAAGCACAAGAAAAGGGCATTCCAACAGGAAAGAAGTCAAGGAAGGGAGCCAGTAGACCTGCGTGGTTCAACAGGGAGCTGCTGGGGAAACAGAAGAAGAAGAAGAAAGTCTATAAGTCATGGAAGGAGGGGATGGCCACTTGGGGTGATTATAAGGCTCTGATGACAGAATGTAGGGACGCAACTAGAAAAGCCAAGGCTTCCTTGGAATTAAACCTTGCAAGAGAGGTCAAGGGCAACAAAAAGGGCTTCTTCAAATACA
>VXBP01000503.1:0-21687 GCA_013400115.1 Rhinopomastus cyanomelas | reverse complement strand
ATGTGAAGGGTGGGTGTCAGGAAGATGGAACCAGGCTCTTCTCAATGTTATCTAGTGATAGGACAAGGGGCAATGGGTGTAAGCTGGAACACAGGAGGTTCCACATAAATATGAGAAGAAACTTCTTCACAGTGAGGGTGACAGAGCACTGGAACAGGCTGTCCAGGGAGGTTGTGGAGTCTCCTTCACTGGAGACATTTAAGACCCACCTGGATGTCTACCTGTCTGACTTGGTGTAGGTGATCCTGCTGTGTCAGGAGGATTGGACTAGATGATCTTTCAAGGTCCCTTCCAATCCCTAATGACTCTATGAAACCATTTGAGTTTAGTGACACAAGGGAGCAAAGGATAGAAAGAAGGATTTTTGCTGAGTAAGTAAGAATCCCTCTGTTGAGCATTTTCCTTCTGATGAGGTCTACTGTTACCCATTTGTGAAGTTCCACAATGGCCCTACAAGTTACCATCTTTGGGGAATTGGGGGTCTTTGCTAAAGATGCATCAAATTCTGACCTCTGTAACCCATTAAAAAGAGACTGCTCAGGCCTTTTTTTGAAAAAAATGTAAGAGGTAGGGTACTGGGACAAGGGGACTGTCTGGATGAAGGAGATGCAGGCAGGTATGTTTCATCCCTGAGAGCAAAGAGCTGTGGAGGAAAACAAAGCCAGTTGTTATATCCTGAAGGATAGTGCTTCGGTAAGGGCGGGGGGGTGGTATGCCCCAAAAGGAGTTTCACCCCTAAGTCACTGCACTTTCTGTCCCCAGTGGGCTGTCCTTCAGCTGCATAAGATTGTTCCCCCCAGGAAATCAAACCCAGTGTGGGAAATCCAGGCAGGAGGCTGCCAGCACAGGGGCTCTCACCACTGCTGAGATGAAGCGCAGAGTGCTAATCACACTGCTGTTTGTCCCCAGTCAGCAGTCAGCTGGGGATCAGGGGACAGGAGAGCAGAGATTCCGCTCAGATTATCATTGCCAGCCACACTACTAACCAGCCTGTGCTCGAGGACTCCAGACACGGTTCCCAGAGGGAGCTGTTAGCATGTGTCACAGCACTGCATGCTGCGTAAGGTGCTTCTACTGCCAGCAGCATCTTGGGCTTGGGTCCCTTTGAGCACCATCTCATGGCCTCCTCATCACCAGCAGTAGGAAGTGCCTTTAACTCCCCTCTTCTCTCCCATTTGCAGGATGGTGGGAAGCAGCTGCTTGAAGGGCTGTCAGCTAACAAGGCTGTGACTGAGTTCGACCTCCGCCTGGCAGAGGTGGGCCAGGAGACCGAGTACCTCGTTCAGCAGGTTCTGTGGGCCAACCAGGAAGCAGCAAGGATAGGGTCTCCACAGAAGTCCTTGCCACAGAACCCCTCTGGAGAAAATGCTTCAGCAAGCAAAGAGCTTCACTCCATCTAAATGGTCTAACCTGACCTTCAGGGCAGGCAGCATTTTGGGGCTATTGGCTGCAGAGGACATGAGTGAGATACGTGAGACGTGGAATGGTGTTTATTGTTCCTTGACAGCTTTTGCTGGCTATTGCTTTCCTCAAGAATTTATGTATTTTTAAAGCAAAATCTGTCTGGGCTTTCAGCTACGGTTGGTGAAAAGTAAAACCAAAAATAATTAAAAAATGTAAGATGTTAGGCAATGACGAGTTGCTCCACCCTGATTTCCTGATTGGGTTGGTCTGCCTTCTGTCAGTGTTGGCCCATTTTCCAGCACAATGAATTCTTCAGAACCAGCCACTTACCTTAATTCCTCATGTTCTTCTCTGCACACTTGTAAAACAAAAATCTGTGTTTCACATAACTTCAGCAGAGGTGTCCCTGCTGGCCCACAGGGTTGAAAATGAAGCAGCTTTTCTGAGCTTTGAGGAGAACAGCCTCTACAACTTCTCTGGGCAGTCTGTGCAGGGCTCCATCACCCTTACAGTGAAATAGCTTTTCCTGATGTTTCCATGCAACCTTATGTGCTCCAGTTTGCACCTGTTGCCCCTTGTCCTATCACTGGACACCCCTGAGCAGAGTCTGGCTCCATCCTCCTGACACTAACTCTTTCCACATTTATAAATGTTAATAAGGTCACCCCTCAGGCTCCTCCCAGCTGAAGAGACCCAGCTCCCTCAGCCTTGTCTCATCAGGAAGATGTTCCACTACCTTCATCATCCACCCAGACCCCCAGGTTCCTTTGCTGCTCCTATGCTGTTCTCTAACAGGTCAGTGCCCAACCTATACTGGTACCTGGGGTTGTTCCTGCCCAGATGTAAGACTCTACAATTGTCGTTGTAATAGTTCTTTTAACATCTCCCCACCCAGCTCTCCAGCCTGTCCAGGTCCCGCTGAATGGCAGCACAGCTTGCTGGGGTGTCGGCCACTCCTCCCAGCTTCGTGTCATTAGCAAATTTGCTGACAGTGCACCCTAATCCCTCATCCAGGTTGTTCATTAATATATTGAACAGTACTGGTCCTGGCACTGACCCCTGAACACAGGGACTTCACATGCTGCTTGCTCTTTACCACACCAGTGCTCATAGACCCCCTTGCTGGCAGCCACCTCAGTGAATCATCTGAAACTTTTATTACACGGATTTGGTTTACAATCTTTGTACTTTGATATTTCCAACAAAAAAGGCAACATCGTGGTATACTGTTTGTACACAGAGAGAGACAGACACAGCTAGATCATATTCACAGAGTTGAGGAGTACAAACTATTTCCTGGTGTTCACAAAAGAATTTGTTCGCTGTGTGCCCACTCCTGCCTTGCTCCACCTGATGGATACATGGTGTTGTTGGGTTGACACTTGGATTTGAGGATCTTAGAGGTCTCTTCCAACATTAATGATTCTGTGATACAAATGCCCACGGTGCTGTTGGCCCCCAGTCAGCAGGATGGTCAGAAAGGCTGTCCCTGACAGCGGTGGGCACACAAGGGACTCTGACAGTGCTTAGCCCCAAGCTGTCACAGGTCTGTGTAGCTCCTTTCCCAACTACTCCCAGATGCTCCAGAGGCCATATCCACACCAAATCCTAACCAGTGGCAGCAGTTGTGAAATCTGCCTGCCTGAACATGGCACCTCCTACATAGTTTCTCATCTGTGAGACCAAGGTATCGCATAGATTTCTTTCCTTTTATTTGCATTTACAATGTCTTTCCACCAAATGACACGCCTGAACGAGATGAGAACTCGTGTTCAGAAACAGCAGACGAGACCAAGATCAGCATCAGGCTGATGAAGGAAAAGCTTCAGCAGTGAGGGCATGGTGGGTGCCTTGTTGGAGTGTCCCGGTCCCGGGTCAGCCTGCCTGTAGCATCAAGTACAGGGCTGTGCCTGGCCAGCCAGTGGTGCAATGAAAACTCATGTGACAAGGGCATTGCTGAGATCCCTCAGACATGCTGGCAGACACATGAAGAGGAAGTGGCTGCTGGAGCCAACAAGGAACAGGATGTAAAGAAAAGGGCTCAGCAACAACTGCTGACTTGCTTTCCAGGATACTCCCAGATCTACTTCCTGCAAATGGCTGAGGTTGCTACGACCACCAGAGCCTGCTCCAGACCCACTCCTGAGCTGCCACACACAGCAACACCGGGACAGGCAGCTGCTGCCTGGAGAAACCTTTGCCCTTCTTGTCATCAACCTTTTGGCTAAAGAGCAAAGCCCAAACTGAGCAGCCCACACCAAGAACAACACCCTCTGCCAGGTGCAGGGGTCAAAACCATTTCAAACACCATACACAGTGGTAAATAAGGAAGTTTTGACAGCAATGGCAGACCGTGGGAGTGCAGACAATCCCATAGTTGGGGCAATCGTTTGTCAGATTCGTGTCTGGTCACTGTGCTGTGGGACTGCCTTGTGGAGTGGTGACTAGCAGGTCACCCTGTGCTTGGATAGGCAGGGCCAGGAGGGCTCCTTATCTCCCCCATGAAATCCCAAGGAACACAGTGGGGATGTGAGAAGGGAACAACCTCCAACACCTTGCCTGGGAGCTGGTCTTCCCCTCTCACTGCCATCCACCAACATGGTGTGAGCAGCACTCAGCAAAAGAGGTACTCAGACCAAGCTGGAAGAGTCCCCCTACCTCTACGGTCTATGCCTGAGAAACAGAGGGAGACAGGGAGTGGCCAGGGAGTAAAGAAGGGGGACTGACACCAGGGTACTGCCAGCACTTGGACTCTGGCAGCAGGGGCTCCTCTGGGCCAGCTCCCCCCACAGCAGATGGCAAGCCCTGCTACTGCTGCACTGAGCACACTGTGTAGTGCAGCAGCACATGGCTGGTTCCCAAGCCTGACAGCTCCTGCTCACCGTGGCTCAGGCATCAGTTTGCAAGGTGTCACACTGGCATATGTCGTAAACAGAACTTTGAGCACCAGTTGGAGTGGAGGCACAGGCTGCCATGAGGATGGGCGGAGGCTGTGTGTGGAAATGTTGCTGCACTCAGCCTCCCTTGCTCCTACAGATCTGAATCTGTCCCTGCTGAGCTCCTGTACCTGCCCTGGAGGGGATCTGCTGGGCCTCTGCACCGCCTGCCAAAGGACTGGTGACTCGGGGTCAACAGCAAGGGAGAAAAAAGGGGAAACCCGTGCACTGCCCCAGGAACAGCACAGCAGAGCTGTCTCCAGGCTGGGTGAGGGCACAGGCTGGGGCAGGCTCAGAGCACTTCCAGGCTGCCTGTTACTGTACAAACTGACTGGTGGAGCAAACAGCTTGTTGGTAAAACATAGCACCAAACACTACTGGCCAAGAACACACACCGTGCAGCCCACAGTCCTGTGCCTCCCAAGTGACACAAGTTCTCCCTATCATCGAGAACCCTCCGCTGTTTCCTGTTGCCACTGCACGCTCAGTGCACAGCAGCCTTCAGCAAATTGCCTCTCCAGCCAGCCCCTCGCACCTAGACCCTCTCCCACTCCTTCCTTCAACCTGCAGTGAAGAGGGACGAAACCTGGACTCATGTGGCTGGGAAGCTGTGGAGCACCAGGGAAGCAAGTCCTGTACTGGCTTCCCTCTGCAGAGGGGATGGCTCTGAACTGAAGTGTTTCTCTGTACAGGCTATCCTGAAACAGCCGGGGCTGTCAGATCCCTGTCCCTGGCCGTGATGGATTAGCCCCTCCAAGGCGCAAGACAATTCATTCATTAGTGACATTTACACCTTGTGGCTGCATTCGCCATTGCAGGCGGCTTGGTGACATGAGCTCAGGCTGTCAGTGCTGGGCTTGGAGGCAACACTGCTACTCTGATCATGCAGCAAAGCTTGGCACTGGCACCTCAGCTTGGAAATACCTCCTGTCTGTCTTCTTGGCCAGGAGGAACCCGCGTTGTTCCTGGGCTTCCACCAAATGCCCTGCTCCTGCTCCATCCCTGTCCCGCAGCACCGCTGCTCCAACACAGCAACCTCCTGCCCTGTTCTGCCTGATGCCTCTCCTAAAGACCACATCTGCAATGCCTGGTACAGATGTTCTCATACAGCTCCTCCTCTCCACACATCCTGCTAGGCTTTCACATGCCACCCTGCCCTCCTTGGCTCACTCCTCCAGCAAAAGGGCCCTAATTGCTGGTGGAGCAGCACAGAGCACAGGTTCAGAGTCCCACAGCAGACACTGCTTTCACTGCAATGCTGTCCCATGGTCTCACACTGCCTCAACAGTCAACCTGCCTCTCCTCCCCAGGGACAGCATCAGGGCTCCAAAAATCAGGATCATCCAAATACCATAGCCTTGTTTTCTAACTTCAGTCTGCTGAATTCACCCTGTCTGCAAAGGCTTAGAGAGTGCTATGAAATTCCCTGGGAGAGCACAAATTGCTGGAGAAGTGAGACCAGGCTGCGCTGTGATGCTCTGCACACTGCGCTTTCTCTCCACCAAGCAGGCACAAGGCAGGCCAGGGCAGGGAGCACTGCTGGAGGGCTGTGTGCAGTGGGTTATGAGGAGGAATGGCCAACAGCACACCCAAGGGCATGTCATGGCCAGCCTGCTGCACCTTGAAGGGAGCAATGCAAAGGCACAGTCGCAGGGGAGCTGAGGGAAGGGGGTGCTTCAGCCTGCTCAGTTTGCACATCTGGTGTGGGGAGGATGACAAGAGCTAGAAATGGTTGACTGGGGTCAGACCCAAGAGTCCTGCTTCAGGCAACCAGCAGGGGATCAGCCTGTCCCCAAAACCAGCTTGGTCCATGCTTTTATTCCTGCTTCCTGCCACTCGCTGCAGCAAACATGACGCTTCACACCATCTCCTCAGAAAACAGGTCAAGTGTTGGCTCTGGTGAGAAACAAACAATATTCTGTCATCCTGCAAAGCCTTTGCTGCAAGGGCGGGTGGGTGACCAGTGCCAGACCCCTCAGCAGGGCTGCAGGGCCTTGCAGGGGTCTGCCCTGCTGTGTGCACGTGCCGGGGTGACTGCCAAGTCACACGTCCAGGGGCAGAGGAAGACTTTGTAAACTTCAGCCTCAGCTCCTGATCGGCCTACTTGGCTATGAAGCCACAGAGCCACCACTCCAATCTTCCCTGAGCATTTCTCCACCAGCATAGCACATTTTGAGCAGAGCTGCTGAAGCAGGGTGTTTAAAACCACCCTATCACTAAATATGACAATGCAAGGAACAGCTACTTGAAACACTTCCCACAACTGTTAAGGCCTTTTGCTCTCATTGCAATTTGAAAAAGCCATTAGCAGCTCCAAAGCGAACTATTATTTTGGGGTCACAGCTTTTTCCCTGGCCACACAGCTTCATCAGAAGTGCCATTACCTGCTTTCCACTTCGTTCAGCCCCCTGGGACTGAATGGCCCAGGGGAGTGCAGATGCAGCGCAAACGGCCCACCAGCTTCCTCGCTGGGCTGAGCCAGAGGATCATGATGTCTGCTTTCAGCTCATCCTCTCTCTGCATCAAATTCTAGAGACACAGACAGACTTGGGCTTGGGTTTTTCCAGAGATGGGCTGCCACAAAAATTCAGACTCATGGCACGGCAGCTAACACAGTGCTGCTACAGACACTGGAGCCAGGGCTCTGCTGCAAAGTGCTAGTCACCTCTCCACATCCTAGCGAGGCTTTTTCTTACACTAATGTGAGCATATGTCTGTGTGTGAAGCTACTTTGTTCTGCAAAATCCACTAAAGGATAACCACAGGAGGTGACTTGTTCCCTCCCAAAGTTCACAGGACTGAAGAAGGGTCAGGATGGGCATTGATTTCTCAGAAGCTCCATTTTCCCAGACGAAGTTTACAAAACCCAAGCAAACCAGTAAAAAGTGCTAAACAAAAGAAGAGTCTTCCTCAGGAGATTTCCAGCAATGTTGAGCTTATTCTCAGCGCTGGGTGGCCATGCTGCACTTTGCAATGGGCCCCGGGAAACTCGGCTGCTTCTGGGAGTGTTGCATAGGTTGGATGATGTATGAGCTAGCAGAACCTGTTTATGAGCTGCAGGAAGAGGAGCTTGCTGAACTCCACATAGAAACTGTCCCTCACCCAAGACAGACAGACAAGGTGAGGAGGGAAGGGGGAAAGGGAGGCCATGGCTCTTTCAGATTCCATTCTGTCCTTGGGACCTCTCCTCCCTTGTGTGCAGAAAGACTACGGTCCTGTGGGAGAATGTTCCTCTCCCAGTGCAGTGGAGGTCGATTTACTGGTTAGCTTGATTTTGAGGGAGTTGGTGAGACCGCATCCATGGGTACAAGAGTTCCCTTGTCGGAACAGCTGTGGTGGAGGCAGCAGAACAGAACAATTCAACCCACCACTTGCAGAGATAGTAGATATTCAACATTCACTCACGTTGGCCACATCCCAACGTGAACTCAATGCACCAAAGTAACACTGTCACAGAGCAGTTTATCTGGACTCAAGGACAGACCTCTCTGAGGAGTCAGTAAGCCATGGTCACTTTGGCACAGTAAAATTACAGTAGGAATGAACACAGCCCATTAATTTCTACCTGAAATATGACCAAGTCCCTTTCCCCTTTTTCTAGAATGCCCACAGGGAAAGAGCCCCAGGTGGGCTCAGCCCAAAGTCTCCACTGGGTATTCCAGGACCTAGGAACCAGCCGTTGGTCCCCATGCATTCCTGGCTCAGAAAAGACTCTAGAGCCTTCTAGAGACCCACGTGCATCCCAGGAGGCAGCATTCCCCAACAGAGCTAATGCAGAAACCATACTTCATTTCTGAGGGGATCCTGATCCTGATTATATTCACACAGACCTTACTCTAACCAAGCAATAAGAATGAAAATGCCTAGAAGGACAACCCAAAACTTAGAGCTCTTTGGTAATGCATCTGCTTGGTGATGGTTGTAGTATTTCAGACCTATGTCCTACAGCTTCTGCAGCAGAGAAGGAGCACCCTGCAGCAAGGTTGTATCCTGCTGTAAGTAACACAGCACCTGGTGTTGCTATGTACTGGAGCCATGGTTGGAAAGGCTGGAAAGCTTCAAAGTGGATGCTCTTCCCTCTGGCTAGTCAGCAGGCACTGTTGTACTGGCACTGGATATGGTCTAACATTTGTACAGTTCTGCTTAACGAACCCCTTTCTGCAGTCCCCTCTGCGTGAGCATCCATCAGTCACTAACAGCTCTGCAGCCTCCTGAGTGGACAGATGATAAACAGAGCAGGGCAGGTTGGGTCTCTGATGTGTGCGTTTTATGAGGAAAGAGGGAAGGTTGACATCAGAAAAACAGCAGCTTCCTCAGCACTAATCCTAAATATTAGCCTGTTGTGTAAGGCTTGGCTTTGGCCATAAGCTGAGATGCCCTATCCCTGCCCACCAAATGCCCCTACAATTGCTCAACTCAAAAGACTCCTGAGATCTCCCTCTTCGGTGTGGTCAGAATAACCTGTAGCAGGCTCACCGAGAACCACCAGGCTGTCAGTTGTCCCTGCCTGAGTCTGCACAGCAAAGCTTTGGGCACTCTCTGGGAAACTTCCAGTGAGCACTGAAAGGTGATGAAGTCTTGAAGACAGTTAATCCAGAGCTTGTCAGATGCTCATTCCCTCTCTATTTCAGGAAAGTACTCAGCAAAAACAATCAGCAAACAGCTCAAACCTACTGTCCAGCCCTGCAGCAGGGAGGACTCACTCTCTTCTAGGGATACATTAGTACCATGGAGGGCCAGGAACTGGGTTTGGCAGTGCTTCGCTCATCCCAGTGTGAGAGGAAAGCTGGCTGACCAGCACGGTGCTGAGTCTGACAGCCCACAGAGAGCTGCAATGGGTGAATGATGTATGAAAAAGCCCAAAGCTGTCAGGCCAGAGACCTAGTGATTGCCTCACCATCCTGACAAGCACCTCGTGTCTACCTTCACACACAGTGATGCAGGGTGCCCTGCTTTCCCTGCAGAAGGGACTAGCAGACCACTTCACTCACTTTGAAGAGGCCTTCTGCACCAGAAATGAGGACACAGCCACCTCAGCAGACCAAGGTGTTGCACCTTTGGCTATCTCTCCTCTTGCCCACTCTGGATTCTGAGCAAGAAGGGTAAACTCACCACACAGGGAAAACATCTGAACCACCAGAGAAGCCAGGGTTTGAGCATGGAGATCCTGGAGGAGAGAAGACCCTGGGAGAAGTGAAGGCAAGGCTGCAGAGACCAGATAACACTTGCTCATGTAGGGGGAAAAAAAAAGGAGCAGAGCCAATTAGACTCACCAGTCAATGACAGAGAAGTAATAGGATTAAGATAGAGCAGGGAGAATTCAGGTTAGATACAAGGGAGTGGGCTATTATGAGCAGAGCAGACAGGGCCATTGAATGAGCTGCCAAAGGAATAGTCTTCACCGGCACAGACACAGCAGAGAGCAGACACCAGGCTGCAGGAGAAGCAGATGCCTGAGTGCTGCTCAGCCTGGAGCTATGAGGGTGGATGTCTGTGTGCCTAGGAGATGGGACCACTCCACCATCGAGAGGCTGTGTGCCAGAACAGGGACACCCCAGCTCTGGCTATCTGTGTTCATCATCTGAGTCATGAGGAGAAACACATCAGCTGCCCTTTGCCCAAGGCACAAGGGTCCCTCACTAACACTTAGAAGGAAAACTGTACATGCACAGCCTTTCTGCTGCTTATCCCATGGCAGGAGAGGAAAGGGAAAGTCCAGTTGTTTGCCAGGGCACTGTATGGAGGAGGGGAAGGTGTTCAGCAGTAGGAAGACTCTGCATGGATCCCGCTGGCTATGCCTCAACAGCACACATTTGCACCCAGACAAACCTCATCCAGAATAAAGTTTCATTTGTGAACATGGGGCCAGAGGAATAAGTCGAGACAACCTCAAGAAAAGACACAGAACAAGCCAAGGACAAGGTGCGTGAAAGCAGAACTCTGCTGCAGGTGCTTAAGGATGGGGTCATAGAGACCCTACTAATATGTCCCCGTTCTGAGGACTGTCTTTGCCCCAAGCAGTTAAAAGCCCTGCCAAATCTTGGATAAATCCATCTGTCAAAGACACCTTAGAGGCTGGAGATGGAAAGACAAGCATCAATACCTAATTTAAGCCTGTGTAGGAGACCTCAAAAAGACCATGTTGGGAAGAGCAAGCAGACCACATTCCTCACTAATGATCCATAGCAGCTCCACTGCCAGGACTTCTCCCAACTCACCAGGAGGACCCTCAGCATCAGCCTTGGCTTGCATTAAGTCCTGAGAGAGAGAAGCCATGCAAGGCTGGCAAAGGGACTGGAGGGAAAATCTGATGAGGAGAGGCTGAAGAAGCTGGGGTTGTTTAGCCTAGAGGAGACTCAAGAGAGTACCTTCTCCTTCTCTACAACTCCCTGAAGGGAGGTTGTAGTCAGGTGGGGGTCAGGCTCTTCTCCCAGGCAACTAGCGGCATAACAAGAGGGCAGGGCCTGAAGCTGCCTGGAAGCCCCTCCTCATGGAAAAGGTGGTCAGACACTGGAATGCATTGCCCGGGGAGGTGGTGGAGTCCCCATTCCTGGAGGTGTTTAAGGACAGACTGGATGTGGCCCTTAGTGTCCTGGTCCAGCTGATGTGGTGATGTTAGGTCACAGGCTGGGCTGGAGGAGCTCAAAGGTCTTTTCCAGCCTTAATAATTCTGGGATTCTGTGAAGTGTGATCACTAAGCAAGGCAATCTTAGGGCAGCCAAGGGGGCTGTGGCCACTTTCATCCAGCCTGAATCTGCCAGTGATAAAGAAAACAAAGTGTAGAGAGGCACCTGCACACACTAGAGACCTTCTGGTCCTCTGTTCTCAAAGGCAGCCTCTTGTTTAAGTAAGCAGTCAGAGCAGAGGACAAGACAGAAACCCAACAGAGTGAGATTTGAAGGGACTTGCCATTCAAATAGCTGTTACGGGAGTCTAGTGCTCGAGATCCAGGATGAGCCGATGTGAAGCGCAAGAGAGACAAGAAGGACACACAAGGCACAAATAACACAAGGACAGACTGCTCTAGGGCAAAGCCAAGTGGAGTCTTGCAACACCCACAAGGGCTGACCATGTCAGGTTTGCCAGCCTGAGATGATTCTCACAAGAGGGCTGATGTGGTGTAAGGGGGCATATCTAGCCTCCCCAGGAGCTGGGAGGTGAAGCAGTACAGCAACACGACCAGCGAAAGGGATCCTTCATTAATAGCTGTCAGAAGGAAGTCAGGCTGGACTGACTGTGCTGCCCCACTATCTGCTGTAACATCTTGGCCTTCTGCGAAGGACTTGGAGGCAGATACCCAGCCTGAATGCCCAGTGCTAATGGACTTGCTCTTGGCACCCAAGACCTGCAGCTTGCAGGCATAGTTTGCCCTGGCAGACAACGGGAGGGTGGTCAGGCTGGGGAGCAGTGCTGCTGGGCACTGCCTGACTCGGCACGCTTGAAGTTCTGATGACAGAGAACACAGCTCTTCTGGGAATGGGGACATGAGACATCCAGGGATGTGATGGCAGACAAGAAAAAGCTGGGTGTCTGCATGCTGCAGCCACTGACACAGCTTCAGTCCCAGGAAGTTCCTTGCACCACATCACTGAGAACTTTCCAGTAAGACAAAGTTTCAAGGGGTCCAACCTGCCCTGCCAAGAGCAAGACAAAGGAAACCCAGGGGCTAATGGGCTATGCAGAAGCCTCCTCACTTCTTACAGGCTGACACCACTGTGGTGCCAGCTGCTTGGCTTGAAGCAGGTTCCCATCTACCATACCCTCAGCCTGTTCTGCAGAGCATCCCTCACAGATGCCTCCCTGTTTCCCATGCATGAGTCTTGCACCCACAGTGGGTCCCACAGAAAGCAAATCCCTTTGCTTCTCACTTCCCCAGCCCAGGTTTCCAACACTCCAGAGTGTCTTTGCATTTCCCCCTCACAGCCTCTTAGAGCTTTTTGCCAAAACCTTCTGCCAGGAGTCTGCAACCAGAGCCCAGCCCGACCTCAGGCAAAACTGCTCTTCCAGACACAACCTGCTGCTGTTAGCAACAGGGGAACTGCAGCTGAACCCACCAGAGCCTTCTGGAGCTGAGAGGCTTTCTAGCAAAGCCTGATGCTTGTCTGGACTCATTCAAAGCCAAGAAGGGACCTCGGCCACCTGATCACCACCTATGACCACACTGCACATCCCAGTGCCAGCCTCTCCTCACTTCCCAGCTCACCAGGGGTTTCTTGTTCTCTTTCCAGAGAAGCCCTCTTCCAGCATGTGGCTCAGTAGCACTGCAGCAATGGCCTCTGCCAGGTCTTTCCCAGAGCCTCATGCTGCCTGCCTGCTGTAACCCCAAACACAGTGCCCTTTACCTAGGGAATGTCGACTCTCAGAGCTGGTGTGGCGAAGCTTTCTAAGGAGCTGAGCCTGGGATCATCTGGAGTTGGCGTTCCCAGCAGTGAGAACAGAGTAACAGTCGGAGCACGGTCTACAAAAAGAAAAGTGGGCAGGGTGGGGAATGGTCGGGAGAAGGGGAAGAGCTGGATTCATGGCTTTCAGCCTTTGCTCTAACCTACTGTGCAGCTCCATGTGCCTGCATGCCCCAGACCTTTCAACACAGGCAGTTAGGTGTTGCTCCCAAGGGACCCATTCCCCTCCACCCTGCAAGAAGTCTTGCTCCACCATGAGCAGCAGGGTGAGCAGAGGTACACCAGGGTGCTTTCTGGTGGCGATTTCTGGTTCCTCAGAGCATACGCCAGCCTGGAGACAAGGCTAGGAGCCAAAGAACATCCCTCCCTGCATCAGGCTTGTCTTTACATTCCCCCCGTTGGATCTTGACACCATAAATTACTATTCTGGAGTCGGTTTGGTGGGCTTTTTTTGCATGTGGTGGTCAGTCTAGAGTTCTGTACCATGTTGGTGGACCAACATCACTCACCCCTCCAGGAGGTCAATGGAGGGAGCTGTTGCTGGCTGCTGGAGTTAGATGCCATGTCCACTCCATCCTGATGTGCTCTGGGGCCATCTCCCTCCTCTGCCCTTCTCTCCCCAAATCCTGCGCTGGCTCAAGCCAGGTACCAGACAATGAGAGCTCACCGCCCCCTGCTCTCACAGTGAGGTTTCCACGCAGGACCCGTTGCGGTGGAGGTGACGGTGGTCGTGGTTCAGACAGCCTTCATTCCGGTGCACAATGAGGACAGGGAAGTAGAGGGCATCTTGGTAAGGAGGGGGGTCTTCCTCCTCTACAGTCACCTGGCTAGAGAGGCGGGTCTGCTCCGTGGGGCAGCTCTGCTCGTTCAGGCTCCCGCTCCGGCTCCGCCAGAGGCAGCTGCGTCGCGAGCCATACAGGCGGCCCAGGGAGAAGTGGCTGCTGCTGAAGGGGATCCTGGGGCTGCCATTGCAGATGCTCAGGGCACTGCGGGAGAAGATGGAGGAGCTGCTTATAGTCCTATGGCACCGTTCACAGTTCTGCCGGTAGCCCCCATAGCGGCAAGCAGAGTAGCTGGTGCATCCGGATAGCCCCACCAAGTCCATCAGGACTGCTTCCGAGTAGCTGGGCACCAGCTGCTGGTTGGATCTGATGTGCCACTCCAGCTCGGTGCTGTCCACTGTGTTGACACGAGGCATCCTCCGGCAGAAGGTTCGCTCCTCAGCCGGTGTCACTGCCACGTAGTCAAACCCAAAGAGTTTCTCCACGTGGTAGTGGACGTAGGAGGTACGGTACTCATTCAGCACTCGCAGGGGCCAGGATAAGGTCAGCAGAGCTGCCACCCAGAAGACATAGTGGGATACGTACCAAGGCAGGTTGTCTGGGTCAGAAAAGGCCACCATGTATTCCTTGAAGTCCACGTTTTTGAGGTGCATGCCTTCCCTGGCCTCCATGTAGTCATCCAGGCCCTCGTTCTCGGTGAAGAAGCGGGCTCGCTGGGTCAGGTAGGAGTTCTCTGACTCCACGTTGGCAAAACTAAAACACTTGGTGAAACGGAGCCGGGTGGCTGGGTAGCTTTCCAAGTCAATGAGGTCCTTGGAGATGTCCTTAACTCCGCAATTGGAATAATCAAACTCGGCCTCTGCCACATGGGTGTTGACCCGCTCGTGATACACTTGGGTGGTGGTATAAGCGTCCCCATTGCGGTAGCGGGTAACCTGCCGGGTCCTGCGGACGTAGTGGTAGCTGATGGCCTTCCACCAGATGCAGGGAGTGGCCTGCTGCATGCGCTGCACGCGCTCGTGCACGCTCTCCACGTCCACTTTGTACTGCAGCTCGTTGCGGGTGTAGCAGTGCCAGCACTCCACCAAGTACACCACATAGAGCATCACCAAGAAGGCCAAGGGGATGTAGACATAGCCATTGGAGCAGGGGCTGTCGTGGTACATCATGGACTTGCCCTTGTAAGCACTGTCAAAGGTCAGCCGGGTCACCTTGGTGACATGGCACCAGGTCATGGCACCCATGCAGCCGTACATGAGAAGGGACAGCAGCAGGCATTTCCAGTGGGACTCTCTGCACAGGGACTTGCTGAGAGACTGCTTTACTGGCCGCTGCTGCTCCAGGGGACCAGGAGAAGGGGAGAGAAAATAAGAAAGGAGTCAGTAGACTGCAGCAGCAGGGAGAAGGGGAGCAGGAAGCAGGATGCCACAATGGCACCTCTAGCTCCACAAACAGGGACAAAGAGGTAAATGCCAGAGGGCTCTTGGCCTCAGCAGGCAGGCTGGAGGCCAGGATCTCCCCCAGGATGACAGTCCTGCTGCACAGACAGCTGTCAATATCATCCCCTTCGCAGTGCTCTGCCCCTTCACCAGAGATGGCCAGAACCCACCTGGACAGGGAGCAGAGAGGCAGAAGGCAACTGGTGGAGCACAGCCTGCCCATCTCCACTCCTCATCGGGGAGTGACCCCCAGCACTGCCACCTCCTGGGCTGCAGTACTGAAGCTCAGCCAGAGAGAGGCTGGGGATACCCCTGAATTCTGTTGACTCTTGCACCCATCCCACTAGTTAAAGCAGAGACAACTGATGGGTCACCCCAGCTGAGCACCTCAGTACAGCTCACTTCTCACCCTGAGCACCTCGCCCAGCTCACCGCCCACCTTGAGCACCTCAGCATAGCTCACCCCTTCCTGAGCAATTCAAGTGTGACAGCCCATACTTCTGCAAAAATGGCTTGTGGGTCCTTCCTCATGAGGAAAGGGCAGGACTTTAGCAATAGGACTTTTAAAAGGAATTGAACTGATGACTTCAGCCTAGGAGCAGGGATTTACAAAGACCCAGGAAAAACTACTTAGGGTCTCTGCAACTGCTGCTCTCTGCAAGACCCTGAGGTCTCAACTATTGATCCAGCTTGGTGAGTGAGACCTGACCTTACAGGACTGTGTCCCCAAAGGGACAATGTGCAAAGAGGCCATTTGTCTAATTTAGGCTGAACATGAAGAAGTTCTTGAATCTGAGGGTGGGGAATCTTTAGAACAGGCTGCCCAGAGAGGTGGTGGAGGCCCCATCCCTGGAGCCATTCCAGGTCAGGCTGGATGGGACTCTGAGCAATCTGTTCTAGTGAGAGATGTTCCTGCTTCTTGTAGGAAGGTTGGACTAGATGACCTTTGGAGGTCCCTTGCAACCTTGACACATTCTGTGATTCTACTTTGCTTCTTATACAAAAGACTTTACTCAGCCAAACACCATTCAGCTCTGTAATCTCCAACGGTGCAACCTGAGAGAGGGAGACAAGAATCTCAGCCCTGTGCAAGCACCACAAAAATCAGTCAGCAGATTTTGCTGTAGAGGTGTAATGACACCACTCACAACAGTAAAATTCAAGACTAGCCCCATCTCTCCTCCATTCCTGGGCTGGAAAAGTTTTTTGTTCAGGGATCCCAAAGAGCTTAATGGGCTCACACTGCTAGAAGCAGTGATTAACTTCCACTCTTGCATAAAAAAGAAAAACTAAAGCAGGAACCAGAGGTCACAATGCCGCTGGCAGGTCTAGGAACAGGTCTGGGCCTCTCATCTAAGAAATACTCCCTGCTCTCCTTGAAGATCCCCTCAGTTTTGGCTTGGTCCTGCAGAGTCCCACATGCTGGTTCCTTACACCTTGCCAAAGTCTGATCCACCCCATGCCAGTGGGACTTGTGCCACTGCCATAAGCAGGGCTGGATCTGGCCCAGATTCCCAACACAAGTTTCTCTCCTGGAGGCAACAAGCCCCTCGTCCCACCTGCCCCATCAACCAGCCAGCGATAAGTGGACCAGGTGGCATACCCAGAGAGACTACAGGCGGCAATGAGAGCGGTGGTCCAACCTCCTGGGGGTCATGAGCACAGCTTTGGGGTCACCAGCTAAGAGTGAGAGCCAGTCACAGGGACAGAGTCCAGGGAGGGCAGGTGAAGTAGTCCTGGCCTGCAGGCAACAGGCAGAGGTGTGGAGCAGCTCTGCTCAGCAGCTCCAACGTAGAGAGTGAGACTCACCATTGTGCTAACCTCATGGTCACAGGGCAAGGAGGGAACCCGGGTCAGGGCAAAGTGAGGGAGCAGCACTGGACTGGTGTGCCCTGACTCAGGTGACTGGAGGCTTCCTGTCCCACAGCTGCCTGCTGCACTGCAAATCTTCCCCAGCAACACCAGCTCTGGCTGAGGGCCTCTAAGGGCACTTGGTCTAAGAGGAGAGTGGGAAGCACCTGCATGGAGGTCTTGGGGAGACAAGAGGCACATGCTAGCCCTGGGCTGTCTGTAGGGTGAAAGGGCTTGCACAGAAACACCATCTTGCTCAGGGTGGAGGGATGTGTAAATGGAGCACAAGGAATAAAGCAAATCACTTGACTCTTTCACTTACCAAGGTGGGGAGAGGGCACCAGGGATACAACTCTTCAACCAGGTCCCATCTTGGAAAAGTAAGTTCCACTTCCCAGTTGTTCCCTGGCCACTCACATTCTGCACTGGCTGCATCATCCTGCTTCACTGTTACCCTGCAGAGGTGCAGGCAAGCTCTGCTGTGGTTACCCACCCAGGGCAGAGAGCATGATGCAGCCCAGGCTTGGTTCCAGGAACTGTGTTAGCAAGGCTCTGGTACACACAAGTAGTCTCCTTCTAGGACTGCACAGCACAGAGACACTGCAGTGCTTTCACAGGGTCATGCTAACCCCTGCTGTAAATTGTTCACAGTCCAGGATGGTCCCAGGTTTTTGAGGTAGGACACACACACACTGGCCGTACTGGTGAGGTTCCTGAAGGCTGATCAAGTGCCAGTGACACAGGATACAACCACAGCAGAAACGGAGGAGGAGCCAGCTGCAGAGTCTAATCCCAGTAGGAACTGCAGCATCCCTGCTTCTCTCCCCGGCTCCAAAGGGCTCCCAGGAGCAAACAACAGGCTCTGTGGATTCCCCCCTGAAGAAGCAGCTGGGTAAGGTGGACTTCTGAGCCCTTACCCAGCCTGGGAGAAATCCAGCACAGCAAACATACAGATGAAAACACTGGGGAAAGGGAAATCCTTTCTGGCCCAGAACAGTATCACTGGGAGGAGCGCAGGCTCTGATATAAATACCGCTGTCATCTGCCTGCTGCAGTCTGGTGGAACAAGGCAAAAGGCTGCCCTACTTCACTGCAAACAGCATCTCTCCAACTCTGTCTCCCATTGATCAGGCTTCAACACTGGAGACTGGGAGGCAAATCCACCACTGCAGGTGCATCTGAACATCTCTGCAGCGTTGGATGACAGAACTGGTCCAGCCGTGGCTTAGCCAATCCCTTTGTGGCATCCCAGCCAACTCCCTCTTTGTGCTTCGGTTCACCCCAAAGAACACATGGTGCCTGTATAGTGCACGGACCAAGTGCCTGGGCTGCTGCAACAGCCTTCCCTCCCACATACACAGTGTTTGCTTGTGAGGTGAAAGAAGATGGATTCCCACACCTGAAGCTGCTGCTCTGTGATGGTGGGGATGGCTTTTGAGCAGCCATGAAGTAAATGAAGATGTCTGCAATGCACATAGCAAAGGCAGAAGAAGAGGCGGCCTCAACACTTCTTGTACTCAACTCCTTTGAGATCTCTGTCAAAAAAGCATTGAGAGGACCACACTGTCCAGCAACCCAGTGGCCAAACACGTGGGCCACAAATACCTTAATCACCCATACAACCTTGACCCTGCACCTGTAAACACTAAATAACTCCAGAAATCATTCCAGCTCTTCATGCTCTTCTCTAAAGCAGCCTCACCTACCAAATCCCTGTTTAACCAGCAACCCATATCATCACCTGCACCTCTCATCTGCCGCTTCCTGCAGAAATCCACCCACAGAGTTCACAAGGCTGGGTGTCCTAGAGACAGCCCTCTATGGGGCTTTAAAAATGATTCAAAAAAGCTCTACAGAAGCAGCCTGAAGGCCCAGGTAGCTCCCAAAGGCCAGGCTGTGGCAGCAGCTTGCTGGGGACTCCAGCGGGAGTCCTGAGCAGCAGTTTCCATGGCTCTGCTAACATCACTCAACAAATGAAGAAGCCCTGTTTCCTTTCACAGAATCACAGAGTATCTGTGGTTGGAAGAGATCCTGAAGGTCATCTAGTCCAACCTTGGACCCAGAACTGCCAGGTCACCACTAAACCACGTCCCTAGGCACCAAGTCCACACATTGTTTAAATCCCTCCAGTGATGGGACTCCACCACTGCTCTATGGGCCGGCTATTCCAATGTTTTCTAGCCCCTTCAGTGAAGACTTTCTTCCTAACATCCAGCCTAAACTTTCCATGGTGCAGCTTGCAACCATTTTCTCTAGTCCTATGCTTTTGACCTCAAGTCCCCAGAACAGGAAGTTGGGGAGGATCCAGTCATTTCTAGGCATAGCCACCATCTTCCAAGGCCCTGGACAGACACTGGCAACTTTGCTGGTCAGGATGGTACCAGCAAAGATTCACATCACACCTCACATGCCTACAGCTCAAAGGCAGGAACTACCTGCCTAGACAAAAAAGTTGGCTCAGCCTCAGGCTGGCAGCACTGCCAACTGCAGAGGGTACGGCTGAGCATCTGGGAGCCAGGAAACCTTGCCAGCAGTCAGCTCCTGCAACAGTACCATGGTCTCCATTTTACACAGCAGCTTGGAGGAGGACAGGTTCCTTCCATTGGATGCCATCCAATTGCTAGGATAAGGACATTTTTGTCTCTTGTTCCCAGACTGAAAGGTTTGTCCCTTGGCATTTCCTGCCCTCCAAGGTGGAAATGCATCACTGAGTGAGAAGCAGCAAGAAGCAGCCCACCACCACTGAGTGCATGTGATGCCAGCAGGGATCAAGGGCTCAGTCAGTTCTGGCCAGTATCTCTTGCTACTTGCCTTGCTGTGACAAGCTGAGCAGCCCCTGAAGCCCTGCCTAGCTCCTAGACACATGTCAAGATAAGGCATCTTCCAACAGGGCAGAGCCCATTTCACATTTTCCAGTCCCCTGATATCTCCCTGCCACTCCTGGCCAGTGGACCCTTACAGGTGGGATCCAGCCACACTTCCAGCAATGCTGGCACTGATGCTGGTTCTGATGGAAATGAGGACACCACACGGCCAGTGCAGTCTTACACAGGCACTTGAGGGAGCAGGAAAACCCAGCCCTCTTAATATTTCTGAAGACAAGAGGATTGTCCTAGGTCACTCCAGGAATCCAAGCTCCCCACTAGGGTCACTCCTCCTTGTATCAAACAAAACACCAGCAAGCATGGCACTGTCAGCTTCAGTCTCCTCCACCAGCTGCCTCATGTAAGTCTGTGATAGCTTCTGGCCGTGGGAAGTGTGCCCTTAGCCCAAACAGTGCAGGTCATGGACTGCAGCCCTTCTGCCTGCTCCCACAGGGTAAGATTATATTGACACCCTAGTTGGCAGCCACCACTGAGCCATCAAAGGCCAGACGATCTTCTTGTAATCCCCATGAGCCTGGGGACACTGCAGGCGAGGGAGACACTATAAAGAGAGGGAGTCTCTATAAAGGCACCTTGTGGTTTAGCTACCCTGGTTGGGAACTGTCTGGAGAGCCTGGGCTCGGAGGACCAGGGGCTGCTGAATGGGAGCAGGAAGAGAGTAACGGCCGCAGACTACATGGTGTTTATACAGCCTCCCAGTCCTTGAACTTCAGTGTTCCTCTCACACAATTATTTATATCTAAATATAAGTCTATATATATAGAATAACTGTGCATGGGCACGCACGCTCTTCCTAAGACAAGGAGGCAGAGAATACCAGGATTATGCAGCACTTGCAAACTGCAGATCCTGAACAGCTGAGGATGAGTGATGCACCAGCTTCTGAGCACCCCCTCAATCTGCACTTTGAGCTGTGGTCTCACACTTGAGAACAACCCACCACCATAGAAGAACACTTCCCTTCCTACACTGCCTAGTTGCCCTCTGTGGGGCACCAGCCCCATCGCATAAGGCTGATCTTGCTAGTCATTGCAGTTGCTTTCTTCCCTCTCAGGAAGCCCAAGTTCCCTGACAAGGGACAACCCCCTGCAAGCAGGGTCTGTTGGGGCAGATGAGCTGTACACTGGCCTACCGGGGCTGCTCCTTCTGAACAGAGCACCCCTGCTCCTGATCCTTTTCAGACCCACCACCTGGATTCCAGGAAAGTCACCAGCTGGGACAGGGCTGCCGCATACCTGAGCGAGGGCTTTGCTGGTATCTGGCCTGCACCCACTGCTTTCCCCAGACAACCGCCAGCTGGAGGCTGCCACCGGCAGCAGCCCCAGGCTTCACCAAGTCCTCAAGCCCTCACTGCCGCTGCCCTGGCGGTGACCGGGGCGCAGGCAGGGAGGCGGCTCCGAGCCCGTTCCCAAGGCGTCAACACCCGCTTCCCACTGCGATAGCCCCGAGCGGCAGCCAGGCTGCCCCGGGGCGATTTTCCTCCCCTCCGCCTACACCTGGGCCCCGGCCTCAGCTCCGGGCGCCACTGTCCTCCGCGCCCCGTCCAGCCCCGGCAGCCTCGCGGCGAGCCCCCATCGACGGGCGAGCGACGGAGCAGAGCCGGGTGATGGGCGGGCTCCGGGCGGCAGGCACTGGTGGGCGGGCAGAAGAGGGGGTTTCCTCGCCCCCAAGCCCCGGGGGTCGGCAGAGGGGAGAGAACTCCCGGCAAGGGGTCCGTACCTGTGAGGGCAAATCCCCTCCCGGCCCGCGGCGGGGCGGTCAGTGATCGCGCCATGCAACGCGGGCGGGGATGCAGGGAGGGAGGTCGGGGCGGGGGGTGCAGCCCTGGGGGGGCGTCCGCTCTCCTCACCTCCTCTCGGGCACCCACCGCCTCCTCCTCCGGAGGCACGGCCGTGCTGGTGTCTCCCTCGCTGGCGGCGGCCGCTGACGCCGGGGGGGACATGGCGGCGGTGCCTGAGGGCCGGGCTGCCGCATTCTCCTCGCCGGTGGCC
>VXBP01000502.1:257539-325019 GCA_013400115.1 Rhinopomastus cyanomelas | reverse complement strand
GGTAATACTGTGATACTGTGATACTGTGATATTTATGCTTCTCTGTGTAGGGCACATGGCGAGATGGGATATGGGAAATTCAAAAGCACCAAAAGTTGAAGCAGCAGCCAAGCTCTGGCCCTTTTAACCAGAATCTCTCGAAGATGAAGCTCTGCATTCTCCTACTTCTAGTCTTCATCTGCTGCTATCATCTGACCTAGCTGTGTCCAAGCCAGGTAGTACCACATTTATTTCTAATCCTCATGGCTGTCAGAAGGCACCTGATCCAGGATAGGCGGGTGAGAACTAACAATAGCGTTAACCTTTTCTCACAGTAGAATAACCTTTTTAAGTGTGTGTTATTTAAAAGGGTGATATTAAAAGCCTGGCATCCCTGTGAAAGTAAATCTTCCCATAATAACTCTCCCCACTGGACTCTGTTCCAAGGAAATGCTGCATTTTCAGGAAAAGCTTGTCCAAAGGTTACTCTTTCTTTATGTGCCTGCCTAGCATATGGCTTTTGTCCATGTCTCTTCTCCATAATGGTGACAAGCTTTAATGAAGAGAGATCTGCATGTTTGCTGTCAGAGCCCCTACTGGGCTACTGAGCCCCTACTGTCAGAGCCTCTGGGCCAGCTGACATACTCAAGAATCATGCTGGGGTATAGGGGGCTGTTTTGGGGGAGCTGTGTCTGTGTAGGGGGATGTTTTATGGCTGCAAAGAGCTACTGGAGTAAGGTGCCAGTAGATGGGGCTGAAGAATATGTTCTTTAGATCCCAGACTTGATAGGGGCAGATGAGCACAGGGGACTGACTTTGGCTGTTATTTGCGGTGTGTAGTCATGGAATAATCTAAAATGTATTTAGCTCCTTAACTTTCTGGCACGATTGGTGAGAGGCGCTGAGGTGTGTGGGATGCCCTTGCTGTGCAGTGATGGATGGGGGTTTGGGGTTGGAATGAGGTCCTGGCCGCAGGTGATGCAGGTTCCTAAGGGATGGTGCCATCCTGGCTGCTGCACGTGGCTGCATCCAAACAGGAGTGCTCATCACCTGGATAAATCCTCACTGAGCAGATAGCCTAGCTCCGCGGACAGCACTGGCCTCATCGGGCCTGCGGCTGTGCTGCCCAGGCCACACGGGGTTCATTGCGGGGTCTGGGCGGAGCGGGGCGAGGAGGTATTTGGGGCAGCCGTTCGGGAGTCCGGCAGCTGCACGGTTGGAGGGAGGGCGCTTGGTTTGCTGCCCCGTGTGCTGGGAAGGGGGGACTGCCCTGGGGAGCCGCCTGCTGTGTGAGGGCTGGAGGGGGGGGGCTTGTTCTGCCACTGCAGCAAGTCGTGGTGAGGAATGGGAACTCAGTAGTGTAGATTGACTTTTGTTATCTGTAGGGCCAGACTTGGCTTCTGGCTATGACTCTTACATGCCCAGGTGTCCTGCTAGTGGCCCTGGGTCTTGTTTAGTTCTGTTGGGCCCAGATGCAAAATCTGGTCACAAAGCGGTGCAGGAGGTTCCTCCTAAACGTCAGAAAAATGGCCTCACAGTGCAAGGAGTGGAGCACTGGAGCAGCCTGCTCAGAGAGGCCAAGGGAGTTCAGGCAAGGTCTTAGGGAAAACCTCTTCCCAGAAAGAGTGGGGAGGCTTTGGAACAGACTGCCCGGGGAGGGAGTAGAGGCACCATCCCTGGAGGGGTTCAACAAATGGGCAGACAGGGTGTTTCAGGAGATGGGTTGATGATTTGGGGTTTGTTTGGTGAAGAGTTGGACTTGATCTCGAAGATGTTTTCCAACCTAGATGGTTCTGTGATTCTTTATGCGGGGAACTGCATGGCTTTGGCTTTCAGCATTAAAAATAGGTGTGGAGGGACTGTGTACAGCTGGTTTCCAGTCCAGCCTTCCTGCAGAGCACAGTCTAGCATGGGGTCCCCCTGTCCTGATTGTGCCTGGAGTATGTAACTGCCTACCTAGAAGTATTGGATGAAATGTAAAGTGCTGGCCAAAACTGAGGTAAACCCATGTCTGCCCTCGTATGGGATGGGTCCTTGTACTTTCTGCAACAAGCTTTGTCTTGTCTGCTGTGGAGTGGAGGTGGCAAGTTGGGTAGTATGTGATTCCATGGGATTAATAAAATTCGAGGCTGCCAGACTGCTCTGTACCCTGATCTTTAATGGGACAGATGCCAAGCTTTTTGTATGTAAAATAATGGGATTTAAGGTTGTGGGGGTTTGAGTATCTCCTTAGCAGCAGATACTGCAGGAGTGTGTCCTGGCTACACTGTGCCTCTGGTCCAACCTCACTTGATGCGCTGGGAGGATCCCCACAGTATTCCCACCTGTTGTGCATTGCTCACAAAATAAATTGTGGGCACCTGGTTGGCTCAGTTGGTAGAGCATGAGACTCTGAATTCTGGGGGTCATGGGTTCAAGCCCTGTGTAGGATATCTTGAGACAGTACTGTAGTGTAGGCTTACCCTGCTCCAGCAGGCGGGTTGGACTTAGATGATCTTTTGAGGTCCCTTCCAACCTGTAACATTCTGTGATTCTGTAATAAATTCTATTTAAAATAGTTCTCATTTATGATTCAGAGAGATGGGCATCTGCAGCCTGTTAGGAGAAAAGGCCTGTTACTGCTCAGAGTTCTCATCAGATTCATGCTTCACAAGCAGATTTATAACCCTGCTGGAAAAGCTGACAAGACAAACTCAGCCTTGTCCAGGATCGTCTCACTAAATTGAAGGAGTCATAAACCACTTTAAAAAATGAAAGTTAGGATGAAAGGTTTGAGTGCAAATGACTTAAAGCTCAGAAGAGCATCACAAGGGAGACAGAGGAACAGACTTGTGAAGGGATGGAGCTCAGTGCCTCGAAGTGGTCCAAGGTCCAAGACTGGTGCTGGAGATTAATTTATTACAAGTATAAAAGCAGATATGCAGGGACTGTGAAATAGGACTGAGTAAAAATAAAGACTGAAACTAATGCAGGGAGTGGATCTACCTGCTGTAAGGACTTCAGGACTGAGTAACAGGAAGCAGCAAAAACCAAACTGAATTCCCCCTAAGCAAGAGGGAGGATGCTGCCTGCACCCCAGCCTGAGAACATGAAAAGGCAGTAGGCGAGAGAGTCCTGAGTCAGCCTGAAAACTCCCGAGATCAGCTTTGAAATTAAAACATGTATTTTTAGACACAATAAGTTTGTGGGTTTTCATTTACTACACAGTTTCTGAGCATTTAGGATGTGCTTGTTTCCTGTGGGTGCTCTTCCTTGAAACCACAAGGGGCAGGAACATGTAATTCCATTTTAGAGAAGGCACTCAGGTGCAAATTGGCAAATGCAGCATCTGCAGCTTTAAAAGCAATGAAGGCCAGAATACCTTGTCATTAATATCCATAACTGGTTTTAGCATCTTGATGTCAGGGTATGATATTTGGGAAGCAAAAGATTGAGCAATTCTATATGAAGTTAACCAGGGAAATGCTTTTGACTTGTAAATACCAAACCAGGGCTTGATCTTCAGTGTGGCTGTGACCTGAGTGAATGTCTCGCATCACTAGAAAGACATTTTGGAGCTGGAGTGGGTGCAAAGAGAGGCAATGAAACTGGTGAAGGGCCCAGCCAACAAGTCTGATGAGTGGTTGAGGGAGCTGGGGCTGGTTATTCTGAGGAAGAGAAGGCTGAGGGGAGACCTTATTGCCTTCTACAACTACCTTAAGGGACATTGTAGAGACGTGAATGCTGGTCTCTTCTCATAGGTCATCAGTGACAGAACAAGAGGGACTGGCCTTGAGCTGCTGGAGAGGGTTAGGCTGGGCATTAGGAAAAACTGCGTCACTGAAAGAGTAGTTAAGTTTGACACAGGAACAGGGTGCCCAGGGAGGGAGTTAAGTCCCCATCCCTGTAGGTGTTTAAAGATCGTTCAGATGTGATGTTGGGGGAATATGGTTTAGAGGTGAACTTTGTAGAGTAGGTTTATTGGTTGAACTCAATGGTCTCAAGGGTCTTTTCCAACCTGAATGATTCTACAATCAGCCTTGACTTCATGGTGAGAGGACTGACCAAAACACAATCCCATGTGCTTGCTTATGGTTCTCATGGATCAAGTGCCATGCCAGTCAGTGTGTAGGAACAAAGGCAGAGGCACTGTGCCTTTAAGAAAAGCAAATTTCATTCAGTCACCACATCCCAAGCTTTCAGCTGATGCTTTTTTTTGCTGTGGGAGTTGCTTCACTGAGGGATAGTTTTGCTTTAGGCTGGTTGCACTGTGTGCTCTCCTGCCTGGGTGCTGTGCTGGCACAAATCAATTCAGAGATCTCCTTTTGCTCTGAGGAAACAGTGTTGAGCTTGTAGCAAGCTGCAACAAGAAGAGAAGTCTGGTGGAAGACCTTTAACAGAGGCCACTAAACATGATGTAAAATTTAATAACCCTTTCCTTGTGCTGTGGATTCTGCTGACCTGAGGCTTGCGGAATATGCATCCTTCCAGACATAAATTTAGATGGAAGAGGAATAAAGTTGGGACATCCTTCTCCACTTTTCCAATTTCTTCCTCTGGTTCTGCTTGATGTCTTTAGTCACCAATGCTTTCTGGAATGTCACCTTCTGGGGGTCAGAGGGAAAACCCAGAGTTTTTACTTTAAACCTCTTCTACCTGCAGAAGGGGGGTGGTGGCAGCAGTTTGAAGCCTTTTGCAGCCCTGTGCATTCATCTTGAGGGGGAAAAATAGAGAGCAAATTTTGAACCTGTCTGCTGGTTACAGCTTGAAAAGGCCTGCTTGATTATGTATTGAGTAAATATTTCAATAAGATCCTAGTGATCAAGAACGCTCAGAACTTCTGAAGAGCTCAGGCCTTCGTTTCAGAGCTGTGGTGACAGGAAGTCTGCCACCAGACAGGAGGGACCCCTGATTGTTCCCCAAGACGTATGTAATGCCAGCAAATCCGTGTATGCCGTATGCATCAGCACACGGGGCAGCAGCTGACCCCTAGCAGTAACGTTCAGTTTCTCCCCAATAGCTTTGAACGCTAATTCTACATTTGCAGCTCCAGCACAAATGATAAATTTGAGGCAAGTACGTTTTCTGAGAAAATAAATGCTTAGTCAGCTGAACTGATTCGTGTGTTCAGCTCAAATTCATCAAGTCATTTCCAAGCCCATTCCCCTTCAACAATGGGGTGGGGGGGGAATAAAGTTTGAGAAAGCCAGAGCACTGCTTTTTCAACTCTTTCCTGAGCACTTTGTTTCTAAGTGACATTTTGGTTTGAAATGTCACCTCCAAACTGCTTTAAGAGATGGGAATTAAATGCTGCTGTTCAGGTGAAACCAACTTCTGGTGCCTAAAATGAGACTGTTTGGGGTTGTGTTTTTTTCCCTCTCATTCAACCAGTGAACTGAAAAATTAATGAGCCATTAATTAACATTGCTCTGGTGTTTACTAATTTGTGTCTGAGAAACTAGATCATGGGGAATAGTGATGGGAAGGGGGAATCGGACCATCTGTCTTGGTGAGCACCAGCGGGAGCAGAGAGGGAAGTGGAATGGGGGCACCCATGGGCTGCCAGGGCAGGGAAAATGAGCCACCAGGGCTTTAGAGGGTGCAAGGAGATGGGTTAGCTGATACAGCCTCCTCTGGCCTTGTGCTCTGCCTTTGCAGATATTTGTCTTCATGAAGTATTGAAGGATGTGGAAGTACTGAAGGTGTAAAGGTGAGATAAAAACAAGCATGGGTGGGGTTTTTCCACAAGCTCATGGGCACATTGGTGAATTTCCTCTTTGGTTGCAGAAATGTTCATGGCTTTGGGAAACACCTCACTCTGGAGAGGACATCCTGCAGCCCATTCTGGGTAACAGCTGCCTGCAAAAGGCCCCCAGAGTTGAGGTTTGGCGTCTCCTTGCAGGGCAGTGGGTGAAATGCCACCTGTGTTCACCCTGACCTCCAGCAGCTCCCAGACTCATGGCTAACGCTGTCCAGTTCTCCCTCAGCACTTCTGGTTGCTCATTGTGGTGATAAAACCACACTGACTTCTTCCTGAGTACATCCTGTGTGTCTGGACATGCCTCTGGGTTGCAGTTAGGCTCTGTAATCACAGGGGCAGGGATGTCTGCAAGGGACCCACCACAGCGGCTGCTGCAGCCAGGATATGTGGGACAGTCCCAGGAGTGATGAATCATATGGTGCCTGGAGATTGTTTTAGCTTCTCCCTAATGTGGCAGCTTTCCTCTGGCAGAAAAGGGAATTATCTTCCAAAGCTGCCCCTTGTCTGTGCTGTGCATGGTGCAATTTGTGTTCCGGAGGCAAAATACCCCAGCCAAGACCAAGAGGAAAGGCAGTGACGGTGACATGAACTCCAGGCTTCCAAATACATGAGCTGAAGGCTGACCTCCTCCTGGGGAGGGGGAAGTTGATAAATCTTTGGGGTTTTTTTGCACAAGAGTACACTGTCAGATTCCACACCCAGCTGCCCCACTGGCTGTCACCCTGCAAGCCAGATCTGTCAGGGTTCACCAGTGCCTGTTCCTGGCAAGCAGAGGCAAATAAGGAAGTTTGCAGCTTTTGAAAGCCGGTGTCAGGCAGTATTTTGTCAACATTTACTTGCTGTTTGCCTTGGAAGCGTCAGTGACAGTGCAGAGCTGCTGCTGATTAAGGCAGCAGACAGCCATGTTTAATACCCGTGCGATGCTCTGCGGTGGTGGGATGAGGGATTCTCCCTGGCAAAGGGTAATTAGCATGCAGGAGGACTGCATTATTTATCGTATCAATCTTCCTTCCCCTACACAGAGCCCACCCCTGAGGAGCATGACATCTTACATTGACTGTGGGAATAGCTTGCTGTGGCATCGTGCCTTTAGCTCTGAGAAAGTCTGCTTTGGCAGGGCGTTGGATTGGCTCTGAAGGGCTGTGGTGAGGACATGGGGAACTCATTTCTGGGGGCTCCAGCAAACCCGGGGTGGTATTGTGGGGCTTCTGGGCTTTAATTTCACCAGCATGTCCCTTGTGTGGCTGCCAGCTCTGCTGTGTTTGTCACTGGTACTTGTGCATGGAAAAAATGAAAAGGTGGCCCTTTGTTTTTGCACCAGCTGAGCCACCCCCAGAGCTGCCTTTGCTGCTGTGGAGAATAAAAACATGGCCCATGGCAGCTGCCTGGGTAGAGCTGGGTGATAAGAGGAGCACAGCCAGGTGGCATCCCTACTGACTCCATGTGCAATGGGTGGTCCTGGTGACTCAGAGAGTTAGCGCGGGGTAAAGATGCTCTTGGTGGTGGTGTGTGCTGGGTACTCTTGCAGGGAAGGTGCACAGAAAGGTGAGGGTAGGGTTGGGCTGCCAAATGAAACCACAGTCTGTGAAGTTCAAATTGCATGTGGTGAAGATTTAGCCTAGAAAATATGTGATTCTGAGGCTTTGCAGTATTTTCCTCATGAGGTAAGGCATTGCAGGGCTCAAAAAACCTTTGGGGTTTTTTTCAGCTGTAAATCTTGCAAACTTGCCATTCCCAAACTATCTGGGAATTAGCACGGGTGCCTTTGCAGTTGCTGTGTGTTCACAGCAGCGCATCCCAGCCCTGGTATCCAGGCTGCTCTTCCTGATGGGCATCACTTAATGGCATTCTCCATTAAGGTTGTACTTCTCCAGTGGGTTAGTGGCTCTTCACAAGCTGGGAGCTGCAGCTGGATCCTGCTGGTAGCCCAGCACGTGTAGTTACACTGTGGCTGGCAGCTTCTCCATCACTCCTGGTCTATAAGCCTGAATGTTTTAATTTTTTTAAGAAACATTCAGAATTCACATGAATTTAATGAAGTAATTTATTCCAGCCACACAGGGCTGTTTCATTATTTGGGGGTTTGAGTTACACGATGACATTGTTAATTAATGTTCTGGTAGTTAATGATCTGGATCAATAATAGAAAAAAACCCGTGGCCAAAAATATAAATCATGTGAGGCTGATCCTGTCAGGTCAGGAAACTCTGCAGTTAGTTTTAGCTTGAAGTGCTATTGGTCTGTCTAGATGGGCAGATAGATAACAAGCAGTATGTTTGAGAAATGGGCTTTTTATATAAAAACCATAGAATGGATGTTTTAAACTTGAGCCTCCAATGTTAGTGTTTTATTTCCAAAGGCAAAAATATATAAAACTTGTGCTTCATTATTCATAAAAAAATATGTATGAAAACTGTGGATGTGCCAGTGCAGGGCTTTCTTTCAGCATAGACTCTCCATGGCTTAAGCCATGGCATCTGGGGGGTGCTTAGAAGGGGGGTAGTTAGTAGTTTGGGAGAGGTTCTTCCACCTCTCTGCTCTGCCCTGATGAGGCTGCATCTGGAATATTGTGTCCAGTTCTGGGCCCTTCTTTTCCAGGACAGGGAACTGCTGGAAAAAGCCCAGTGCAGAGCCACAGTGATGATGAAGGAAGTGGAGCAGCTCCCTGATGAGAAAAGGCCAAGGGAGCTAGGTCTCTTCAGCTTTGAGGAGCCTGAGAGGTCACCCCAGTAATGTTTATAAATATGGAAAAGGTGAATGTCAGGAGGATGGTGTCAGGCTCTGCTCAGTGGTGGCCAGTGATAGAACAAGGGGCAGTGGGGGCAGGCTGGAGCAGAGGACATTCCATGGAAACATCAGAGTTTTTTCACTGTGAGGGTGACAGAGCCCTGGAATGGGCTGCCCAGAGTCTCCTGCATTCAGAACCTGCCTGGACATGTTCCTGTGTGACCTGCCTTAGGTGATGCTGCTGTGACAGGGGGATTGGAGTAGATAATTTTTTGAGGTCCCTTCCAACCCCTAACATCCTGTGATTCTGTACAAGGCAAGTAATATTTAACCTATTGGTCTTGGTAGGGAGGAGCATTCCTTGAGCATCATTGTACCATGCTTGGAGGACACAGTTAAGGTGTTCTGGAGATCTCAGTGACTTATTTTCACATCTTACTCTCTTTGGGCACTTTAAAGTGTGGCTTCATGTCTGGTTTGAGTTTTATTGAATACCGGGGTTTGGAACAGTTACAGCATCCTTGTGTTATGTTTGCTCTGTAAACTTTTGGCTCGTATTTAATTGATGGAAACAGGGTAGGTGTGTATGTGGTTTTGTTTGCGTAGGCTTCAATGAAGCATTTCAAGGCTTTATTTCTTTTGTTTCCCAGTGCCTGATGGAGTTCAGAGAAGCAGCCGTTAACATCTGTCTTGCACAACCAGTGCCCTGAGCTGTATAGAGTGGAGGTGGGAAATGATTTTCCATCCAGGGCAGTAGGAGTTTCCCTCAAAATGGACTGGGTATCACCATAATGGCCTAACACACCTGAACTGTGTGTGCACAGATACAGGGGCACTCCATGAGTTTCTGCTTGGTTTGGGTGTTAGGGTTTGTTGTCAGAAATTGTGTTTGGTGGTGGAAGAACTGACACCAGCAAAGCCCCAGGAATTGCTGTCCTCAGAGATGTTTTGGAACTGGTCCTGCAGGGCACAGTCCTTCATCTCTTTTCGCAATACCAGTGCTTCAGTACTGGGGCTTGGAGGGCTGTGGGGATGCTCAGCGTGTCCATGTTGCTCATGTTGTTTGTGGACAGGGATGTGCGCTAGTGGGCACTGGTGGTGGCAACAGCACCTGCTTCTCGGGGAACTGTGAAGTGCCAGACACAGCTAACCCCCTTGGTTAATTAGAGCATTTGCTGCAAAGGCACCTGACCTCCCTTGCAGAGGTGCAGAGGAGCACCAGTACCTGCGTGGGAGAGTGTTGGTTCTCTTGTACCTGAGCAATGAAAATGTCTTGCAAAGGCTGCTCTGTGGAGATGAGAAATGCCAGCAGAGGAAACAGCAGTCTTGTTTGCAGGCAGCAGTTTCTGAGCTGACACCTGGATGCTTTCAGGAACCTGCCCTAGGACCAAGAGCAGGGATAACTCAGTGCCTTGTAGTGAACTGGCCTGGGATACAGGGTTTGGCCTTGATTCCTGGGCAGGATGTAGAAAACCCTTTTCTTGCAGGTTTTCTGTGTGAAGGTACCAATTGGGTCAGCTACAGGAGTGGCTGCTACTTCACACTCCATGGTTGGTTTTCAGTGTGTCTTATCAAAAGGACTTACACAGTGCCTGGAGTGACAGCCCAGCTCTAGCTTGGCTGCAGGGGTAACTGCATTCTGGCTGTGGATGCAGGGAGCTCCTGTCCTTTCTCCTGCCCAGTCCTCCTTTGTGTTCCCAGTTCACTGGATTGTTGTAGGTTATAGGGCTGGAAAACAAGAAACAAACTCAAGACTGCAGAAATCACCTTGATGGGAAGAACAGGAAGAACCAGCTAGGTGAGCCAGCTCATTATTTAACTGGCTCCCTAATTAGCTTTCAGCAAGCCTAGGAGGGCTATTTTTGAAATGTAGGTACAAAAATAAACAGCTGTTTGGAATAAATGCCCATGGCACACTCACTGCCAGAGCTGGCCCAGTGCTCCTGCTGGGTTTGCACGTTGCTCTGACAGCAGCTGCTAAGTGTGGGGTCAGAAACATCCTGGCAGGGGACAACCTTTGCAGGAGAGCCCTCCAGAATGGTGTTTCTTCATGGCTTTTAGCAGTCATAGAATCATAGAATCATTCCTGCTGGTTTTCCTCATGGTGGTAACACTGGTGCTTACAAGCCCCACAACTCCCGAATTTGGGGCATAAGATGGGGCAGACACACACTCCTGCTGGTCTAGGCTCCTTTTCCACCACAAGATGAGTTTCCAGTCAGCTTCTGCAGCTCTCTTGGATTTTCTCTTGTGGCTCAAGGCATTTTGGGATAACATGGAGTCAGTCTGGGGGTTGTGCTCAGCTTCACCAGGTGCAAAATGTCAGCAGAGCACCTTAGCTCAGGGCTTGGTGTGCGTTCAGCCTTCATCAGGGCAGGAAGGGCTGTGCAGGGGCTCATGCAGCAAATATGGTGCTTTATGCTCTCTCTTAAAGGCCTAATTGGAGCCTAGGTGAGGAGGAGAGCCTAATAGAGATGTCGCTGTGCTATTAGCACAGATGGTTGTCATATGTATGCAAATGAGGAGCAAATTGAATTGGGTGTCCCCTTTCCCCAGCTGCCCTATCAGCACTGGCTCCTGCAGCAGCCAAAGCCACTGCCACTGCTCTGCTAATCTGTCATTGCAGATTAATTACAACTAACACATTAATCATCATTTGTTTCCCGCTACAAAGGAGGTATCTTGTTCTTTCAAGTGCATTCTGGTGGGATGGGGTGGTCCAACCTGGGAAAAGAGAAAGGCAGTGAGGGCCAGCCAGCATCATTAGTGCCAGCACCCGGGGCTGCAGGAGCCTCATTGGGACTTGTGGGCTTCTTCTGGCAAGACAGACCCCACTGGGGGAACCAGGAGCCCCAGCCGCCTGCCCAGAGCTCCTGGGGCATCCACTTTTCTCCATGATCCTGCCCGGGACACACGTTTGTCTTCTTGGCTTTGTCCCAAAGTGATGGTGTCACTCCTTTCCCAAGCTGACAGCTTCCAAAGGGATTGTTAGTGTTAGCACAGCCCTTGGCTGCTCCCAGATAGCATCTGTAATTGGTGTGCTGGGCCAAGGAGGCCCTTCAGAATGCTGCCGCCCTTTAGGCAGCAGCAGTTTTACTGCTGCCTTGAGTGGGAAGAGAAATGGTTGTTTCAGTCTCGCCACTAATTTTGACATCTTGATGAAAAGCAAAATAATTCCTTCTGGTTATTTTCTTTTTTTGTCAAGTGAAAATGTTGCAGCTGAAGCACTTCAGAGACCTCTGGAGTTAGGTTACACTGTGGGTTTGGGTAGAAGTGTATTCTCCAACAGATTGTCCAGTTTTGTGCTATTTATTGGAGTGAGCCCTGGTTCTCCTTAGTTCTCCGTTAGTGTCTTGACTGTTGCATTTGCTCCTTGTGTGGTCCCTTAATACTGTGATCTGAAGTGTACTGGTAACAAATGTTAGTTGTGTCTGTCTAATCAGTCTGTAGAAGCTCAAATTTCTTCTATCCCGAGGGCTGGAATGGTGCTGGTGGAGCCAAGGTGAGCAACTCCCAGCAGCTCAAGCCAGCCTGGAGCTCTGTTACAGAGAGGAGTAACTGGCCCAAACAAGCTTTCTTAGCCATTCTGGAGGTGTTTTTACGTGTCCTTCTCATGCCTAAATCTATTCCCTTTGCTGGGCTGCTCTGTGGCATCATCCTCTAGGATTTACCATCCCTTTTGTACCTCTCCCAGTAACCCATGCAGTATTACTGCTGATTTGAGAATATTCAATGGAAGCCTAGTGATGGCATCACTTTCTCTCATCCTGGTCCTGTACCAACACTGAGGCCTGGTTATTGTGTCTGCACATCCTCTGTTCCTGGAGCCATCCAGCCACACCCACCCTGGAGAGGACTTCTGCTTATTTTTGAGCCATGAAGCTGGTGCTGTTGAGGCAGGAGGAGACACTTGATGCCCTCACAGCAACACTTGATTGTCATGATTTGAGTTGAAACAGAACTAGTTCTGTACAGTGATTTCACTTTTCAGCTCAGTCTCAGTTCTAAGTCTGGCACACTGCAGTTAACGGTGACCCTGCACTGACCAGCAGGGTATTCCACCCCATGTGTGTCATATTGGGTATAAAGCTGAGGGTCTCTGAGGGTCAGCTCTCTGTTCTTGCTTCTTTGGCCCTCTTCTCTTTGCCTCTCTTCTTCAATGACTGGTGTCTGAGGGAGACTCTGTCCATCCTGCCTTTGATCCCAGTTCATACGTTCTTGAATGCAGCTCCTGCACCCGGTTCCTGTTTGCTGTTGAGTCCAGTCTGGGATTTCCCCAGCATCTGTGTCAGTGGTGATGATGATGTGATTGCCAGCAGGGGTGCTGGGCTCAGTATTTGTTTTATGATATGTATTTCATGTTATTGTGTTCAGTAAAAGTGTTTTGGTTTTCCAGTCTGTCTCTCTTCTTCATTCCCTTTCTCTTCCCCTTTTGGGGAAGTGAGCTGATAGAGAGCACTCATCATTCATCTCATGGCTAGCCAAGCCTTGACTCACGACTTTGGTTTATTCTATGCTCTCTTTATCACATTTGTCTTAAGTTTGGTACAAGTGACTCCAACACTGGGATGATTCTGCTGGAGATCATCTGTCAAGTTTATAAACCGAACTGCAGAGTAAGTCCCAGACAAGAAAAAAGGTGGAGATGCAGTTGGAGGAAAGGATCAAGAACTTTTGAGTAATAACCATTACTGAGGTGTAGTTATTCCTGACCAGGTATTGCCAACAGCAGACATCACTGTCACCCTTTACCTGGCTCTCACCAGATGAGCAGAAACCTTTGTTTTTCCAAAACACCCTATGGTTGCCTGAAAGGGGTCAGCAGGGAAGGAAGTATCTGCAGAATCTGGCCCCAGAAATGAATAGAGCATACATTCTCATACAACATAAAAGTATAACTCCTTGTTTGGTTTCTCTCACACAGAATCTCAATCTCTTTGGTTGTAACAGACCTTTACATACATACAAGATCATCAAGTCTAACCTTTGAGTCAGCAATACCAGGTCACTGCTAAATCCTGTTCCTGAGCACCAGGCCCACATGTTATTGGAATCCCTCCAGGGTCAGTGACCCACCATTGTCATGGGCAGCCTGTTCCAATGCCCAGTGACTCTTTCAGTGGAAAAATTCTTCCTAACATCCAGCGTAAAGCTCCTCTGGTGCAGATTGCAGCCATTTCCTCTGGTCGTATGACCTGCTACCAGGGAGGAGCCTGTTCTCCTCCCGCTCCAATCTCTTGTCAGGTAGCTACAGAGACTTGATCTGGTGTTTCCAATCTGAAGTCATCAGAAATTGTGTGTGCTGTTCTGGTCAGTGTGTCTTGTTCCCAAGGAGCCTGGTCTGGTCTGGAAGATAAGGGTCTCTGTGGGGAAAGCTGTTGGAAGGTGGAGAAAGCCAGCCCAGGGACCCAGTAAATCTGCACTTTGAGGGCTGAAGGTAAATGTAGGTTTCCAAGAGATTGTAAAATTCCAGCTTCTAAAGTTGATGATTTTTTCTTTAAAATTTTCCATTTGGGACCTCTACAAAAAGCAGTCGTGTCCTGTGTTCATAACCAGGTTAGATTGGTGCAACAAAGAAACCTCAGACCTGCGTGGCAGCGCTAAAGCTCTGTGCCTGGAGTGCCCGTCTGCCACCTGACAGCTCCCATGTTACCTGCATCTGCTCAGACTGCTGATCCAGTCTCTTGCAGATGACTGATAATGGGATTAGAGCCTCCTCCAGCCAGAGCAGGACAATTTGGAACCACATCAGTTGCTTCGTCCCTAATGAGGGAAGCGCTTGTCACCCATTGCCTTGTTTACCTCAGCAAGGCTGAGCTGTTTATCTGGGCAGTGTCCTCCAGCTGATAAAGCTCTGCCACATCATGTGAAACCCAAGCAGGCATAAATCAAAAGGGTAAGGTCTTTGGCGGCAGAGATGCCTTTGAACAGCCAGAGTGGAGGTTTCCAATAGGTTTCTCACACAACAGATTATGCCCTAGGCTGTGATTGCTGCAAGTCAACTGTCACTTGTTGCCTGCTCACAGGGAAGTGCTTTCCCCTGGTATAGGTGGTGTTTTCCCTGGTGAAACTCAGGTATTCCTTCTATCTGACGGGCTTTGAAGCTGGGCTGAACTTGGGAGTGTTTCTGTTAAATTCAGTCTTTGTATCCAGCCCTTATTTCATGTTGGGCTGGCAGGATATGAGGGAGGGAGGATTTGGGGGTGTCCCTGAAGTTCATGTCATTTGGGCAGGAGTTTGTTGTGGGCACAAAGTCTTTTGGGGCACGATGCCTAAAAGGATCTTTGAAGTGTTGTGCTGAAGACTCTGTAAGCTATGTAAGGGTTGTGTTAAAAAAGAGTGGCTCTTTTTTGGTCAAATCTGTGTCTAGACAGCAAACTCTTAGTCGTGGCTGAAATGTTTCCCTCCTGGCCTCATAAAAACATACCATCGCCTTGAAACCATCACGCTCCTGTGGAAAAACAGTTTCTGCTCTGGAGTTACAAGAAACACCTGAGCATCACTGTGAGTGGAAAAATGGGCAAAAAATAAAATGGCCTGGTTTTCAAGGGAAGTTTTGGGCAGCACTGGGGGCATCACCAGCTTCACCGGAGACCAGTCTTGCTGCACTTCCAGCTTTCCTTTACAATCACCCCGATTTCAGGTAAGAATACGAATCCTTTCCAGAGGAGGGGGCAGGTACCCAACTGCTCGCTGACATTGTGTGGTGAACTGGAGCTGCAGCAAAGCCCCTGCCAGACCTCTCTTCGCTTGCTGCAGAGTTGTCATTTCATATAGAGAGCCCTTTGTCCATTGCTTCCTCCTGTTCTGTGCAAAGGCAAAGGCCTACAGGATCACAGAGTGGCCCGGGTTGGAAGGGACCTCCAGAGGTCATGTATTCCAACACTCTTGCAGTGAGCAGGGACACCCTTAAACAGATCAGGTTGCCCGGAGCCTTGTCCAGCCTCACCTTGCTTATCTCCAGGGGTGGGGCCTCAACTACCTCCTTGGGCAGCCTGTCCCAGTGTTCAACCGCCCTGCTGCTAAAGAGCTTCTTCCTAACAGCCAGTCTAAATCTACCCTTCTCTAATATCCAGTGAATGCAGCCCAACGAGGTGATGGTGCAGGGGGTGCTACCCCTGCTATGCAGCTTTCCAGCTGATGAGGCTCTTGCAGCATCACCAGCACTAGTCTTGGTCTCCAAGGCCACCTTGGTGCTTCATTTGCATTCCAGCCATGATGCTGGGGCCACTTCTGCTGCTTGAACCATATTTAGATGCAAACACAGATGCAAGTTACCACCACTGGTGCCTGAGCCCTGCTGTCTGGATAAACAACAATCTCTTTTGGCTCAAAGTCCCCGTGTGCCTGCGTGTAAGCAAAGGGTGTGTTGAGAAGAGCAGGCTGTAAATTCAGGACAGAGCCTTTTCAGTGATTCCCTCAGCAGAGTGTGGATGTTGCCCAAATCTTTGCTAATTGGCCCCAGGAGGATCCCCCATTCATTGCACCCTCATCAGTTTTCTGAGCCTGAGGGGGTATGAGGTCCCTAGATGGTGTGTGCAGGGGAGGGGGGAGCACTCTGTGTTCACATGAAATGTTATGGGTTTGGCTATCAGCTACCACCTCCTGTAATCAAGGAGCACACCCCAGTACTAAGTTCACCAGGAACATCCAGTTCTCCCCAACAAAAGAATGGGGCTTAGCTCTCAGGCTGGGTTATTCCTGGTGTTCTGCAAGCAGAGCTGGCAATGGGGAGCAGGTGGGAGGAGTCGGAGCTGGTCTAGGGTATTTCTGTCAGTGGGTAATAAAGAATTGCAGCGTGAAAGAACGCAATTTGGGGCTTTCATGCTGTTAGCATAGTAATGAACTGCCAACCTCAAGGCAGGCAGCTTCACCTGGAAGTTAGCTCTTCCAGGAAGCCATATCAATCACGCCTGAGCATCTCAACCCCATCCTTAATTTGACACAAAGGCATTGGTTCTGCCAGCACTACTGTGGGAGGTGGTAGGAGAAGGTTTCCCCTCCAGATTTTGCTCCTGCTCCAGCCTCAGGAGCAGCCAACAGCCAAAAAAAAGGGCAGTTTGGATGTGATGAATGTTGGCACTGAAGGTCTTCTGCCACTGACTGCTTCCTCCCAAGAACAATTTTATTTGGGCCATGGCCCTGACACCATCTCTCCTTTCTCTGATGCTTCATGAGGTTTCTGGTTGGCTTGCCACATGTGTTTGTGGCAGCTGAGTCCATCTCTGCCTTGTTTATGCCTTATCAAATCTTGACCAGCAGAAACAACCCCAAATGCTTGACACAGGTACAGTGCAAAGAGCTTTTGATCACTGAGGATAACCCTCGTCCCAAGATAAGTTTCATTCAGAGTTTTTCTTAAATTAATTTGCTTCCACAAGAAAACCACAAATACATTTTATTATTGTAAGAGTGGGGGTTTTGGGTCATGAAAACATTTCATTTGTCTCTGAATGCAGCCTTTGATTGTTTTTGTTTCCCTCTTTTTAATTATTAAATGTGGTTCTCTTTTGAAATGGAGCTTTGTTTCCAGTTGAAATGGATGAATTTTTATTAACTTGAAAATATCAAGGAAAAAATATTCTGATGTTTCTTTATTTCTTTTTCTTCCTGATTTTGTTGCTGCACAACCCAATTAATTTAATGACAATTTGCTAGTTGTTTCAGTCCATTATTATACTATTTTTTTAAAAAGATGAAATGCTCTCCCTTCAAAAGACCAAGGTAAAGGCAAAGATCCTTCTGCCGTCATTCAGCACGGATCAGTAGAGGAAAAGCAGTGAAGGACGTTTGCGACAGAGCAGGATTTTGAATGCCTTGCTGTGGTGGCATAGAATGGTTTCTGTAAGATAGCAACTGAAGCCGTAAATGTAAACCCTCTCATTCCTAGCCTCACGACAGTTTCTTTTGGGCAAATTGCAGCAATGTTCCTGAGATCCCAGAAAGTATCTGGAAATATTCTCACAGCACAAATACACTTGACATCTGCCATTGAGCAGTCTGCTGTGTGAAACAGAGCAAAATTCAGTGAATTTTGTGTCTTCCTTCTCCTTTGTGAGGGTTTTAGTTCACTTGCTGTATTCTTTCTGGTTTTTAAAGCATTCTTCTGCACCTTTGTTCCGGTTGGGACAACAGTGACCTTTTGTCACAGAATCACAGAACATTAGGGATTGGAAGAAACCTCAAAAGATCATCCAGTCCAATCCTTCTGCCAGAGCAGGTTCCCCTAGGAACATGTCCAGGCAGGTTTTAAATGTCTCCAGTGGAGCCTCCACAACTCCCCTGGGCAGTCCCTTCCAGTGCTCTGTCACCCTCACTGTGAAGAAGTTCCTTCTCATATTGATGTGGAACCTTCTATGTTCCAACTTACACCCATTGCCCCTTGTCCTTGGATGCCCCTGTGCAGAGCCTGGCTCCATCCTCCTGACACCCACCTTTCCATATTTGTAAACATTAATGGGGTCACCTCTCAGTCTCCTTTTCTCCAAGCTAAAGAGACCCAGCTTCCTCAGCCTTTCCTCCTCAGGGAGATGTTCCACTCCATTCATCATCTTTGTGGCTCTGCGCTGGACTCTCTCAAGCAGTTCTATGTCCTTTTGGAACTGAGGGGCCCAGAACCGGACACAATATTCAAGATGTGGTCTCAGAAGGGCAGAGTAAAAGGGGAGGAGAAGAATCTCTCTCGATCTACTAACCACTACTCTTCTGATCCACTCCAGGATGTTGGAGATGTGGCTACTTCTGATGTAGAAGGACATCTCCAGAGCCTCCCCTCAGACTTGAAACTTGAGGTTTAATAGGTTTTCAGTTGTCTGTTATTTTCTGCTTTGTTCTCTTTGTGCCCAGCACTCAATATGTAGAAAACATGTGTTGAAGGATAAATAAGTTATCATGATGGTGATAATAGTGGAACAAATTGCACAAGCCATGGGATTGCTCCCCAAAACCCTGGGGGTGCTGGAGGGCCATGTTATGTTTTGGCCAGACTCTTAGTTCAAAAACTTTTCAGGTTTCGGTGCTTTGCTCTTCCATGGCGCTACGTTGAGTGGCAGGAGGTCAGTATGGACAGATGCTTTGCCCATAGAAGTCAACCTCACTGCCCCAGCAGCTCCCAGGGAAGAGCCAGCAGGACCCTTGCAGCTGCAGTGAGTGGAGACAAGGTACAAGGGCAGTGCAGAACCCTAGGTGGTATGAACATGAGCTGGTCTCTTCAGGGCTTGGCCATTAGTTTCTGTAGGTGCTGGCTGGAGATAGGTGACATGTGTCTCTCTGGAAGGGGTTAGTGATAGACCCAAACATCGCTTCCACCCCACTTATATCTGACATTTACATGTGAAACGAGCCAACCTCGCTTTATCTCCTCTCAGGGAGCACAGAAAGTAACTTAATGCACTAAATAACAGAGCAGCGTTGCCAATTTCAGTGACTGAGAAGTGTGAGCTGGGGAGATCTTAAAAATCACGCTATTTTGGGGAAACTGATAACATGAGACTTCCATTTTCCTCTTGTCTTTTTGAGGTAGTTCAGCCTGGCTTTTTGTTAAACCTGGTTAGAAACCTATTATTGTGTTTAAATGAAAGATGATCCTGATAGGTGGCTGAAGAGGCGGTTGCAAAGCAATCCTGCTGCGTTGTGCAAGACAATTGCAACGCTGGGGAAGAGCAGCTCAGAAGTCAAAAATCCTTTCTCATCCAATGACCCCGAGTTGTTATTAAGCAGCCACAGGTAAGAGGGGAAGCAATACACAGCTCTCACTTCAAAAGTGACTCTCAAATAGGAATGCTTTTAGCATAAAACTTTGCATATTCAGTGATTCCTCCTTTGTGCAGACAAGCCTCATTAAGCCATGGCCAGCTACCAGTCAGACTTGTTGTTTGCTACAGGCTCCTGCCTTGCTGGGACAATTTCAGGAAGCATTTGCCAGGCAACTGGTTTACTACATCAGGGCGTGTGCTCTGAGCAAGGTTTGGGCTTGGTGGTAGGTGGATGGAAGCAAGAAAGAGGAGTGAGAGAAAGAGATGTGACTTGGCTGGTGGAAGCAAAATCACGTCTGGATAAAAGGCAGCACAGGATAAATGAAAACATTTGACTCCCTTGCTCCGGGTTTCCTAGAAGCATTTTCTTTTAATTGAATGGCCCATTGTTTGCTGAGCTTAACCTCTTGCTTCCTCTTGTAAGTGTGCTACCTATTTTAATTAAAAGGGATGAAAATGGAGTATTTCACCTTGCAGAGGGGGCAAGAAGGGAAGCAGCTGAGGCCACTCGCCACATACAGCTCTGCACAGCTTGACATAATAAACTACCATCAGTCATCTCGGTCTGCAGCAAAATATGGGATGGGAAGCACTTGCATTGGCTTAAATACAGCAATTGCTAGGAGGCAGGGTTCCTCTGGACTGCGTGAGCCCAGATCAGGCTGTATGCTGGCTCTCAGATGCAGAATGACCCAACATCCTTTTGCCTGGGCCACGGTTTCACTTAGAAAGCCAAGATGGATCTTAGTATCAGGTTGAGGCTGTGAGTCTGTAACGTGGGGACATTTTTCACCTGCCTGGCTGGGGCAATGGAGTGATGAATTGGAAAGTGGAAGCAAGAGGAGGTGTGGGCTTTAATATCTCTCCAAGGAGGTCATTGCCCATCCTGCTTTGAGATGAAACCGTGTGCATCACAGAACAGCAGAACAGGGTGCGAAGGGGATGTGGAACAAATGTGGAGACCAGGGCACGTGTGAGGCCTCAGTCCTGCGGGGGTTTGCAGTGGGGTGCACTAAATAGGTAGCTGCCTGCTCATGGGGGTTTTGGTGCACACAGGTTCTGGGAGGATTGATGTGTTTGGCACAGATAGTGCCCTAAACAGGGAGCTGCTTTGTGTGCTTCTGTGCGGGCGCCGTGGAGTACAGTCACCTTTGTGTGAGGGGACCATATGGTTTATGTATTTCAGAGAAGGGGACGTGAGGTTGTAGCATGACGTGTGTGCTGTACAGAAGTGAAAGCATTTTAGAGCTCCACATCTGGGTCATTGATTCTCCAGAGCTTGAAAGAAATGGGGGATGTGTTAAACTAGGTAGTTTCAGATGTTGCCTCTGCTGTCCACCGTTGTTTTTCTTTAGGGCATTGGCAGAAAGGGAGAAAACCCCTTCTTCTGCATTTGCAGTTGTCTTCTTTGAGTCATGTTCACAGTAAACTCTCAAAACGCAAATGCACACACAGGGAAGTTAATGCTGAGCACAACACATAGTGATCCCCTTTTTTTCTTGCACAATCTTAGGGGACAGAAGACCTACAGGGAAGGGCAAGGGGTGAGAAGATGGTTTTGCTCAGTTCCTGTTGTTTTAATGACCAGATCCAGTAACTAAAATCAAGATTCCTGTAGATGTGAGTGGACTTTTTACCCAGCTCTCTGAACCAGCTCTCAGGGCAAATCTAATGGGATCTTCCCACAGGATGTTTTCACTAACACTGATGGGTGAGTTGCCCAGTCCATTGATTTCGGGCTTTGGAACTTAACACCTCAGTACATGTGAACACCTAGACCTGGAAGGGAGCTTTTCTCCTTCTTATTGCCCCAGTCATGCCACCGTGGTGTTTCCACATGATATGGTAGGAATCATGAAGGTGCTCCAGTCTCCAGTGTATTTTTGCTGTCTCAGACTCTCTGAGGGTCTGTCTTCAGGGTACTCCCAGATGCAGCTTTTTTCTTCGTATTTCACATTATTTCTCTGATGCTTTCAAAGGGAAGAAACACTCTGAAAACGGGCTGTACAAATCCTCCATTTTCCATCTGGAGGGAGGAAGGGATATTTTTTTAATGCCTGTGATTAGTCAGTGGTAATTTGTTTGTTTGCCTGTTTAGGTTATTTTTCTCCTCAAAGGGAAAACACACAAAATTGTGTTTTGTTGCAACCTTTTGTTTTCATGCCTTAGTAATTGAAGGTTTGGGTTGTTGCTGCTTACAGCCTTTTTCCCAGCATTAAATCAGTAATTAATGCTCACTTGTCCAAATGGTAGAGGATTTGGAGCTCCAGTCCATAGGAGAGTTTCTCATTCATCATACGAGGGTGAAAGACAGAGACCCCTCGGTCCCTCCTACTGCGGCGCTTCTCCTGCACGGGCTATTTCTGAACTCACTCAGCTAGAAAGGAGCATACGGCAGATTCTCCAGCCTAGTGGTTAGGGCGGGCGTTTGGGAAAGAGAATCGCTCAGTTCCAGTCCTTGCTTCAATGAACCTGACATTGAAAAGCTGATAGTGAAAGCAGCTTTATTAATATTGTCAGCTCGCAGTGTTCAAAACTCAGGTGTCACTCAACTAAATGTTGAGATAGTAGAAAATACATCTATCTTTGGTTGCTTTTGATTTCCCTTCTGGGTTGTAGCTTTTGAGGGACACATTTTCAAACTTAATCGTATGACCAGGGCCAGGACAAACTGTGTGCGTAAACCCTTCCCCTCCCTTTACAATAATACCCTTGGAGGGAGTTTTTTTCCTGCTCATTTTAGCTGAGCTGCACCTTTGTGCCCCTCGGCAGACAAACAACCTTTTAGTGAAGATGCTTCCAACTTCAGGGCAGAAGAACCATCTCCTCCCACAAATCCTTCCCTCTGAAGGGGATATTCACACTTCTCTTTTGCTCTAGTGTTGAATTCAACCCACTGATTTAGAAAGAGGTAACCTTGAGATGCCCTGTACATATTTAGCACTAGTTCAGACTGAAATGATTGCTCATGTTTAGTTTGCAGCAGAGCCTGACCAGATTTGCTCCCAGCTACTTCATTTGAGAGTCATTGTCAGGCTTCTTTTTATGCTTTCTCTCCCCAACAACTTGCCATGAAGTGAACAGGTGCCCCTTGAACTAGAATTTCAATTTCAACCTTAAGCCGTTCCTCACAAAGGCTCAATGGTGCTTCCCAGTAAAAAAAAAAACAAACCCCAAACCAAGAAGATGATGAAGGGCTCTCTGCCAGGGCAGCCCAACAGAGAAGACAGACCCACCATGGGACAGTTTGAGCACTCTTTATTAGCTGGTCAGATATCAAAGGCTGGAATCTGTTTCAGCTCTTGGCCTTACCTGCTGCTCCTGGGTAACCCTATGCCACATTAACAACAGAGCCTACAGCTGCTCATGTATAATGCAGCCTTACTAAGCTGCGGTGAAAGGCACCAAGGTGTAATACATGGAAGCAAGGTAAGAGAGGGAGCAGAGTTATCCTGCACGATGTTAGCTGACCTGCTTGCCTCCCAGGGATGCTCTGCTCCCACTTTGGGATTGCAGACCCAGAAGTAGGGTTCTTTCAGGTGCTCCTCTCCCACAGCTCTGCCCCAAACACTGGCTTGGAGCCTGAGCGCACTACTGGGAGCTTTGTGCAGTGCCTATGGGATGATTTGGGGAAGGGGCCAGTTTGCTCATTCCCCAGTTCTGCCATCAGCGTCAGACCAGTAGCGTCTCAGAGGCAGTTAAGGCAGCATTTTTAAAAGCTTTTCCAAAAGCAGCAAGGCATCTCCCTTCATTTAGAAAGAATATGTGAAACACTAGAAGCCTTCCCTTTGCATCTTGTGGTGCCAAGATAATGAGCTAAAGCAGGTGAGAAGAGTGAAGTAGTTAAAAGTAATTTTGCTTTTAAATTCACCGTATTTGAAGAAGTCCTTAAAGAATTCCCCGAGATGTTGTGGTGACTGATTTCCAGCTAGCTTCGGTTCAAAACATTACATGCTCTGACTCGATCCCCAAGGAGACCAACATCATTTGTTCTTATTTTGAACTGTTGTGCATAATAAGGTTGTGTTTTGGAGATAAGACCATGCAGAGATGCATGACTTCAATTTTGGAAAATAATTCCCTTTCCTTTTATTCTTTGCAAGCTCTAAAGAGCTGAGGAAAATGAAAGCGCCTTTAAGTAGCAGTTCATAGTTTCACCTCTGGCTTCCTACATCCCAGCTGCAGCCTTCACAACCCTGAGCTGTTATTCCTCACTTAGATATTTTAAAGGTGGGTCATGCCCGTTAATACCTTTGTTGCAGCCCATGTCTTGCTGAATGGTGTGATATGATACAAGCCATAATTCATAAAAGTTCCTTGGAAGTGACTCAAGAGAGAGATTTGGAGGTTTCAAGCAGTTTTTTGAAACGTTAGTGGCTGTTCAAGAGCAACAACAAGCAATTTCAGCTGGGGATGATTCAGTTGAAAAGATTTTTGAAGCAAGTTGGTGGGAGTCAGACCCTGTAAAAACAGGAAAACTGGTGTTTTGCTAAAACAGTTTGGAGTGGGAGTTGCAACTTCTTTACAAAAAGAAATACTCCAATAAATTAGAAAAACTAATAGTTTTCAAACCAAGAGACTTTCTTGAGACCAAAAACTTTCCCGAGTAATTTGCTTGCACATAAACGGGATGGGAGCAGTGGCTGGAGGTGCTCCTGCTTTATCCTACTGATAGAGGGTGATTGGGTGATGGTTGCATTGCCTGTGGGAATCCTGGCAGGGCTAGAGCATTTTTACTGGTATTTTATTAGCTTGCTTGAGCCTGATGCCTGTGAGGATACTGGATTGCAGTGAAGGCCAGATTCCTCTGCATACAGCTTCTGGAAAGGCTGAGTTTGTGTTGATGGGGAAGGTTTTGTTTTTGATTCAAGACCTTGGGCAAGTCACTTCATCTGTGAAGAGGGGATAATCATGTTTCTTGTTAGAGAACTGCAAAGTTAGGTTATATTAAGAATCAGTAAACTGAATAAAGGGATCTGTAACAGTAGACCTGTATGGAATAGGAGATCTTTAGGAATAATATTCTTGACCGTCGTGTATTCTCCAGTGTTTTGCATTAACCGACAATTCAGCTCAAACTAGTAGACATAATACATCTTCACATCCTGACCTGGAAGCAGCTTTCTGGAGCAGAAAGCACGATTCCATAATTCCAGACTGAAAAAGATCATCTGATTTAGGAAAACCAACTAGAACTAGCTGTGTAGATGGAAATCATCTTTTGATGGTGATGCAGCATTGGCTTTCTCCTCTTCACCACCATTAATCCATAGTTGGAAAGGCACCTTTACAGGTTTTCTGGTCATAAAGTTGGCCTTGCAACTCCAGTGTCAAGATTCAGGGCTGATTCCTGAGTATTAGTTGTAATGCAGGAAGTGAGACAGGTGGAAGAGGAGGAGCAGCCTAACTTGTCAAGCTACATCAGGCACATGAGCCCATTGCAGGCAGTGGGTGCTCAATGCACAATCCTCTGTGTTCCCTCTATGCAGGTGGCTCTGCTGCAGCCAGACAGAATCGCAGAGTGCATTGGAAGGGGCCTCCAAAGGTCCAACCCCTCTATAACAAGCAGGGCCAGCACTCACCAGAGCAGATGGCCCAGAGCCCCATCCAGCCTGACCCTGAATGGCTCCAGGGATGGGGCCTCCACCACCTCTCTGGCCAGCCTGTTCCAGGGATCCCCCACCCTCAGATTCAAGAACTTTTCCTCACATCGAGACACAATCTGTTCTTTTCCAGCTTCAAACCATGACCCCTGATCCTATCGTTCCCTGCACTTGTCAACAGCTTTCACCAGCCTCCTGACAGCCCTTTTCAGGGGTTGGAAGGTCACTATAAGGACCCCCTGGAGTCTTCTCCTCTGCAGGCTGAACAACCCCAACTCTGGCAACCTGTCCCCATAAGAGATGTACGTGCCCAGCTGCTGTTTACTGCAAACACAACAGCCTTCCCAGCAGGAAATACTGCAGCAATAATCTCACCAGTGGCCAAGACCACGCTATAAACTTCTCCAAGGCCATGCTGCATAAATAACATATTGCAAAGGCTGGATTTAAAGGCCAGAAATAAAAGAGAGGCAAGTTTTGGGCAAAGTGTATTTCATAGGTGTAGGAACTGGGAAGTCTGGGCTGTATTTACCCAGCTGGAAGCAGCCTTCACGTCTATTTATTCCCAGGTTTTGCCTCAGGTGCAGAATCTCCCATTAGGGCTAAGTAGCCGGAAAAGGCCAAATAGATCTGAGGTCATTGTTGGCTAATTAACATGGCAACAAGTGCTGATTAATTAGTTTGGGGCTGAAATTAGCTGAGATAATTTTTGCAATGGCACAGGCCAGAGATTTACAAGCACTTCTTCTCCAAGACAAAGAATACTCTGCAAACACTGTTCGTGCAGAAACCTTCGTTAGCCCTGCAAATCACTACCAGGATTTCTCAGATTCTCAAGATTGTTTTATTTCATTAAATTGCCTGGTTTTGGTTCTTTCTATGTGATGGAAAAACGTGCATTACGTGGCATCCAGCAATGATCAAGTGCCTTGTCAGGAACCCATCTGCTCAGTGTGTTTCTGTATGTTAGAGCAAGTTAAAAAAACCTTTGGGGATTGAAGTCCAGGGTTTCAGAACTGCTGAGCCTTGCAACAGGCAAAAGGTGTTGTGGTCCCAGTGCAAGCCAGAAGGCCAGCCATGTCTTGAGGATGTGTCAGGAGAAGTGTGGCCAGCAGAGCAAGAGAGAGGATTCTTCCCCTTAACTCTGCTCTTGTGAGAACCCACCTTGAATACTGGGGACACATTATGTTGGTGTCCTCAACATAAGGACACAGAACTGTTGGAGTGAGTCCAGAGGAGGCCACAAAGATGATACAAGGGCTGGAGCACCTTTGCTCTGAGGACAGACTGAGGGAGTTGTTCAGCCTAGGGAAGAGGAGTCTGGAAGGACCTTAGAGCTGCCCTCCAGTACCTGAAGCGAACCTGCAGAAAGGCTGGAGAGAGACTTTTCCCAAGGCAATCCAGCAACAGGACAAGGGGAAACGGTTTGAAACTGAAGGAGAGGAGGTTCAGACTGGATCTTCGGACAAAGTTCTTCAGTGCAAGGGTGGAAAGACTCTGGAATCGATAGACCAAAGAGGCTGTGGCTGCCCCCTCCCTGGAGATGTTCTGGTTGAGAGGCATCACTGCTCATGGCAGGGAGTTGGAGTAAATGATCTATGAGGTCCCTTCCAACCTGAGCTATTCTGTGATTCTATGACATCCCATGGCAGGGGGAGCTTGTTGGCAGACTGCCTTAGCAGAAGGGCCCAGCACTGTGTCTGGATCAGGTATTCCCTTTGCAAGAGATTTATTTGGGGTCTCGCTTTCAGTGTCCATCTGACTACAGCCACTTCTGCAGTTCTTGCTGGCAGATAGGAGAGGCTGCTTACGCCCTGCTCTGAGAGACCAGCTCTGCTGCCATCACAGCAGGTCAAGAAGCAAGATTGTCTCTTCATAGGAGTCTTCTAGCATTGATTTAGCATCTAGCCCAAATCAGGTTGAAACCCTGAGTTTGCATTTCTCCTTAGCCAGAGGCTATCAGCACTGATGCACAGCACAGAAATCTGCTAATGAAAGAAAAGATCATGGAGCAACTACAAAAGGGTGCTGGTTCTCAAGTCCAGAACTGATCTGTGATGTCCTTGGGACAACAGGGGCACCCAGAGAGAGAAAGACTGCTCAAATCTTAATATGCTGCAAGCCCAGTAAACCCCCTTAGGCCCCAGGGCTCAGTGGCTAGCAGGTTGTAATTACCATGACACTTTGCCATTGCATAAGCGGTGTTTTGTAACACAGCACCCAATCCATCCATCCTTGTAACCCTCCCCATCTCCACGGCTTTTGGCTGGACCACCTTGCAGGTCTGCCAGGCTGGGTGGCCACAGTGGGTGCCAGGTACAATAACCAGCTGCTTTGGGGGTGTTAAAAAAAGCTTCAGCTGCCTACAGAGGAGTAGACAGAGCGAAGCGGCACTGAGCTGCCCAACTCTCTCTTGTACAGCCACCGGCCATCTCCCATGGCAGTTGTGGGGGTTATGTCCAGAGCGGCTCCTGGGCCCATGGATACTTCACTCCAGCCCACCCTGCAGTGAACTGAGAGCAGAGAATAACTTCCTTCTCTGTAGTGAACTCTCTTAAACCCTGATGATGGTGATGATCACAGGTAACCCATCTCATGCAGTCTTTTTCTTTATTCATTGTCTCCCTTTTGCTAGTTTGACAGCATTTTGCAGTAAGTCATGATCAGATTTTAACACACGCTGTCCAGAGGGACCCCATAAAAATTCTTCTGAAGCACATTTTTTGCCACTAAAGCCTCTTTAGTTGCAGGTTTCCCCCTCCCTTCTCTTTTGGTATGGGCTGAAAGAAGCTGGCAGGGCTCACTGTTGCCCAGAGCCAAGAAGCATTAGAACCAGTCTGGCAGGAGGCTTCTCTTCCTTGATGGGACTCTTCTCAAATGAAAATTTATGTGGATTTTCAGGGCCCTCATTAAGTGAGTCACAGGGTTAGGAGAAGGGTGTGTGTTGCAAAGGGGCTATTTACCCCCATGGTGATGGAAGCCAGAGTCCTATAGCTGTCATGCAGAAACAATCCTATAGCAGATAATGCTGGTAGAGATGGAAAACTCAGAGAAGACTTTGCAATCCCAAGTCCTTTGGACCTTTTTGTTAAAGTGAAGTGCTTTGCTTCCCTTTGTTCCCTTTTTTTGTGGGGGTTGACTGCAACTTCCTGATTGTGAGCAGTCACTGATGTGCAGGGCAGCAGTTACCTGCCCTGAGCCCACCTTCTCCAGGTAGTAATAGCCGAGTGGTTTCTCTTTTGTACCCTGCTTTTGTACCTCTGTGCACCACTGCCATATGCTGCTAAATGCCCTACCCCAGAAGGAAAGAGTAGCACAGATCAGCAGACTTAGAGCACTGTTCAGAATGCTTTGTTGGGAGCTAACACAGCCCCAAGTCTGCTGTTTGGATTTCCTTTGTTATGTGATTGCTCCAGCATCACATAACATTGCTTTGTAATCCTGTTGTCCCAGAGCTGCCTCACAACATCTTGCTCCATGAGCCTCCTCTCAGCCCTAGTTCTTGCAGCCTGTCAGGCTTTTCTTTGCCCTTTCTCCAACGACACCTTTTCCCTTTTTGTGATTTCCTCTCTGAGCTTCTTTTACAGGCAAAACCAACTAAATCCTTCCCAAGTTTCATCATCTGTTCTGCTGCTTCTGCTCTATTTCCTGTGAAGCCTGAGCTGCATTTTCACCAAGCAGCCATATATTGTCCAAGTATTTAATAGCACCTAATGCATTTCCTTCTCAGTTGCTGTTTGAGGGAAACCCTTCAATTTCAGGCTCTCTCTCTGCTCTCCTGCTGCATGCCAAGAGAGTCTGGGGAAAGAGAAAAGGTTGTATAAACCTGATTTTTTGCATTATTGTGACCCAAACTGGCCAGTGTGGCTTGGCAGGGGCTAATGGAACCAGTTGGTCATTTAATTTCCCTCAGTCGGTAGTGAAGAGAGAAAGGATCTCCAGAGAGCAATTAGTCCCAAATGCTTAGGTCTGAATGAATCACTTTTTTTAAAAGTCCTTGTTTCACTTCAGCTTCTGCTATTTTCAGCCTGCAAGGACTTAAAAATTCAGTGTAGTCTTCAAACACTGACACCTCTATTTCACAAACTCGTGTACATCCCACTTTGAACAGTGAAGTTAATAGTGATAACAACTTGCGAACTCTTAATTGAGACTGCACAAGGTAGTAGCGATGAATTTGGGCTGATCACAAGCTGCTCTAATCAGCTGATTATAGAATCATAGGGTTGAAAGGGACCTCCAAAGGCCTTCTAGTCCAACCCTTCTACAACAATCAGGGCCAGCACTCACCAGACCAGATGGCCCAGAGCCCCATTCAGCCTGACCCTGGATGGCTCCAGGGATGGGGCCTCCACCACCTCTCTGGGCAGCCTGTTCCAGGGATCCCCCACCCTCAGATTCCAGAACTTTTTCTTCCTGTCCAGCCTCAATCTGCTCTTTTCCAGCTTCAAACCATGACCCCTGATCCTATTGTTCCCTGCCCTTGTGAACAGTCTTCCCCAGCCTTCTGGAAAGGGCCTTCTGATGGCCCCTTTCAGGTACTGGAAGATCGCTAGAAGGTCCACCCTGGAGTCTTCTTCCTTTTCAGACTGAACAACCGCAACTCTCTCAGCCTGTCCCCAGAGCAGAGGGGCTCCAGCCCTCTAAGCATTTTCATAGCATCTTCTGGACCTGCTCTAACAGGTCCTCGTCCTTCTAGTGTTGGGGGCTCCAGAGCTGGACTCAAGACTCCAAGTGAGGTCTCACCAGGGCAGAGCAGAGGGGTTGGGCTCATCAGGTCACAGGGTGAGGTTTTTGGAAGAGGTTGCGTTGTAAGGTAGTTCCTTGTTCCCCTGTTACGCCACATAAATGCAGAAGCAAACCATTAGCAGATCTGTACTCATTTGATATTTACACTAGGTCATGAAAACAGATCTCAATAAGCCTGAAGCCCTGCTTGCTGCACTGGGTATCGTTTGTCAGCGCAAAGTTCTTCGGTGGCCTCTGAGTCCCACACCTTACACACAAGATGTAGTAGGAATAACAGATTGCTGCAGATTTTGCTTGGTTTGTGGTTAATACACAGTGGAATTGGGGAATTAAGCAGACCTATAAATAGCAGGTCATATATATATATATATACACCTGACCCTCCTGGGCATTGGACCACCTGTGAGGAAACCAAAGACTGGGCTGAACACCATCAGCCCTGCTGAGAGGACACTGTGAGCAGGGAAAAATGTTCAGACTTCCTTTTCTTACACAAAAAGGGCTCTAGCTTCCAGTTCAGCTCCATGGGCAGGCAGAAGCTGGGTGCTGCCTGTCAGGATGGAGCTGCTGCAACATCATCTGGCCAGGAGGAGGGTGTACACGTGGGCATGCAGAGACTTAGATAGTCAGCCTTTGGGGCTGCTTCTGGGGTGTCAGTCCCACCAAGTAGCTTTAGAGCAGTTTTGGGTTGCCCTAACTTGCTGCAAGAAGTTCATCAGGAGAGCAGGAGTGGACCTGTGGGCTGGGACAGGCAGGGAGCTCTCCTGCATCAGCTTTTTCCATGTGCTACTGGCAAACTGGAGACAGAAACAGAACTATCAGCAATTCCTGAGTGGAAGTCAGAGGCTACAGTCATTCAGGTTTTGAACTGGAAGAAGCTGTCTGAGTTGCAGACATCAGCCTGCCCAGCCTGAGCAGAGCCCCAAGCATGCAGCTTCTCAGTAGCCATCCTGGGCTCCTGTGACTGCAGTCACCCCATCACTCTATGGCAAAGGAGAGGAAGGAAGAGGGTTTTGGATGGGAGGTGATTATTGTGCCAAATGGGAGAAGAAAATGGGGTTTGTAGGGAAGGAGGAAGAGAAAGTGCAACAACAATGGGGAGTGTCAGCAACCAGGGCTCAGGCCATGAGGTTTTCTGTGGCTTCATGGAGATGCATGGACTCCAGCAGGCTGTGCCCATGCTTTCACTGGGTGTGTTTCTGTGTTCCTATAAGCCCAGGGCTCATTTTCTTCTGGTTCCCTCTAGAAGGAAGATCCCTGAATCTGTAGAAAGACAAGGGACAGATCACCAAAGCGTTATGTGTGCATATGGAGCATCTCTTCTATGTCAGCTCTCTGCTAGGAGGGATGAGCTCCTCTTTGCATGTTTTCCTCTCCAACCTGGCTACCTGGTTCTTCAGGACCAGTAGGATCTGCATGCTTGAAGCAGCAATATCTTGGTCTGGTGTGACCTAGGTGATGGGCCAGAAGCAGAGAGGGGACATTCACAAACACGCATGTGCCCACACACACAACAGCTCACTAGCGTCATTGTCATTAGAAGCTGAGATGAAGAGGCAGAGAGAAAAGGTGTAAGGACTTGTCAAGTAGGGCTCAGTGGTGGCTCTGGTAATGTTTCACAGGAGTGAGTACCTAATATTGCATACTTACGTGTTTAAATCAATCACAGCCCCTCCGGCTTCTCGACGTGTAGATCCCATCAATAGCAGCTTTATGCAGGCAGGAGCATTACCTAGGGACTTGAGCCCCAACATGGTGTCAGAGGAAGTTTGTGCAAATTGCTCCATCGGCTGGACATTAAAGCAAGGAGTGATATCACTCTTAAAATAAGAAATGTAACGTAATGTGCTTTAATAGCTGAATAATTGCTATGAGCAAAGAAGGAGGCTTTTGTGAAAGAGGATCAGTGGAAGCCAGGAGTGAGTGCTCATGACATCATGGCAATGCAGAAGAGAAACTTTATTCTCACGGCTCCACAGAAATGGCTTGTCAAGCTGCCAGTCTCCGATAACTTGGTGGGAGACATTAGAGAAGAGTTAATAAGATGATTGATTTACAGCTGGAAGAAATTAAAGAGTCTGAAAATTGACAGACTGACATTGTTTGAAAGATTCGCCAGAAGCCTCCCCCAATTCTTTGGAAAAGGAGGTCAAACGCTTCCATCAGCTTTTTACACCCGAATTTGGAGCTTGCAGCTTTTCAACAGGTATTTTTGGGGACTTGCTGTCAGCTCCCCTTCACACGGAACACTTGTGAAACCATTATCATCTCCATTTCACTGTGTAAAAATAGATCTTCAAACTCTGAACCTTCTTTTGAAAGAAGTGGGTTTGAAATATTTGATTTGAATTTAGCAGCCATGGATCAGATCCAAAAATCTTTATGAAACTTCTGCATTTCTTACTGCTGGGTTGGAGTGCAGGATGTTTTCTTTACTTGTTAGGAAAAATTGTCAACTTTGTCTCAATCCTGTATATATTTTTACGGCGGTTTGCTAGCACAAGGGAAACTAAGGGCTCTTTCACAACTTTTGGAGCTGGTCCATCACGTCTTTTTTTCTTTTTTTTTGAAGAATTGACTTTGTACAAATACTTGTTAAGATGGAAACACATGAATTACTGTTGATAGAAACAAAATCCCATGGACGCTGCATTGGGTCTTTGCAAAGAAGCAACCTTTATTCTTTGGAGTGACTTCCCCAGCACAGCGGTAGAGCCAACTCCAGGAGTTGTTTGCCCCACAGTTGTCTTCAGCTAAAGTCACACACATCCAGTTGAGACTGAGAGACAACATTTTTAAATTTTCAGTCTTCAAGCACCCATTGGAGTTGTTGATATAGGCTTTTATTTTTAGTGTGAGTATGTCTGATCCATTGATTATGCAGCTAATAGGGGACAAGTCTGGCTTTTGGAAATCTTTCCTGGGTTTCCAAGCACATAAAGCTACTTGTTTCAAACAGAATTAGGTTCAGACTACACAGGAAAACTCCCTCCCTCGCAAAGGCCTGTGCAAGCTGAGAATTGCAGAACCATTAAGGTTGAAAAAGACCCACAAGATCATCCAGTCCAACAGTGAATCCGACCGCACCCTGCCCACTAAACCCTTTTTCCCCGGGCCATGCCTACTTGCTCTTTGAACACCTCTAGGGATGGCGACTCCTTCCCTCCCTGGGCAGCCTGTTCCAATATTTACCTCTTTCACTGAATACACTTTTCCTAAAGAGACCAATGATGTAAGATGTAATGAACAGAAATAAGAAGGACATGACATTTCAGATAAAGAGGAAAGAAAGGGAAATAAGGCCAAACATCGTTGATATCCACTTGGAGGTATCAACAAATGCAGAAACATTATGTCTGTTGCTCAGCTCCATTATCGAAGACACTTGCAAAAGTGAATGTCTGAAAAACAGCAACACAATTGATGAACTTGAGTCTCTCTCAGAGAAAAAGAGCAAACAGCTTTCACATGAGATGAGTATCAAGCTGTTTGGATTGTGGAGATAAGTAGGAAGGACCAAGGTAAACTATAGAGGGAGAGTATCTGAAGAGGCTTGCTGAAGACTTTCTGCTGTTTGAGTTCGGCAGTGCCTGAAGCCAGCTGAGTTTTACCAAGAATTTACAAAATTAAGAGTATTTAGATCTTATCTTCATCAGACAAACTCATTGGTTTATCAACAGTCTGATGAGTTATCCCAACCTTTGCAGTCTTGTGGAGCAGACTCTCTTGGAGAGCAGTGTTCTGCATAAAAAACCTCCAAAACAACCCAACAATGACTCTCCCATGCTAAAAATACTCCTCACTTCTACCTAATTGTATGCTGACATGTCAAATTAATTTTGTTTCCCCCTTTGATGTAAGAGCCAAGCAATCCATGTGATGGCACACGAGTAAGGAGGCTTTTGACAGCGTTTGAGTTGATGCTCTCACAACTTAGGACAGAGCTGTCAGGGGGAAATCACTGCTAGGGAGATGTGACTGGGATATACACTTGGTCGAAAACACAGACCTAAAAGGATCTTAACAAGCCAAGTACCTGATTAGGAATCTAGCAGTGTAACCTTCAATAAAACCAGTAAAATAGGACATTTAGGAAGAATACCAATGTGCAAGTACCCCATCAAAATTAATTGACCAAAGAAGAGTACGGAATAAAAGCAGATCGTGAGCTGAACGTGGCCCGATGTTGGAATATGATGGTAATTCTCAGTCAAATCGCTTTTGGGGATGCATGAAGAAAATTTCTTTGCTTTCTTAGCACATTTGAGGTCTTGTCCAAAAGATGGTGTCCCATTTTGATTTTGGATACCATAAAAATGGATAGAGGTGAGTTAGAGGCTGGAGGTCAGGAGAGTGATGTGAAGTGCAGGAAGAACCAACTGCAGTGAACAGGCAGGGAAGGTCAAGATGTTCAGTCCAGTGGAGAGGTGACTCTGTGACAGCAAAGAGATGTTATAGGAGATCAATTACTGGCCTTTGCACTCCAGGAAATGAAACCTGGCAGCATTACTGGGTTTTCTGTAGCCTGGCAAAGTTGTTGTGCCGTGAGTGGCTGAAACTCTTCCCTTTCTCTGGAAAACTTAGAAAAAATCCATTATAACTTTATCCAAGATGCTGTTTCCCAGGTGGACAGCAGAGAGGGGATATGGAGATACTGGCCCTGGATCTGGCCCTGGCAGCAACAAGTAGAGAGCAGAAGTAGGGAGGTGATTGTCCCCCTGTACTCAGCACTGGTGACGCTGCACCTTGAGTACTGTGTCCAGTTTTGGGCACCTCAGTACAAGGGAGACATTGAGGCGCTGGAGCGAGTGAAGAGGGGGGCAATGAAGCTGATGAAGGGCCTTAAGAATAGATCTTAGCAGGAGAGACTGAGAGAGTTGGGGCTGTTTAGTTTGAGGAAGAGGAGGCTAAGGGGAGACCTCATTGCTCTCTACAATTATCTGAAAGGACACTGTAGAGATGGTGGTGTTGGTCTCTTCTCACAGGTAACTAGTGACAGAACCAGAGGGAAGAGCTTCAGGCCCTACCAAACAAGGTGGGTTTGGACTGGACATCAGGAACAAATTTTTCATGGAGAGAGTGGTCAGGCACTAGAATGGGCTGCCCAGGGTGGTAGTTAAGTCCCGATCCATGTATGCGTTTGAAAGTCACTTAGATGTAGTGTTGGGGGATCTGGTTTAGGGGTGAACTTATGGATTAGGGTTGATGATCCCAAGGGTCTTTTCCAACCTGAATGTTTCTATGATTCTGAAGTGTCACCAGCAGTGAGGGACCTGACTCTGTGGCTTCCCAGATCCCACCAACCCCAGTCAACACCCCAGATCTACCCTGGCCCATTTTTGCACGGAAAAAAAAATAGGTCAATTGTAAAGAAGTACCTGCTTAATGTCACAGCCCTGTGCTGATCATAGACCATCTCTCTGCATCTTCATAATGCCAGTTTATTTGTAGTGAAAAACGCTTTTATCTTTCTCATAATATTATTTCTTATTGAACATTTTCCAAGCACAACGAAACTTTTTCTTTTCTTGTATCCTGCTTGGCTTTTTGTGTTTCATGTTTGTGGGGAGGTGAGCCATGACCCCCAGTGGGGCAGGCACTCCAGCAGCCCTTTCAAATGCCAGTAAAAGCCCAACTAAGCCAGAAACCAGCAGGTCACGGGTTGGGGAGGCACGGATTGAGTCTTGCTAAGAGCAAAACAGGGGGATAAAATGTCCAGCTTTTGAAAAGTCCTTTCCATAATGACACTGTTCACAAGCGACAGAATAAACGAAAAAATATTCCTGCCAGTCTTAAAGATCCTGCTTTAGGGCATCTAAGGTTGCTTAATGGCCTGGAATATAATCTCCATGTTTTCAGTTTCCTCCATTTTACCCAAATCGTTCCCTTCAATAATTAAAGGATAATGAGCCGAACTATTTTCCCTTTTGTAACCAACCCTCTCTGGATAGAGATTAAAAATAATAATAATTTTTAAAAAATCCCAAACAACAAAAAAGGAAGCCTGACTGCTGAGCATGGCTGCAGATAATGGGAATATTCTTCTCTTTGCCTCTCCTGGGGTTTCATAGCTGCCACAACACAGGGCTGTTATTAGGAGACAGTGAAGAGGCCATCGCTGTGCAGGGTGATCCATCAAAACCCACATTCCCCATACAGGTAGAGTTTCCCTCCTAGGAAATAGGTTTTCATTCATCCATGCAGAGAACCTCACTGATTAGACTGAAAGAAAAAATGGGTTCATCCTAATTACAGCACTTCGGCAACTTTTCTTGACCTCTCCTTGTCACCATCACCCCTTGGACTTGCTCTCTTGCCCAACCCCTGATGAGGACTGTGGAAGAGCAAGCCTGCTGTTGGCCCAGAAACGGTGCAGGAAGAGGATTTCTCACAAAAGCTGCATTTTCTGCATTTTTAAAAAACTTAGTAGCAACCTGCAGCAGCACTAACACATTCAATCAAGGAAACATCCCTAAATCTTGATGTTCAAATACACATGGATGGATCTGCGGCACCTAGATGTAGGCATTTCCCTAGGGAACCTGAGGCAGTGGCTGTGACTGACAGCAGGGACACAGAGATGTCACCAGCAGGTAACTCTGATTTTCCAGCTCTCTCAGCCATGTGCAGCAGCAGCTGTGCTGTGCTCAGCGCTCAGCTTTCTCCTACAAATAGCGTGAACCCTTCCAAGCATCTTATTGACAAGGTCTGGGCTCTCTCAGGATATGGATTTGCTTTGTGTGGAGAAGGTGTGTCAATACAGCAACTGATAGTCTCAAGAGGACAAAGTTCATTCTTTCTGCTTTTCTCCTTAAACCTGCCCAACACCCATCCTCTCCATCCTAGGCTGCTGGCCCTGGCCACCGGGGTAGAAATAAATTAGTTATGAGTTTTTCCAAGCAGTAAACTTTTTTCTTCATAAAATAAAAAGAAACACAGCAGTATCTCACAGAGTTCTGTGCTGGGGCTTGGGAGATTTTTAGAGCCATAAAGTATTTATTTTAGGGGTTTTTTCCATTAGCTCTTAATCCTCAATATTTAATAAGAAGTTAAATTATCCAGGAGAAGTGAGCTTTCATTTTTAGGGAAAAAAACCCAAGCAAAAAGCACTTGTCCAATTAGAAAATGACTGTCAAGCACAGAGTGCAGAGGATGGTTCTGATGGAGAGGACTGAGCACATAAAGAACCCAACACAGACTTAATCCAGAACTGTTTATTTTTCCTTCAAAAAGGTTCAATTTTAAGAAGATAACAGATTGAGATTCATTCAGACCCCTTTATCTTTCACCCCCAAAACAAATTTATGCTCCTTATTCTTTCCTTTCACTGCCACTTTCTTTTCTGGGCCCCAGTTTCTGCCTTGTGCCCTAAGAGTAGAATCCTAAGACTCCCTAATCAGACCCTGCTGACTCCAAAAGACTCTTTGTTTTTGAAGATGTAGAAGCTCAGAAGTGCTTCAGTCTTCGCCAGAGCATCCAGCCTTCTGCCCCAGATCGCAGGGAGATCTTAGGGTCTCTTGGCTCAGACAGGATGGAGGAGAAAACAGCCTCAGAGAAAGGGGACATGTTTCACCAGAGCAAAGCCACAGATGGAACAGGTGAAAAAACAGTTCTAGGCGTTTTTTCACATGACAAATCAGTTTGGCCAGCACATAGCAGGGTCTGCCTTGGCACAAACGTAGCTTAGGGACAAACAAGTAGAAATTTCGCCTCCAGGGAGAGGCATGGAGTGAGAAACAGCCATAGGTGACACATCGGGGACACTAGTGAGCGGAGATGTGCAGGCAAGAAGGTGGCCCATGGGCGCCCATGGGCACCCATCTGCACAGCTCTTGATTGAAACACACAGATCCACGCTGGCTTGCTCCAGACTGACCGTCAGCCAGGGAAAGCCAGCTTGGGCACATTTCAGACCCTGGCTAACCAAGAAACATTTCTCCCATGACCCAGTTGTGTGTCAGGCTCGCTGCTGACACATCCAGGGCATCACAGTGCCATGAGACATCACCTCATTGTCCCCACAGGGACAGCTTTCTGCCCCTTCCTTTGCCTTCACAGAGGCTGGGAGACAGCCGCAGCACTCAGCACAGGCCGTTGGTGAGCGACAAACGCCCCACAGTGCAGCTCCTGGAGTTAGAAGTTGCTGTAACCTTCCTCGTTACTGATACACAGTTAAAGGTTATTCATTGCGGACTCACCGGTCAACACTGAAGTGCTTTACTGCCACAAGGCAAAGCTGGGTGGGATGCAAAGAGCTAGAGGTTCATCCATCCCTGTGATCAACCAGTCACCCTCTCCCAGTGCTCTCTCCACCCCTACCCCCTCCTCATTCCCCAGTTTGGGAAATCATTTGCATTCTTCCTCTGAAAGCATTAATTGTGAGGAGAACAAATGGATCCTCAGCAATCTGAACCAGCCTCATTACTGACCGAGGGCTTGTTTGGCATCTGAGTCAGTCAAAACAACAGTCGCAATGCCCTGGCCCAGCACCAAAACTGCACTGGGAGGGCTGGTGGGAGAGACGGGGTTTTTGTTCTGTAGGAGCCAGTTGTGCACCTTTAATGATGACCATCGTAGCCAGCTCAGGGCTGATTGCTGCACAGCCCACTGCATCCTTTCCCGCATTAAGCCCTCGTTACCCAGCAGCAGGACGGAAACCCTGGTCAGGACACGACACCCCTCCAAGCTGCTGCCCACTGGGCTACAGGGCTCCCACACAATGTCCTGCTTTTGTGGCCAGAGACCACCCACAGCAGGAGATGCCACTTGCAATTAGGACACAGTTGTTTTCTGGCTTGCCTGACTTTGTCCCAGCTGGAGGGGAGCTCCAGCCCAGGGCAGGAGGGTTTGCAGTGCTGCCTTCTCCTCTGCATGGGAGGATGGAGACCTGTGGGACACACAGGGAGGGCTGCACAGGTTTTTCAGCAAGGGTTTGCAACGGCTCTTGGTGGCTTTTTCTTCCCTCTTGTCTCACCAAATCACAGAATCACACAAAGTTAAGGGAAGAGACCTCGAAAGATCATCCAGTCCAACCTTCCTGCCAGAGCAGGATCACCTACGGTAGGTCACATACAAACATGTCCAGATGGGTTTTTAACACCTCCAGAGAAGGAGACTCTACCACCTCTCTGAGCAGCCTGTTCAAGGGCTCCGTCACCTTCACCTTCACCTTCATGCTTCTCTCCTTTCCTTTTGTCTCAAACAGATCTTCAGATACCTCTCAGCTTGTTGGATGGGGTGATCTTATCTAGTTTCAAGCATCTTAGATGTCTAAGTGAGGGACACAAGTCAAGCATAGAGTGAGACAGGGCTCTGCTAACCCCAGGGGATCATGCCATCAACTTCACCTTTCTCCTTCCTCTCCCAGCAGTTTAAACTGCTGCATTATACTAAGCTGGTTTGTAATTCTTCAAGGGGTGAAAAGGACTTAATGGAAAGAAAGAGAAGAGGGGTTTTACAGCAGCATCCAGGGATGCTTGGGCCCAGAGATTTTGCTCTCAGCCCACCCACCTCTGTTTTCTTCCAAGTACCATGAGAAAGGGGATAAAAGCAACCAGGGATCAGGGTACAGCAGGGCCAGCAACTTTTCCCCTGATGTTGAACCAGCTCTATGGGATGATCACTGAATAAGTAACTTACTCATATTCATAAGTAGCTTAGGGATATTCTTGCTAGAGGTAAGAGCAACAGTCTCAACAGCTTTCTTAGTGTTTGCTGCAAAACCATTGTGGAAAAGCAAAGGAGCTGCACTCAGCATAAAGGCTTTGGGTATCCTGGGCCATTGGTGTGTAGCTCATCACCACCAGAGTCCTCAGACAAGGGCCCAGCTGATAGAAAGTGGCCCTCAAACAGCCTAATTGTAAGTATTTTCTCTAAACATTTACAACCAACAAAATGTGTATGTGTACGTTCAGCTGTGGGCCAAGCAGAGAAACAGCAGCTGCTCCCTGCATTCCTGCTGGAGCTTGTATATACTCCGGAGCTTTTAAAAGCATCTATTTACATTTGCATCTTGGATCCCTCTTCACTTCCTGAGCGAACTTGGCCAAATCCAGAACTGGTGCAAAGCACTGGCATCGCCCTGACACCAGCACAACCCTGACACCAGCATAGCCACGCTCCACGCTGCAGGGCAGGAGGATGACCTGTGTTCTTTTTCCATGATGCACGCATGGACCTGCTGCTGTGTTTGTCCTTGGGAGACAGGTGCTGCTGCATCACAGCCTTGCCAGAGCATCCAGGCGATGGTCCATGCCGGAAGGCTCTGACTTGTTGATATCTCATGGCCACCCATTGCAGCATCTGAGCTTGCAGCACCCGCCAGGGCTTCCCCTAGAACTGGGCCACCACACACAGCCCAAGCACACAATGGACCTCAGGGCAGCTCCAGCCTGGCAGCTATGGGAAGCCAGCTGGGATGTCCCAGCATTGTCTGCAAACGAGTATCACAGAGCTACAGCTCCTTTGCTTTGAAATCAGAGCATGGCTACTTTGGGAAGACGGGAGTTATTTTCCAGCTGGATTAATTGTGTTGGCTTCAGCAGCAAGCACAGACTCAGTACAGAAAGGCTGCAGAAGCTGGTCTGGCTTTCTGCTCAGCAGGAGCCCCAGCTCAGTTCTTATCGGCTTCTTCTGAGATGTACTGAAGCAGCTACTGAACGTAGGCTGTGAGGAAAGGAAGTGCCACCCGGCAGCTCCACACTGGGCTCTGGAGAACAATATTTTTATCAGTCAGCATGTGGTAATTTCAGTCTTTCCCTGCTTAATGTTGTCTCAGAGCTGCACAAACCCCATTGCATTCCCTACTAACTGTTCATTGAGATGAAGCCTTATTGCTCAGGGAAGTAATTTTGCTAAGGGGGAGAAGAATCCAGGCAGTTGAGAGTGTCTTCCTGGGGTAACACTCACCTCAGTAAGGCTGCATGCTGCTGGGATGTGTGTCCCCACTCTGCCCCATGGGATGCTGACAGACAAGGTGTCCTTGGCCATCTCACTCCTCCCAGCAGCAGGCAGATCTTGCCTTAAATTTGCCCAGGGGTCTTGGTGGGAGGACAGTGCAGAAGTATCCCCGCTGTTGGGAAAATGACGTTGGATGGACTGGTCTGTGCTCTGCTGAACCATGGGGACCAGAGTGCTCTCAGAGCATCACACCCAGCACAGCAGCATCCTCCGGCCATGGCTCAGCCCTTGCTGGAGAGGGATGCCCAGTGCAAAGGGACACATGTGGCCCAAAGACCATCTGTCTCATGAGTTTTGAAGGGAAATTATGCTGAAACATAATACCAGAGTTCATGGCTGTGGGTTATGAAGAGTCATCGATGCCGTGTGCAAAGGGGAACACTTCACTCTTCGCAAAGAATAAATTGTGTGAGGATGCTGAGGCTGTTTTGGCAGCTCAGTGCTTTCTGATGTTTGCTAACAATATGCCTGGAAGCTGCAGGTGTTTAAAGAACATGAAGATGTGGAGCTGAGGGACTTGGTTTAATATGACCCAGCAGTGCTCCGTTAACAGTTGGACTTGATGATCTTAAAGGTCTCTTCCAACCAAAGAGATTCTGTGATTCTGTGATTGTGATACCAGGTCAGGGCAAGAGAAAAAGGGCATTTGGCTGCTGTGTCTGATACCTCTCCTTCCCTTCCTGCTCTTCTGCCTGCCTTTGCATGGAGAGAATCCCCAAAGCCAAGGGCAGAATGCATCTACATTTCAGCTTCATTCCAGATGTTTTTGTTTTGGATGGAAAGACATTAAGCCTTTAGCATAGAGCGAGACACTCAATGGTTTTACATATCAAACAAAAAAGGTTCAAGGGGATGCATTTAAGGCTAAAATCATCCAGTGTGCATTTTCAGGAGAGGATTGGAATATCCTCTGCTACAGAAGTAGCTCCTTCTGTAGAGGCATAACCAAGGTGTTGCCCTGGTACAACACAGGGACCTGCTCCTCTGTCTCCCAAGCTCCTTCACTTTAATGATCTCACAAACCACAGTAGGTATCTTGCACGGTTGGTCACCTTTATTGGCTCCTCAACAGCAGAGATTTAATTAAATTAGCAGGTTCAAAAACAAACGTGGAAATGAACAGAAAACAGGACTGGAATGTTAAGCACAGAAAAACCCCAACACTTAAGGGTAACATTAACAAGTGCTGTTCATTACTTATTTTCCAACTGACCAAGCCTGATCTCTGATGGCGAGGTAGGGAACTCCAGTAATTCTCTTTTAATCATTTCACTTTGCATGATAGGAGATGGGAGCTGCTCCCCAGTCACATGATGCTGGGCTGACAAGGAGAGACAATTTTTTATGGGAGACGAGCACATGTTTGGGCTTGGCACAGCATCAATGCAGGCAGAGACGGAGACAGAGGGGAGCAAAGAGCAGTGGCGATTAATCAGCGAGAGGGTTTTGATTCACAGGCTCAGAGGAGCCCTGATCAGCTTTGCCTCCACGAGGCAGCAGTTCCAGAGAGGAATGAAAGAACAAAATGGTCCAGCTGGTGCTAGTTTCAAACCCAGAACTGCCCTGAATCCAAAATTCCAACTGGGAAAAGTCAGTGTTTGTGGCAGGGGGATCCCTGTTTGCATTGGAACAAACCCCAAACACTCCCCGAGCAGATTGTCTGAAACTGTCTGCAGAGAGTTATTTTTAAAAATACATTTTTAAAACATTTCAGGATTGTTTTTTTGGAATTAGCAGTTGCTAAGGGTCCTCAGGCCGGGGAACAGGTTGCCCAGGGAGGGGGCTGAATCACCATCCCTGGAACATGTTTCACATTCGTGGAAATCTGGAGCTCAGGGACAGGGTTTAGTGGTGGCCTTGGGACAGTTGGGTTGATGGCTGGACTTGATGATCTTAGAGGTCTTTTCCAACCTGAATGATTCTGTGTTGATGCTGTGAATGGTGTAAACCAGAGTAATTTCATGGCCTTTTACAGTAAGGGACTCAGAAATCACAGAATCATAGAAGCCCTGGGCTGGAAGGGACCTCCAAGGTCATCTAGTCCACCCACACTGCAATGAACAGACACATCCTCAACTAGATCAGTTTGCCCCAAAAAACCTCTGTATTTCTATTTTTGCTTTAGCCCTCCTTGAAGATCCATCCTGTCTGTGTCAGTGTGAATCTCTGATGGATTCCTAAAAGCCATGAGTGTATTTCTGCCTGGGTGCAGCTCATTGCTGTTTGCAGTAGCTATCTGGCTTCACCTGTGTGGGCTGCGCTGTGCCCTGTGTCAGACTCTGCGCTCAGCCCACTTTTCAGAAATTAACTTTGCAAACCAAGGAGCTAGAAACTGATGCTGAGCACAGGGTCTCACACCATCAGCAGCTGAGGTCGAGGAATTGAGGTGCCTGTGCCGCTGCTTTATTTCTTCGTTGCTCACTTCTCCAGGCTGTCAGCTCTGCATGTTTTGCCATAAGCAGGAGTGTTTGTGGCTGATTCAGAGCCTGCAGAGGTGTTTATTCGCAGGCAGATGTGCTCTGGGGAGAAGGTGTGTGTGCTGTGTGTGGGCTGGCTCAGTTGGTAGAGCATGGGACTCTGAATTCCTGGGGTAATGGGTTTCAGCCCCATGTAGGACAGCATATCTTGAGACAGTACTGAAGGCTTACCATGCTCCAGTGGGGGGGGTGGGGGGTGTGGAGTTAGATGATTTTTTGAGGTCCCTTCCAACCTGTAACATTCTGTGATGCAACAGGACACATTGCACCACAGCCCGAATGCAGGACATGTGACCGCTGGGTTTGCCTGCCTTTGTGTGGTTGCTGTTTCAGGGGGATGATGACACCAGCCCTGGGACCAAACCTCATGGAGGATGTCACTGTCCTGTGCCCTCACGTCTATGTCTACAGCACAGCACTGGCTTTGTAGATGTGATTTTTAGACCCTGTAATGGATAGAAGTGTCTGTATCACCTGCAATGGACCACATGCTCCTAAGTCCTGGAAAACTATAAAAGGCAGCATGTGGTAACCCTTGCCAAGGCCTCCCTGATGCACTTAGTGCAGATCAACCCTGCACCAGGCAATTCATCAGTGCATAGAGCATCCCAACCCTGTAACAGCATGTGTTGCTGTGTGAGTACAGACACTCCGGTAAGATGCTGCTGAGACTGTGAGAGCGGTGCCAGCATGCAGGGTGGATTCACAGGCTCGTTTCCCATGGTGTTCTATATGGATTTGTGCCTGTTCCTACTGGAATTAGAGCATCTTTGTATCACCCAGGCAGTCTTTGTATGTGTAGAAACATACTGTGCCCACAGCAGGGTCTGGTTCCTGTCTCTAAGTGGCACCACAGGTCTCAGCTCCCTGCCGTGGTGTGTCAGGCTGAGCAGGTGGCTGCACCATTTATCACCATGTTTATCACCATCTTTGCAGCGTCTGTAGGACCTGCCCTGACTGCTCCAATGGTCAGCAGTATTTCTTGTCCTTGTCATGTCAGAGCACTCTTTCCCAGCAGTTTTGAGAGGGCTGTTAACATGGGGTGTTGTTTTCTTAAAAGAGATGGAGATGGGCAAATGTGTTTCCAATAACCTGTTCTGACTAAGAGGAGCTGACTGAAATCCACAGTGATCTCACGGAATCACAGACTGGTGGGGGTTGGAAGGAACCTCTGGAGATCACCTAGTCCAACCCCCCTGCAGAGCAGATTCTCCTACAGCGGATTTCTGTCTGTTCTAGACAACACATTCAGCTCTGATCCAGGAAACTGCTGCTGTAGAAACCGCCCAATCCCCTTGTGAAGGACTTAGCTAGGGATGGGCATTAAAGTTTGGGTGCCTATCCCCTTTAATACCAACAGAACCAACCCAGCATCCCAGCCCAGTGGACTGTGTCTTCGCTCACCTTAGCAGGGCTGATGTGGGGGTACAGGCAATGTTCTGCTCATGTGCTAGTCTGTTCCAGCTATGCTTGTGCTGCTACGCTCCAACCACTCCCTGCACCACAGGGACCATCTGGAACCAGCAGCTTTCCCAGTACAGGCTACTCTGGGGCTCCTGTCCCTCACTGTGTCCATCTGTCCAGCAGCGAAAGGCTAGTGGGGTTCCCATGGTGTGAGGCTGAAAAACCTCAGTCATCTCCATCTTCTCCTTCCTGGTAGCTCTAGGGGTGAGAAATAGTTTTTGGAAGGCAAAGAGCACCAAACTCAATAGTTGCCACAGGGTGGCTGAAAGGCCACGAGCACAGAGTGTGGCACACAGCTGTGTCCCAGCAGCAAATAATCCCAAAGGACTTGGCTTTGGGATGTAATAAAATGGGGTTTGTGCTCTCAGTCCAGCCTGGCTGCCCTGCCTCCTCCAAGGCATCCATGTGGTACCTCTGCTCTGCAGCAGGGAAACTGAAGCACTGCCCTGGCAAACCCAGACTGCACAACACACTGTCCATTAGGCTGGGGTGCCCCCAGGGTGTTTCAGATGAAGGACACACAGACAGACTGCCTGGTTCTCCAAAGGAGAGGTGTCCGGCTGACAGGAGCTGCGGACATGGGCCTTGCCAGGACTTAGGTACACACCAGGCAGACCTTGAAGCTCCCAGAAAGTCCTGGGTTCCCCCTGGAGGAGACAATGAGATCTGGACTACCCTGATTTTACCAGGATGACACTGTACTGATACTAAACACAAGCAAGCAGGAGCTGGTGACTTCCTCCTGCAGCTGCTGTTACTGCTGTCCCCAGTGTGAGGAAGGTCTGTGTCACAGCAGAACAACTGGTGAACTTCATTGATGGAAACCCCAGCTCAGCTGCTGACAAGGGGTCTGCTCTGCTGTGAGGTGAGGCTGGAAGGGTCCCACAGCACCATGGGCTGAGAGCAGGGCTCAGCTCCGATGCTGCACCCCGGCACTGCTCATCAGCAGAGCAGTTTGTGTTTAAATTCTCAGTTTAGGTTTCAGAGGCAACACATAAACATTCCCAGTGAAGACACTTCTTCCAAGGGGCTTGGCCAAGTGGGGTTTCCTCCTCTGTGTTTATGGGAAAACATTTTGTTTAGACAGAAAAGCAAATGAGCAATCCCCACATTCCTCCCCTGCCCATCTCAGCCAGCTCCTAGCTTCTGGGACAGGAGATCCAGCACAAACCCCTTTGTGAAATCCCAGTGGTGCGTCTGTGGGTCATGAGGTGCCACAGGCTGGCTCAGATGCTGCAGAGCAGGAGTTATCCTGAGATTTACTACTGCAGATAAACCCTGCTCCTAGGGACTCCTTCAGTCCATCATGACACCAGTCCCATTTCATTATGACTGGTGGTGCTGCTTGTACTTTGTTCTGGAACTATGAAAAAAAGAGTTTGGATCTTGCCCTTCAGGGCTACAAGTAAGTTGAAATCTCATCTCTGTGTGAACAGCAGCAGAAAGCTTCACACTCAGGAAGAAACACTCAGAATGGGCTTTAAGTGAGAGATAATTGGTATCTGTACCTCTGAGCAGGGTGAATTTCCCCCAGGCCTGAGTAAGATCTGTCTGAGCTTTTCATGGAGTTATTTCTTTCATTAAAGGAGGAGAAGCAGGGATGAAAATCTCTGCTGAGAACAGCTGGTTAATTTTTGCTCTTTATAACAAACTCAGGCCAAGATCTGGTTGCTGGCAAGCACAGACCCAACATCTGCAGGAGGAGAGGCCCCTGGCCTCCCCAGCTCACTGGAATTTTCCAGCTGATGTGAAATATTTCCCAAGTTAATGACAGTGTCTGTCAGGGCAGGGATGGGGCAGCTAGGTGGTCATTTTAATTTTCTACATAACTGGGTATCACAGGGCTGCACAGCCTTGTGCAGAGCTTGACTCCACAACCATGCTTCAAGGGCTCAGGTGTTCTTTCTGGGGCTGCTTTGAGGAACAGAAGCCTCCAGATCTCTGCCTCTCTGCTCTGCCCTGGTGAGACCTCACCTGGAGTCCTGAGTCCAGCTCTGGAGGCCCCAGCACAAGAACAACCTGTTGGAGTGGGTCCAGAGGAGGCCATGAGAATGCTTGGAAGGCTGAAGCCCCTCTGCTCTGGGGACAGGCTGAGAAAGTTGGGGTTGTTCAGCCTGAAGAAGAGAAGGCTTCAACAGGACCTTCTAGCAACCTTCCAACCCCTGAAAGGGGCTGTCAGAAGGCTGGGGAAGACTGTTCCAAAGAACAGGGAACAATAGGATCAGGGGTCATGGTTTGAAGCTGGAAAAGGGCAGATTCAGGCTGGACAGGAGGAAGCTGTTCTTGAGGGTGGGGGATCCCTGGAAGAGGCTGCCCAGAGAGGTGGTTGAGGCCCCATCCCTGGAACCATTCAAGGTCAGGCTGGATGGTGCTCTGGGCAATGTGGTCTGGTGAGCAATGGCCCTGCTTGTTGTAGGGGGGTTTGACTTGATGGCCTTTGGAGGTCCCTTCCAACCCAATACATTCTGTGACTCTATTCTATGTTGGGCTTGTGCAGGTCGCTCCTTGATCTGAAGGACCCACATAAGGGCAGGATCTAGTTATTCGGTCACCACCAACCTCAAAAGATCCACCACCAGGCCTGTAAATGCTGAGACCAGTCTTCTCCACAGCACATTTTTCCAAGTGCTTTACACAGAGGGTCAGTGAAGCTGTTAATTCCCACACACACCTTGGGAAAACTGCTGAGAAGTTACTTCTCAATCCCATCTGTCCAGCAACACCAGCAGCTGCCTAAGGCCCAGTGTATGGCCATGGCCCCACTGCACAGCTGGTCCTTCACTTCCCATCTCTTTGTGGTTTGACTTCAGATGCTTCCCAATGTCCTCTTAAGGTTGATTGACGGCTTTGGCATGAAAAAAGATGATGGGTCACACCCTAGCTACCTGCAGAGCAGTGACTGTATTTCTCCTGGTGTTTGCAGGACTAACTCTGAGGGAGAAGGTGAGGAGTGAAAGCCAGGAGTATCTCACCTTAGTTCTGATCAAGCTGAGATCCCCAGACTGAGGCATGGGAATCACAAAACCAGTAAGGTTGGGAGAGACCTACAAGATCATCCAGTCCAACTGTCAACCCAACCCCACCCTGCCCAAAAATGACTGTTTCCTAAGGCCACATCTACCTGGTTTTTGAACCTCTCTGGGGACGGCAACTGCGCCACCTCCCTGGGCAGCCAGTTCCAACCCCTGACCAAAAGGCCCAGGATTAGCTAACATCAGCCTCAGAGACTAACTGCTCTGGGGCAAGAATCCAGCAGCACTCACCTCCGAGCCTCTAAAGCCCCTCCATGCTCCACAAAGGGAGGCAGTTCCTACCCAGTGACACACTGGGCATTGGTAAGGCAGCAGCTCAGGGGTTAATGCTGCTCTTGGCAGCATTTCAGTTGTACGATGCAATAAAATATTTTATGACATTTTTACAATATTGTGCAAGGGGATCTTGAGACCTCTAAAGAAAACACTCTGTAAGAGTGAGATGCGGCCGATGGAGCAGGTACGAGTTCATCCCTTTCGCCGCAGGCAGCAGCACTGGTTCCCCACACCATGGACCAGCCCAGCTTGCCGTGCATCTGTGTGGGGTTTGTGTGGGTGCCACATACTTGCATGGTGAGCACACAGTGCGTGGTGCTACAACAGCCCAAATAAACGTGGCAGCCAAAGGCAACTAAATATTGCAGCATATTAAACACCCCCTAGCTCCGTCCACAACCTTGTAATTGGCGTAGAAATAACAAGCCTCATCTTTAACTGGGATTCCATGGTGCCATTATCCATGTGCTGCATGCTATTGTGGCTTGGGATGGCAGGGCCAGGAGAAGGGAGCTTGTGGCAATCAGCTAAAATCTTTTAGGTCACTGACTCAATGCCCACCAAAATGAACCCAAGTGATTCTGAGTCAAGGGCGAGCATGCCCTTCTCGATAGGACAGCTTCTCTATGGAAAAAGAGCTGAAAGGGAAGACTGGAGTGAGATCATTGCAAATAAAGCTCATGCGTGTGGTCCAGCATCCTGGAAACCACATGGAGATCACACTCACTGCAGAAGACTTCTGGGCAGCCCTCACTCTTCTGGAGCAGCTGCAGCAATGACACCTCAGAAGATGTGGGATTAGTTCCCTTGTGTGCTGAGCATGGCTGTATCTGTTGATGAATCATTAGTCCCAGTAGGAGAGGGTTGAAGCTGAAAGCTCAGGATGTCTCCTTAGCCAGAGATCAATGAGGCTGCAAAAGCATCCTGATGGACAGGACACTCAATGAGCTCAGCCCAGTCAGGACCAGTAGGGTCACTCTGATGATCTCCTGTTACTGCTCTAGAAATGAGGATCCTCTTTGAATGCACCAGGCTGATAGAAAATCTGTCAGCAGTTACAAGCTGGATTTGACCAGGACTGTTTCAGATGCTCTCTGTGTAAAAGCATGCAGGAGCTTCATCACAAATCCCCCAAACTGGGTAGTGGAAGAGGAGCCTTTAGCTGACCCCTACATGCTCTTCTTTCCCTGTTTCAACCTTCTGGTGACAACGTGGGACAGGAATGTATTTTATAACCAAAGCGGCGATGAGATCCTTGTGTAATCCCTTTATTCCTGCAACTGATGCTCTAAGAAAAGTGCCAAATATCACAAGGCTTGGCATAAAATCATACAAGTTGGCAACACACCACTGAAGAGAGGCAAGCTCAGAAAAGCCTAATCCAGTCCTGTGCTCTGGAGTCCCAGCACACTGGCAGCACATTGCCTGGGGTGGTCCTGAAAGAACTGCTTGTCCCCACATGGGACGTGTCCAGCCTCTCAGTGAGGCAGGGAGGGGACCTCAGAAGAAGCCCCAGTGTTTGAGCTTCTGCAGGCAGAGACAGCCAGCATCACGGTTTATTTGTCTGATCAAACAGAGGAAATCCCTTGCTCTGATCCTGCTGATGGCTCTGAATTGCAGTAGCGGTGGTTAAATGAACCACCCCGTCTGTTTTCAATGTCAGCAGTTCCATTATTTTTTCTTTTTAATAGGGTGCTGGCCTTGCTTCAGTAGGTGTTTCAGCAGTCCTGGAAGGTGCTGAGGAGAAATCAGTGTACGTGGAGACTCACCTGCACTGGTTTTGCTCTCTGTTTGCCTGCTCTGTTGACTATTAATGAGTGTTTTATGAGCTGGCTCAAGTCATGCCTGGAGCAGTGGGCGCTGTCCCTGCTCACACGAAGGCACCTCTGTTCGGAAGTGTGTAATTACAGCCTCATTAGGTAGAGGGAGGAGGCTGACCTGCACAGGGTCAGCTGCCCTGTTGACAGTTGAGGCTGAAGATGAGCTGTCTGGGCCCAACACAAGCAGGAAGCCCCTGGCTCTTCCCAGAACGGGGTCCTGGGCTGCCCTATGGGAAGTGCGTTGGCAGGAGCTGCCACCCATCCCGGAAATTCTGGTTGTGGCAGATTCTGCCTCTCTGTGACGCCACTTCTCGGTTCCAAAGAGACCCCATGGGTAGAAGCAATAAGGGAAAGCTGGATGTTAGGTGATCCTGCTGTGGCAGGGGGATTGGACTAGATGATCTTTCGAGGTCCCTTCCAATCCCTAATGATTCTATGATTCTATGTTGACCTGCACTGGAGTGCCAGCGTGTTTTTCCAGCTGCCTGTGTCTGTTTCCTCTCCAGCGTCGCAGAGTGCCCACCACTGCATCTCAGTAGTTTTTTCCACTCCAGGCTTTCACAGGACAGGAGGTTTTGGTCCCCAACTTGGACTCCCAGAGCACCTGCAGATCACTTTGAATGCTTCTTCTTCTGGGGATCCAGCATCTGCTGGTGGCAGCAGCTCTCCCAGGAGAGCAGAGAGTGGTCCTGGACACCTCCCCAGGTCCCTGGCTCCAGGGCCAGCTGCTGTCAATGGCATCAGAACTTGGATTACATTGATCTGTGTGATGTTGCCCAACTGAAACCCTGCTCCCCATAGGAGGCTCAGCCTAATTGCCTGTGGTTATTAATATTGTATTATCAGCAGCCAGATGGGTGAGGGACAGCAGTTTTCATACATTATACTGATGTCCCTCCATAGAAAATTATTTCCACTTATCTTTCATCCTCAGGTACGTCAGGTAGAATGAAGTGTTTACAGCAGCACCCTCCAATGTGAGCAAAGACCCCCGAGGATGTGCCTGGATGGAGAGCAGCATGAGGAGGTGTCTGTGCAGGCTTTAATTAAAACAGCCCCATGGAATGGCTGGGGGCAGGAGGGGCTAGGGCCTGGAAAACACTCAGAGAGGCTTTACTGGAAAGATTCTGCCTTTTACTCTTTATTTCACTAGTCTTGACTTTTCCACTGATACATGAAGGGCTTGCAGTGGTGGGTGCTCAAAACAAAAGTCCTCAGAGGCATCACTTTGGTGGTCGCCAGGTGATGCGAGGACTCGCCAGGTGATGCGAGGACTTGCCAGGTAAAGCCTCCACACACATACTGGATCTACACAGGTCCTCGGCCCTGTCAAAGCCTAAAACTCATATGTGGATGAGCAGAGCTCAGCAGTGAAGGGAAGAGCATCTTTAAGAGCCCAGTCCTGGAGAGGTGCTTAATGGGAGGTCCTTAATCAAGAGGGTTTCTGGCTCCTGGATGAGCTTCAATGTGAGGAACAGCCAGCTGGGTACCCCTGTGGAGGTAATTTCATTTGATCCTAGTTCCAGCACTATCTGTTTGCTCCTTCTGTCCTTGAGATGCAAATGGTAGTTGAGCTAAACAGAAAGCAGACTCTGGGCTTTATGCTGCCCGAGGTTGCCCCATATTACCTCCATGCCCCACAGTGTGCAAGGCTGAGGACCTCAGAGATTAGCCCAGTCCTGTCTCTGACACCAACTCACCCCATGGCTTCTCGCATATCCCTGTAGCACCTCGGTGCCCTCACTGACACCCCAGCACCACCCCTACTTGCAACATTGCATGGTATGCCAGGGCTTGTCCCGCAGGAAAGCCTCTCCAAGGCACAGTGGTGACAGGGTTATCCACAACCAGCTAACACCTCCCTCAGAGTGTCACCAGCACATCATACTGGGAATGCAGACCTTAGTTGTTAACTCCTCTCCTAATGAGTATTGCTGCTGACAGCTCCTGGGTGACCTCAGGGAACATTTGAGGGTGGGCTGTAGGCTCAGGGGGTGCAGATAGGGGTCTCAGGAGACATGCTGGTGGTACCAAATGCTCTGTGGAATGAGCTGCACTCAGGCTCCTGATACATAAATACAACAACTCTGCTATTCCTGTGCAAATTACAGCTTCAGCCCAGCTGCTGCTGTCTCCCTGCAGTGGGAAGGGTATCATCTGGAGGATCTGCAAGGTTTTTACTCAACCATGTGCTCAGGCAGCCTCCCTGCTGGGCAGCCCTTCAGTCCTGTGAGCATGGTCTTGTGCATCCACCCTGCCCCTCAGCTGGAGCATCAGTCATCCCCCACTGCCCTCCTGCCCTCCCTGTGGCACAGAGCATGTTCCGATGGCTATGGCCACAGCTCTGGACCACACTGGGCAGCCACCAGTCATCTCATGACGGACAGGCCACCAAAGAGTAGGTAGGAAGCCTCTGGACAAACATTAGATAGTTAATGTTGTTGATGAACTGTATGGCAATTTGTGGGTTTGTACCCTGGGGAAGCTGTGAGAAGCAGAGCTTCTCAAAGAGAAACATGTTTTTGAGAGTGGAGGTACTATCTCGGGCAGAGATTTAGGTGCAAACTGCTCGCTGCAGTCAGCAGAGGAAGGCCAGAAGGATAAATATCTACTTAGGTGTCTCAGTGAAGTGCTTAAAGTGATGTGAGCTGAATCCTCTCCAAATGATTGTGCTCATATGATCTTGGTGACGTTTTTGGGGCACTGGATGATTCAGGGTGCTTTGTGATTTGCTACAGAGACTTTTATTCTGTGGCCAGCAAGGTGATTTGGCTGAGCTCAGCAGAGGTTCAACATCTCCTCCATGTCCAATCGCCCTTTCCCCGTGCTTGGGGAACATGGGCCACAGATTGTTGCAGTGATGTAACTCTCATTCCTGGTCTTAATATGGCAGTGCTTGGCCATGACATTTCATTGCCTTGGCCAAACCTGAATTAACAGGTTACTTCACCAAACAGATGAAGTAACACAAGGATGATCAGAGGACTGGAAGACCTGGCATATAAAGGAAGGCAGACAGGTGTTCAGCTTTGAGAAAGAGAAGGCTTAGGGGAGATCTTAATCTCAAGTCTTAGCATCTAAAGGGTGGCTGCCAAGAAGACGGAGCCATTGGAATAATCTCCCAAGGGAGGGGGTTTGTAGGATTGCCCTACATTGGACAGTTTGAAGACCCAGTGGGGCAGGCTGCTGGGACAGATAACTTAAACTCTATTTCTAGCTTGATAAGTTGGACTAGATGATCCTTGAGGTTCCTTCCAACCTGCTGTTCTATGAATCTGTGAATCTATAAAACTCTTCCTTCAAGTATTTGTTTCTAGATAGAGATTCTGCTCCTCCTCCAATGATCCAAAGGGCAGACACATCTCACACACAACCAGAAGCATAGCTGGTCAAAAGCACCAGTGAGGGAAAGCAGCCCCAGAGCCCTAAGTGCTGCCTTCTAAACCTCAGATACATCACCCCAATTGATGCTCCTCCAGTTGTACATAGCTGGACCCACCTGGGGCCATGCTCCAGCATGGCAGCCAGGACCTGCTCCAGGATGAGCAGCTGAGCCCAGGTTTAACTTTCCTGCTGATCCACCAGCATGAGCTCACCTGATGCTTGTGCTGTGTGTGATCCCTGCACCAGCCACTGGCTGAGAACATCCCCAACAAAATAGCCGACAGATGTCATCCAAGATATTCATAAATATTTCATAGCAGCCTGGGAGCCACCCGGTGAAAGATGGAGCAGGCTCTGAGCTTATTACTGAGCCCCGACAAATGCTTCTAATTGGGTCTGTGGCAACGACAATATTATTGACAGCAGCAGAGGGAACAGGCTGCTGCTACAGTTTATTTGTTTTGCTATGGGTACCCATGCTAATAAAATGGAATTTGAGAGTGATGGATAAGAATTCGCACAGAGCTGCTTCTCTGTCTGACTAGATTAACCCAGAGATCTAAGCATAGAGGAGATGAGGTGAAGCCTGCAGAGCTGGGTGCCTGCTCTAAGGTGCAAAGGGAGTCACTTGGCATTAAGGCATTCGGTGTTTTTAGCCAGCTGTACCCAAGCAGGAGCCATGGAGTGAGGAGGGTAGAGGGATGTTTCCCAGAAAACCAGCCCATTTGCTGCTGGGTTGAGCAGCAGTCCTGAAACCCCACAGACACTATGATGTTTTCCCAAAGCGCTCCTGCTGCAATCAGAGCAAAAATCTCATTTTCTCAACTATCTTCCAGTGACAGAGATCTCAGAAAATGGGAGAAATTAAATGAAGTGGAAGAGGGCTCGGAACTCAGAAGACTTTTGGCTTCTGTTCTGCTGTGTATTTGCCAGGCACCGCTTATTTTCCAGAGGCCACAGTGCTGTCCCCACGTCACCAGGGATGATGTGACACTGGATTTGCTGCTGTTTGCGGAGCATTTGGAGGTCTTTGCTTGAAAGAAGCTTTTATTAAAGTTCCCACGTGTTAAGAACTGCCTGGGACTAATAAACACGGTTTAAGGGAAGTAATTTGGGGACATGACAGCAGCTTGTTCCGTGCTCTTAGGCGAGTAATCGTGTGTGTGCGAGCGGCTGCGCAGGGCTTGCAGCATCTCCTGAGATCCCCCTTCCATTTGGAGGCAAAAGACTCCTGTATGAATGTAAGTCTTGGCATGGCGACACTTTCTGGGCAAGTATTAATCCTCTTTTTAAGCAGCCCCGTTTATTAAAACTCGGCAAGTTTCAATTTTTGAAGCTGGTTTCTTGAGATGTCATTATCCTCCTGCTGGAGCAGATTAGCGGATTGCTAGGAGGATGCAATTTGAGCTCAATTAATTCTGCTTCAAGTCCCAATTCAGTGTTGCTAAATAGCTCTCAAAACCTCTCATCAGGTTCCCCAGCACGTTACTGCCTGCTGAAATTCTGAGTTTTGGGCCCGTGTTTCTGCTGGGGTCATCCCGTCTGGCTCTGCCCGCCGCCAGCCCCCATCCCCAGCAGACACCATGTGAGTTTGCACTGCCTCTCCCTCTTTTCTAGAGGACTTTTACAAGACTTTCCGCTCAGTTAAACAATCTTGTGTCCAGGCAGCAAATGCTGAGCTGGCCTTACAAAATACCAACTCCAGCACTCAATGTTTCATCTCTTTTGTATCACTTCTCCTACATCAGTTAAACTGTTGGAGCAGTAATTTTCTTGTCTGCTCAGATCCAGCGTGAGGGGGAATGGCAGAGCAAAGCCAGTGACATGAAAATAGTCAGTTCACAAGCCGGGGTTTGCTTTGGTTTGGAGATTTTTGTTCAGTGGCTAAGTCTTTCCTTGACTGCCATATGCAGGATTAAACCAGAGCTTTGACTTAACCTGCCGAGCCCAGAGCCTGCAAATCCTCACTCATGCTTTGGTTGATGCAGGTGGAAATTCGGCTCCTGGTGTGTGCAAAGGGGAGACTGTGTAAATCACCACCTGAGCAGAGCCATCAGCTGCTCCTTCTTCCAGGCAGGGATTGTCTGTTCTTTACCTACCTCAGCAAATCCTGTGCAATTGGGCCTGGAGCCAGGACTATCCGATCATTATTAATCTTGATCTGGTTTACAAGCTGGTATCAAGGTTTCCTTCAGTCCTGGCCTTCCTTTCTCTTCCTTCCTTGCTCTCCCTCTTGTGCTCGCAAGTACATACTGCACATCCCCTTCCCGGCTTCCAGGCAGCATCAGTGACACCAAACCCACCGTGTTTATTTATTTCTACTTACATAGAGACATTATCGTGATATTCAGCAGCCTCCCAGTCTGCTGTGCCTGCTCTCACTGGGTGCTCAAGATGAGAGTTCAGGTACCAGGGGATCATCTAAGGCGTTGCCATGGACAGATGACACTTGTAGCTGCTTCTGCTGCTTTATGTTGCGATAAGGAGAACTTCCGAACAGCAGAACATCTGAGAGAGAAAGGACTGGGGCAGGAGAGGGGATGGAGCTGGTTTCTTGGCGGGGGAGATGCAAGGCACAGGGTGTTTCCAGCAGTTGTGCAAAGGGAGGTAAAGACCTATGACAGCTGCAGACTCATAATCCACAACCTCCTCACTCCAAATGCCTGAGATATAAGAGGACAAAACAGACTCTGAATTGCCAGGTGTAACCATAGAGCCCAAATTGCTCTGAGGTCAAAGGCACAAATGAAAACACTGATGTTGCTGTCTTCTAGATGTCTTGGGGACTGACTTTTGTGCTGCCATATACCTCCCCAAATCCTTCTGAGCATCACCATAGGGCAGCCACATTGAGAAGGATCAGACCTGTGGCATTGCTTCAAATACAAACAGACCAGGCACTGTTTCTCCCATGCCCTGAGCTGTCTATGCCTGAGTGAGTGAGCACAAACACCTTTGGGGCTGCCAGCATGCTGCAGGTGAGCTCAGCACTGTCCACGGCATGGCTAGTGCAGACGAGCCCCTCTGACCACATCTCTCCAGCAAAATGCGGCTGGCTGAGAAATATCAGCTTCAAAGGCATTCCCCTGGCACATTCCACACCCTTGGCCCATCAGGTAGCAGCTTGAAAAAATACTTGGTCTCCAAAGGTCAATGTGAGTCACAGCAGTGGCCCAGCCAGAGAGTGAAGGGCACAGCTGGGGACATGCCAGGACAGTCCTGACACTGGCCACAGGTGCTTATCTGAATGCTGCACAGTGGTGCCTCTGTAGCTGCCTTTCATACTCAGTGGTATCTGGGGCAGGATACTTCCAGTGAGTGTGGGAGAGCTCATGGGGTGTATCCCCCAGGGACATCTCCTGACCCACTGGTCCAACAGAGGTTTCACTCGAGCAGTCGACTCCAAAGACCGCAGGTTCTGGGCGGCTGGGCAGGAACTTGGTTCCTTCTGCCCTACTAAAAGTTTGGGTGAAATAATGGAAGGAGGCAATATCCAAGCATGGAGTTCTGCACCAGCCCTCTGTCCTGCAGCACAAGCCCTGGCACTGTACAGCCATGAGCAGCTGAGCATGGCAGCAGAGATGTTGCTCCATCTCCTCTGACCAGAAGGGGAACATGACTGATGCAGATGCTCCCTGGCACGCTGAGGGCATCCATCTCCAGTGCCAGCCACCTCTTGAACTGGCAGGTACCGGGGCTGCCTGGTTTCCCATGCACTGCCATTGCCCAGAGCTGCTGGGGCTTTGCTGCAGGCAAGGAGAGAGTACAGACAGAGCGATGCTTGCAGTGTGGGGATGCAGCACAGTGCCAGGCCTGCAGCTGCTGTTTTTTCTACCTCTAGTGTGCAGAGGGGATCAACACCCTTTCTCAGAGCTTAGGCTGTGCATTAGAGCTTGAGGTGGACACGAAGCATAAGCTGCTTGGAGGACCCAGCTGCACTCACATGGAGCTGAAACTGTGAAAGGAGCTCGTAGTACATTGCACCACATGGGGCTTTGGTAGCCCTTTACAGCTGCACCCCAACCCTCTCTAAGCCCTTTCTGTTTGCAAGGACCTTGCCATGGCTGTGGGTGGTTTGTAGCTGTGGTCTGAGAGACGCTGGATTGATCACAGTATCACAGTATTATCAAGGTTGGAAGAGACCTCATAGATCATCGAGTCCAACCTGTCACCACAGAGCTCAAGGCTAGACCATGGCACCAAGTGCCACGTCCAATCCTGCCTTGAACAGCTCCAGAGTTGGCGACTCCACCACCTCCCTGGGCAGGCCATTCCAGTGGCCAATGACTCTCTCGGTGAAGAACTTTCTCCTCACCTCAAGCCTAAATTTCCCCTGGCGCAGCTTGAGGCTGTGTCCTCTTGTTCTGGTGCTGGCTGCCTGAGAGAAGAGAGCAACCTCCTCCTGGCCACAACCACCCCTCAGGTAGTTGTAGACAGCAATAAGGTCTCCCCTGAGCCTCCTCTTCTCAAGGCTAACACAATCTCTATTGCCTTCATCACTGTGAATCCTCCAAAACACAGTTAAATGCTTGGACAGGCCCAAAGGAGGATGTTGCAGCTGAGGATCATGACCCCAGCAGATGCCTGCTCCAGTGGGGCCACCTTGCCTTTCCCAGATATTCCCAAGGGGTGATTCCCAGCTCTTGGGAATGACTGTGAGCTGCACAGGCAGGGCTTGAACACCAGCACATGGATATCTGCTTATCATCCCAGGTCAGGACAGCCCCATGCAGAGACCCAGTGGGCTGTGCCCCACATCTACCACTTGAAATAATCTTCATTTTCGAGCAGGATTCCAGCCATGAAGATTTCCAAAAGCCAAAGCCATCCAACAGCCCCCATGCCAAGGCTGAACTGCCCTTGTGAGTCTAGATCCACTTGCAGGTCAGACCTACAGCCTTTAACCCGAGGACCCGCACACCAAGATGCCTTAAAATCATCGTTTTACAAGTGCATGTTCCTGGGCTAACCTTACGGCTTGGAAAGTGAGTAGGAGCATCAGCAGCACGGGAGGGAGATGCATGCACAGGGGGGCTGCAGTGCTGTACTGCCCTGACACAGTTTCCAGGGCATTTTTGCCAGGTGACATCAGCAGCTTAAGGCTTTCATCTGCCACTGCATCAGTCAGCCAGCAGCTCATAATGCCCAGCCTGGATGGAAAGAGAACGAGCATCTTTCAAAAATCACAGCCCTGAGTTTCTACAGCAATATTGGTGCTCAGGACAGGGGCAGGAGCCAAATGGTCTGTTAGAAGGGGCAGGACAGAGGATGCAGGGGAAGATCAGGCAGGGAGGAAGATGCTTTTGAGAAGCAGAAAAAGATCCACTTACTGGAGATTTTGTTATTTTTGTCAAATGAGAGCTCCCTGTGGAACAGGGATGTTTTTCAAGAACGTTTTGCACTGGTGCCGTATTGCGGGAGACGATCCACCATTAAAACCAAAATTAGTGATCAATTAAACCGCAAACACCACCACCGCCTTGAGCCTAGCTGATCACTAATTTCCCTTGGCGACAGTGGTATCAGAAACCCCAGATGCCTCCACCTGAAATGGGATGTTCAGAATCACAGAATCATAGAACCATTAAGTTCGGAAGAGACCTACAACATCATCCAGTCCAACCATCCATCTGACCCCACCCTGCCCACTAAATCCTGTCCCCTAGGGCCACATCTACTCATTTTTTGAACCACTCCAGGGACTGTGACTCCACCACCTCCCTAGACAGCCTGTTCCTATGCTTTACCACTGTTTTAGTGAACAAATTTTCCCTAATGTCTAATCCATACCTTCCCTGACACAACTTGAGGCTGTTTCCTCTTGTTCTATGAGTTGACCCAAAGGTGGAGACCAGCTCCACAGCATCATCGAGAAAGAAAAACCACCCGACGTATTTCTAGAGCTATTAGATCCCAAAAGAAGGTAATTCGTTAATGCTGTGGGTCCATCTATTTTGTGCACTGCCCAGACATCTGGCAGGAGCCAAGGGGCCAGTGGTGGCCAGCTCCATCCCTATCACTGGCCAGAGAGCTGTGCTGGGGAAACACTGGCCACCATTCTCATGCAAATGACTGGACAGCAAGAACAGATGTGAAACATTTGGCTCTGTTCTTGTTGGCTTGTAAAGAAATAATGCAGCTGGAAGAGGGGGAAAAAAGGAGCCGAGCAGGGTGCAGGGGGGAGAAAGTTTATAACAATGGTTCTCCCTTGGTGGCCTGAAGCAACGGAGTTTATGTCAGGCTGTGCCAAATTCATATCTCTAAGTGAATGAGACCAGCTCTGTCAAGCTTTGAGGTAGGGGCAATACACAAATATTATAAATACAGGGAAGTGTAGAAGCTGTGTCATGTCCAGCATGGAGCCATCCATCACCTCCTGCCCGTCTTGAGTTTATAAAGTAGTTTCTGACGGTACTTAGACAGTTTACGCTGGCTGTGTGGACTGGCTGGAAAAGCTGACTGCATGCTCCAAGTATGTCGTGTCTGTTCACGGGGAGCTCCAGGGATGAGGTGTCCTGGCAGGTTTTGTTGATATTAGCAGATGGAAGGTAAAAAAATCTACCAGTGCAAAGAAACCAGCAAATTGAAATCACACCCCCTGCTCCAGCTGACCCTGGCTGGAAGGACCACAGAGTATCTGTCACCTCCTTCCCCATGTCCTTGTTTACTGCAGGGAATGGAGAAACCGAGGAGAAATCTAGTAGCGACAAGGATACACAATGATGTTCTGTCTTCTCTGCCAGTTTTCATCATGGCTCTGTAACCACAGAGCCTAACCCTAACCTTGAGCCTAACCCTGAGCCTAACCATAGCCATAACCCTAACCCTAAGCCTAATCTTAACTTTGACCCTAAACCTAAGCCTTTTATTTTTGTCCTTTGTTTTTGTCTGTCTGTCAGCATGGGATGTCCATCCAGACACAGAATGAAAAAATCATTAAGGCTAGAAGAGACCTACGAAGTCATCCTGTCCAACCATCAATATGACCCCACCATGGCCGTTAAATCCTGTTCCCTAGGGACACATGTACACATTGTTTGAGTATCTCCATGGATGGTGACTCCCCTCACTCCCTGGGCAGCCTATTCCAACACCTGACCACTCTGTCAGGGAAGACCTTTTCCCTAATGTCCAACCTAACCCTCCCCTAGCACAACTTGAGGCCGTTCTCCTTGTTTTATCGCTAGAAGTGCTTTCAAAAATATGCATCAGGTCCTTTCACTGTGAAAGTCCATTCAGAGAAACCCATGAAGACACAGCTCACAATGCTCAGTGAGACATGATGTGCAGATGCAGACCCTGTGCACTGCAGGCGTGCAGATGCGCCCCTAGCCTTGTGCACGCCCAGAGCTTATCCCTCCATCTGGTCTCCTCTCCGTGCATGCAACACAAGTGCTTGCACAGGCAAGAGCATCCCTCTGCACACACACATGCTGCATCCTGAGCTCGACTTCCCTTCCTTTGTCCGTCTGGGTAGTTCTGATCTGGGCCACAAGGTCACACAATGAAAGGAGTCTCATGGCTGAGTTTTTAGTGGTGATGGAGTCCCCGCAGTGTCTTGCTGCAGGTGCCTCTGGCAGGTCCGAGGAGCAGGGAGGGGCTTGTGAGTGAACATGAAGGCCAACAGGGGAGTACAGAGTGGGAAGGGGGAGCCTGAGGGGACTGAGAAATGACAGAACTGGTTATTGTGTGGCAGATGCAGAGGCCGAGAAAAGCTGTTGCTGGCTGTCAGGCAGACAGGGTCTGACCTTCACTGAACCCTACCACTGCTCATAGCTGAACCTCACAGGCAGCTGTTGAGGGGAAGGTGTCTGCTTGTGTCCTGTGTAGCACTAAAGACTGTCCTGAAACAGCTGGGCTAGCTGCCCCTGTAGCTCAGTAACAAACCACTGGGCTCAGGGGGAGTGACCCCAGGATGTTGTGCTCTCACACAACAAAAGCTGGGCCCTGGCATTGCCTCCAGACTCCTCTAGTACCTGCACTGTGCTCCCTGGGGTGGCTGATCTTGGGGTCAGGAGCACACCCCACCCTAGCTGTACCTAGACCTCATCCGTGTACTGTGATGGATTTGGCTGTGACCCCCATCACCACCCCAGTGCACACCAGTAGAGGCGTGTGGAGATGCTGCCAAACACATCCCCTCCCTGGGGTGTTTCTGGTGGGTTTAGTGGGGCTGTGGCCACTGCTTAGCATCACCCAGCTCTGTTTTAGAGCCTCGGTGGGTCACCCAGTCATGACTTTACTCATTGCTGAGGCACAAGCAGTTCAGGGCTGGCAGTGGTTTGTAGTATCGTGGGCTGACTGAGCATGGGGTGCTGAGAACACTGCCCAAACTCCTGGGGGGTGCAAGCAGGCCAGATTTCCCATACAAGGCAGCAATGTACGTGGCTTGTTCCCCCTTGCAGCAGGAGCTAATGCGATGTTACTGCTTTGCTTCCTTTTAAAGTGCTCTCCTCAGGCCAGCAAAGAAGTAAGTGAAGCTGTCACCAGCTCTGCTCAGTCAGGACAGGGCAGGAGCAGCAGATCAGGATGTCCCAGCAACTCACCCTCCCCTTGGCAGCCCCAGGGATTTGCTGGCTCCAAGGCTGGTTTGCTGGGGAGGCATAAGTTCTGCTCTCTGCCTCTGGGTACACTACAGAGCTTGATGCTCTCTGAGTGTTACAGACACTTTGGGAGCATTGTGGGGCTCTGTGGCTGGACCAGTTGTTTCCAGATGTGGTTTCATCCCTCATGACATGGAGTGGGATATTTCAAAAGGGTCTCCTGGAAAGAGCAGGCCATGAGAATCAAACTGGTGCCTCCAGTTCCAGCTCCTGCTCATAGCACTGCTGCACCAAGGACATCTCATCCCTTAAAACTTGCTGTGAGGAGAGAAGCTTTATGGGCTTACACCCAGCCCTGAGCCAGTGCATCTCAGGTTCTGCTGTCCCACACAAGTGCCCTGCCCCAACCCTCTGGGAGCCTGGTGTAGCCTTTAGTGCTCTTCAGTCATTGCCTGATATTCAATAAAGTCAATTAAAAGTCAGCCCTTGACTTCAGAGCTGCTCGGTTTAGCCTCTGCAGGGAGCCAGGGCTTTGTACACTCACTCAGAGGAGCAGATTGAACCAGGGTGTGAGCATGGGCAGCCCATCTCTGTGTAGGGTGGACTTTGTCCTCAGTGCAGGCCTTAGGAGATTTTTCTACAGCAAGCATGTCCATTTAGGAAAGCCTCTCTGGGTGTGTCTTCTGGAAACCACCCCTTCAGTGCACAGCACTCCACCTTCCCCAAGAACACATTTTTAACAGAAAAAACCCAGTTTTATCCACATGTTGAACTCAGCCATCCCCATGTGTTTAATCCAGAAGCAGCAATGCAGATTTAGGGTTTAATTTTCCCTGTATCATTCCTGTATTGTCTGGCTTGGCTTTTTTTTTTTTTGTGTGTGTGTGTCTTTAAATGAAGAATAATATTAAAAAGCACAACAAGTATTTATTGTGGTTCCTACTTACTGCAGTTCCAGCCCGCAGCCAGTCACAGTGAGCCCTATCAAACCCAGCACAAATAAAACGAGACACAAACAAAGGTAATAAAAGAGAGAAGTATCTGTTTCAAAAGCCCTGCAAGAGCAGCAGGAGTGTAACTACTTCATGTTCCAGCTAATAGAGCTGTCTGGAGTGATCCTCAGAAAGCTGTACCAGCCAGCAGTTTATGGGTTTCCCTTGGAGAGCTCTTGTAAATATTTGCCTGCAGTGGCTGAAGGCAACTGGGAACACTGGAGAGGGGCTCAGTGCTGTGGTTTGCCAGCCCAGCTAATGAACCTGCTGTCTGGGGTGTCTCTGGGATGCATCTAGTATGCACAGGGATTCACTCTGCTATCCCCAGGATGTGCCTGATGCTGCAGTAATCCAGGAGGCATCTTCCATGTCTGGGAGCTGCTGGTGCTGAGGCATCTTTGGCTGGAACTGCTTCAGGGTGCAGCTGCATTGCTCATAGATTTATGCTAAGCACGGTGCATCCCCATCTCTGCTGCCAGCCCTGGCTCCCTAAGTGGGATGCATCGCTTCCCACAGCCCATTGGAAGTTGGAAAGGGGTAGGCTTGATTCAAGCCAACCCAGAATGACATCATGCCTTTCCCCAGCTGATAAAGGCCAAGATGAGAGCTAGACTCAGCACCCAGACCCCTCAGTGCACCTGCCAGACCACTCAATGCACTGCCCAGACCCCAGAGTGCACCACCCAGAACGCTCAGTGCACCTCTCAGATCCTCAGTACTCTGCCCAAACCCCCTAGTGCACCACCCAGGCCCCTGAATGAACCACTCAGCCCCTTCTGTATCTCTCAGACCCTTCAGTGTATCTCTCAGACCAATCTGTGCACTGTCTTTTCAGTCTCACAGCTCTTGATGGCCAAGGAGCTCTCACCATGGCCACAAAGTATGGGCCTGCCTGGTGTAAAAGGGTCCATGTATGCTTTTGGGGTGGTCCAAGGGAGCTGCAGCCATTACCATGGTGTGAACAGCCTCTCCTATGCAGGCAAGGTGGGTGTTTGCTCACAGTATATGTTGTCCATAACTGGCAGCATCCATGTGCTTTTCCTTGTTTAGATGTCTGAGGAGTCTAATAGAGATGCGAGTCCCCTCATGTTGCTGGTTGTCACTAGCCAAGGTCCATGAGGCTGCTCCTCAACTGGACCTGCCCCTGGCTGGGCACTAGAGGTGGGACTGGTGCACCAGAGAGGCCACTGGTGACTTCATGGCTGCAAGAAGAGCTGGAGTAAGCAGGATGGGAATCGCAGCTGCATTTACCCTACCTGGCTTTACTGCTTCCCTACCTGTCCCACAATCATAGAAGCCTGAAGCAGTGTCAGACCGCCAAAACCACAATGGGGAGCTGCGGCTTTGGTTAACAGGGAAAGGCTTAATGCCAGCATCCAGCTCCTGTCAGGACTTCCAATCCCATTCAGTCTCCTCTTACTGGTTCTTATTAATTCATGCTCCTGATGTGAAGCCTCCCAGATGTCCTCACATCTCGTGCCAGCTCTCTAATCAAGTTGGGCTGTTCTCCATCCCCACTGGGCAGGAGGTATCTGATATGGGGTGGACAGAGGGCCGTGACCACACAGCAGGTACAGACAGGTGCTGCCAAGGCAGGACTAGAGTTTCACCCATGTTGTGCTCACAGCTCTGTCTGCTCTTTGGGTGCAGGCAGTGCCTGTTCTGCAGCAGGGCAGGTCATTCAGTCAGGTTAAATGAGTGCAAAATGCTCCCTTGAAACCTTTTCTACCTGTTGCCAGTGGATACTACTGTCCTTTGAAGAAAATATCCCACTTTTACGAGTTTAATGTCCATGTCTCGACACTGCATATTTTTTCAGCAAAAACCCTACCACTCTGGGCTCTCCAGCATTTCCCGTGCCCAGTGCCTGCAGGGCTCCACCACTGCCCTGTACCCCCTTGGCACAGGCTCAGCACAATGAGGGCTCTGCAGAGCCCCTAAGAGAAAGACCGCAGTCCCTTTTCTAATAGTGCAGGCTGGGGCCTCTCTGTGCCAGGCTCTGTACAGCCATCACACATACTCTGCCCTAAAAAGCTCCATGGAGCTGGAACCCACCCAGGAGACAGAGAGCACTGGGATGATGCCAGCAGTCCACCTGCCATTGCTGCCAGCTTGGGCTGTGGACATCCCAGGGCTGCCCATGCAACAGCAGCAGCTCATCCCTGGCACCCCAGCCTTGCACACCTCACTGGCTGCCAGTCCCACTAGTTTTCAAGGACAATGCTTGTTCCTACAATCCTGAAGGGAGAAAGTCCTTGAACTTTCTGTGTGATTTCAAGGGGGGGGGAAGCGCAGGAGATTACCGAGATCAATAGAGGATTTGGATAAAACAGGACCTGCCATTGACTCCTCCAGGCTCTCAGATCCTCTACTGCTGCTGGCCTGTCCCCATTAGCTGTTGTCTCTATTCATTTTAGATGAAGGGGCTTTTGTTGCAGGAGTCCACGCGGGGTCACGTCTCCCCTTGGTTATCAATCTGTTTCTCTCTCCTCTGTCCCATACTCCATCTCCCTGGTACAATGGGATGTTTTCTTCAGCAGCAGCTTTCTGACAGGCAATGGTTCCCTTTGCCTTCAGACCTTATAATCACTTGTTAAGCTACGCTCGCCTCGGGCTCCCTGGTCCCTTTTCCACCATACTCCCAGTTTAACCCCTGATCCCATCTATGCTACGGGTCACTGGGAAGGGGGAAAAAAATACATCTGTCCCACTGGAGCTGGAGAGGGCTGGGCATGCACAAGGCATCCAGGCTGCAATCTCTCTACAGTCCCAGTTCTGTCAGAGCACCTGGAAATATCACATGGTGTAAGCAAGGTCTTCACCTCATGTCCACCAAAGCAACAGAGGGCTTGAGTTGCTGAGTTCAAGACTTACTTGCCAACAGGAAGTATGTTTCCCTGGTGTCCCACAAAGGGACCCCAAAACAAGGGCATCCCAAACCAGCCCATCTGGAAAAGGAAACCTTGAAATGGGCTGGTGCTGGCAGTGGGAGGGGATTTTGGCACCAGCTCTGCTGGGACAAGGGTGCCTCTCGCTCTCAGAAGTGGCACCAGAACTGACTTGTGCAGCAGAACATTCCTTAGTGGGCAGGTGGGAGGGGGCAGGAGATAGAGTAATACAGAGATAAAGGGAGAAAGAACGAGTGCAAACAGGAGCACCCAGCAGAGCCTGCCAGGACCATCCCTGGGCTGAGCCCACGCCAGCAGTGGGGTCGGTGCCAGGCTGCTGTGAGTCATAAGCAGGACATGCAGCTCTACCCCATCTGGGATGGCCTCTGCCCTGCCAGTCCCCCAGGAAGGGGGATCACTGTTCCTTGTGCCCACCCAGGCACGAGGAGATCCCCTGGAGTGTGGGGAACCAGGCACCCCAAAGCACCCTGAGTATCCCCTCTGCTGCCAGGCTGGTGGTTGTGACTCGGAGCATCAAAAGGCTTTGGGATGGGTAGATTGATCAATGTGGCAGAACTTGGAGGGGCAAGGAAAGGCTGCACTGAAAATGTGAAGTTGGTTGTGTAAAAGGCTGAATGAAATTAAATCACCTTTTGCTCCCAGGCTCCAGGTCATTAAACGCCCCCATGTTATACCTGTGCACTGTAGCTAATCCAGATAAGAGATGAAAGTTCTCAGAGCTGGATGCCCTGACATCAGCTGCCGATTTTCCTGGCTTTAGAGCCAGTGTTCACCAAACTCTCTTTGTACCAGATAAACTCTTCTGAAAATAAGGACGATATCAGTCCACTAAAACCCCTCTGAGGCATCTCAGACTTGGAGCTGTACTAGCAACATGGGCTATGGATGGGTGAAACTATTCACTGTTTCATTCCCCTGTATTGCCCTTTCCACTAGGTATGATGACCCTTCCTTCTCAGAGAGCTGCTGCTGGCTGCTGAGGCCACTGGCTGCCAGACCCACCAGCGCCTTCAGCCCCAGCAGACAGAAATGATGAGTCAGGTTCAGAAAAAAAAAATTAAATCACAAGTTTGCCTTAAATATCACCATGCTGATTTAAATACAGATATATTTGGCTTATTGCTTTCTAGATAGCGGAACTTTTAAAATAGACTCTGCTCATATTTTCCCTAGGCAACTAGTGACTTTTTGAAGGAAAGCTGAGCTCCTCAGCAATATTTCCAGGAAAGAAAGCAGTGAACGTGAGTGCTGCCAGACCATCGCAGCAGATACACACAGATGCCATCCTGCTGTGCTCTCACACCCCTCTCACTTCTCTGTTCTCGTTTCCTCCACTTGAAATGACCATTTATTCAAACAGAAAATGTAGTCTTGTTCTAGGAGAGAAAAAAGTGTCATAATAAGCAGCATAAAGAAGTCAAACCACTCTGCATTGATCACACTCCTTGTGCAGGGCCCACTCCAAAGCCCATTGATGTCAGCAAAGTCTTTTCATTGACTTCAATGAGCTGCGGATCACAGCACAGATTTATAAAGGCATTTAGGTTGCTGATGATGTAAGGACTTGCCTAGAGGTGTCAGGGGCCCTAACCTGCTCCCAGCCTTTTGTAAATCATACCAGGCAGCTGCTTACTTGTTGAAGCATTGCAATACCTGGAATGCTACAGTATCCTGGAGTCACCCAAAACACCGACCTGGAGCGATTTGAGATCTGACTGTGCTGCAGCTGGGCTGGGGATGGATTTGGAAATCCATATTTTCATGATAAGTTCCTTTGCTTAGAGAAGGAAAATGTCATAAAGTTGGGAGAAGATCTAATAGAGTAATTCATTGCAAATCAGTTATTAATTTTTGCCTGTTTACTATTTGGAAACACATTTTTATTAGCCAGCCAGATCTGCAGATGGCTGATTATTATTCATTGCACACCCCCCCCCCCTCCGGTTTCATTGAATAATTTGTGGATTCACCAGCTTCATTTCGAAGCAGGAGAAGTTTAATTCTTGTGTTAGGCCCACACCAAGCGCAAGAAAAAAAAAATCTCTAAGTCAAGTGTTTCATGTGCTAGTTTG
>VXBP01000502.1:160310-256101 GCA_013400115.1 Rhinopomastus cyanomelas | reverse complement strand
CAGATCTGCAGATGGCTGATTATTATTCATTTGCCCCCCCCCCCCCCTCCGGTTTCATTGAATAATTTGTGGATTCACCAGCTTCATTTCGAAGCAGGAGAAGTTTAATTCTTGTGTTAGGCCCACACCAAGCGCAAGAAAAAAAAAATCTCTAAGTCAAGTGTTTCATGTGCTAGTTTGTTTAAAAATGCTATAATCTATGACAAACATTTCAAATTAAAAGGACATTCCCACAGGCAATGAAATAACGAAGCCCTTAGAATCAGGCAGCCGAGGCATGAAGCTGATAGCTGTTTCCACATTTATGTACTCTCCAAGGAGAAGAGCAAATTCGGAGAGCAATATCACGTTGTGTTTGTAGATATTTCTCACCAGCCACGGCCCAGAATCTGTAGCCTAGGGGTGATTTGTTCAAGTGAGTAGGGAAAACTCTGATTTTGGGTGTTTCTGTGCTGGGAGGAACTGCTGGCTGTAAACCTCCAAGTGTTTTTTTATGTCCGTGTCAGTGGTTTCACTGGTTTTAGGGGGAGTCAGTTCTTCTCTATAAAGGTACATCTGTGCTCAGGTACCAGAGGGAGTGGGATGGTGGAGTGTGGGGGGACTTCAGGACTCAGAGTGGACAGACAGAAAGGTGGACAGTGTGGTCAGACAGACACCATGGTTTCTGAACCCTGCATTTTCTTCAATGGAGAAGTCCTGTGGAGTTTGGCTGCTGAAAGAGCCTGTCTGCGAGATGCGGGTGGGTTTCCCACGGCATCTCTGCGGGAGGGTCGAGAAAAACTGTGGAGAACCAGTATCTCCTCTCTGCCAGTGGGACATCCCCCCATTCCACCGGACAACCCCCAGAGCTCCTCTGTGTCCCCCAGGACAACCTCCAGTACATCTCCTCAGCCCTCTACCCAGCCTGGACAGCCTCTGGGGCACCCGCATCCCGCACCTCTCTGCGTCCCGGGACAACCTTCCGGCGCCCCTGTTACTCCTGGGCATCCTGCGGGGTAACTCCGCCCTCCCGAGACAGTTTCTGGGGCATCCCCGCACTCCTCTACCCCCGAAACAGTCTCCGGGACAACTCTCTATTCCCTGAAACAGCCTCCGGCGCATCCCCGCATCCTCTTCATCCCCTGGCACATCCCGGCATTTCCACTGTAACAGCGCTCCGGGACATCCCCGTACCCCACTCCACCCGAAGGGGCTCGAAAGCGGCTTCNCGCCGAGCCGCTGCCCCGCAGCATCTTCAAGAAGTTCGTGGTGATGCTCTGCTCGCTCCTCATGTCCCTCTACGTATTCTACTGCCTGGCCGACCGCTGTCAGACGCTGCCTGGGCCCATCATCGCCGCCGAGGAGGAGGAGGAAGGCGGTGGCGGGGGGCTTCTGGGGAGCTCGGCTGAGCTCCCCCCGTGGCAGGCGGCGGCGGCGCGGAGGAAGCGGCTGCAGCAGCGGCTCAAGCAGCGCCGGCGACGTCAGGAGGCGGCGGCGGGGCTGGACGGGGCAGTCGGGGGCGGCGGGAGCCGGTCTGGGGGTTCGGGCGGCGGTGGCTCGCCCGGTACCCTGGCGCTGCTGCTGGGCGAGGGAGCGAAGCGGCTGCCCCAGGCCATCATCATCGGAGTGAAGAAGGGCGGGACGCGGGCACTGCTCGAATTCCTGCGGGTTCACCCCGACGTGCGCGCCGTCGGCGCCGAACCCCACTTCTTCGACCGCAACTACGAGCGGGGACTCGCCTGGTACAGGTACGGGACGGGCTGGGGATAGCGATGGGTCCGCGACTGGGGCCGTGGCCAAGCCGGCAGTGCCCCCCGCTGGCCGCAGAACCCTCCGCCGTCTGCTGCTCCGGGCCCCCTCAGCCCCACTGCCCCAACTCCTTTTTCCCCATCACTGCTCCCCGAACCCCAGCCCCCCTCCGCAGCCTCACTCGCTGATCCTTTTCTCCGCAAATCCCCCGGTCTGACTTTCCCCGCCCTGCATTTCCCGGTTCGCCAGACACTCCTCTCCATCCCCCCGACCCGTTTTCCTGTCCCTGCTCCCAAATCCCCCCGGCCACTGCTCTCCTCGCACCCTCCTACCTGCTACCGCCTACTACCTACCCTCTGCCCCACATTCACCCACTAGGCGCCTAGCTCCGCTGCCCAGTGCAACCTCCACCCCGTCCTCCTACTCTGCTTGCAGCGTGTCCCCCACCCGGGGGATTCCTTCCCGCAGCTCGACGTGAGGGGGATCAACGGGAACAGCAGTGGGTGCCCCATCACTCTGGAGAACGAGAAGATACTGAGGCAGAGATAACCGTCCTCCCTCGAGGACACCAGCCCCCCCTCCCCCTTTTTTTCTGCTCCCCGGCTTTTCTTGGGCTTTATAAAACTTTTGGCCGATCTAACTGTCACCCAAGCCCTGCAGCTGCCTCACCTTGCAAAGCATCATAACAACACCCCTCACCTCACCACCCAGTCCAGACCTGCGGCCGTTAAAATCCACTTTCCTGTGCTGGGTGAAGGGAAAAACCCCATTTCCCATACAAAGATTTCAGAAGCTGGGTAAGGAATTACCCAAGCTATCAGCTCCAGGGGTGCCACCATGCGCTCATCTCGGCCAAGAAAAGAGCAAAAAAGGTAGATGGGGGGTTCTGTTTTCAATTAATTGATGTTCCCTTAGAGCAGATCACCAGCAAACCCTCCAAAACAGTACAGCAAACGTTAAAGCCCAGGGGCAGGGTTCTCCCGAAGATTGTTCAGCTGTTTTCTGTGTGTGTTTTCAAGTTCATAGAGAAGCGTCCGCTGACAGATTCCTATGGAAGGATGGGTTGGGGTGGGGGCGAAACTGCTCTTTTACAGGTTGTGCCTGTGATCATGGCTTTATTGAATGAACAAGTGCAGAGAGGAGGATTCCGGGTGCCCCCAAAGCTTGTTTTATTCTGCATGCTCAGCTCTTCTATTAGCAGAGAGGATGGTTTTGTCTCAGTTCACGGTGACAGCATTGAAATATGGAGTAGAATAGTACTGATGGTCTGAGTGTTTATGTAAAAGTCTTGACACGTGGAAGCCATGGGCTTCCTTGTATTTCTGCTGGTGTCAGGAACATGCCGGGATCCTGCAGGCAGCAGAGTGTGGGTTCTTGGAGAAGAAAGATTTCCTTTCGTGTGGGCTGGAGCTGTCTACAGAATTATATTTTTAGTGCTCGCTTATCCAATTTCCACATGCTGACCCTGTATTGGAAAGGAAACGTTTGAAATGAATCTGAAAAACGTCAAGAACTTTTAATCAGGGCTTGACTTTGAAAAATAAACACATGGCTCTGGTGTGGCATCCACCGAAATTTATGGTGGCTGCATGGAAAAGCTTGGTTATCAAAGATTCTCTCCAAGCTTTGAGGAGCAGATGGCCGCGGGATAGACCTGCCCCTGGAAACGGAGCGAGGAGCAGGGACCTAGACAGAGAAGGGGACTGTAGGCGTTTGGGGTACAGTATACTCTTGGTGTGGGGGATTTAATTTTCCAGGGGTTTGGTCTTGATCTTACAGCTCTTACTGAGCCAAGGAGCTCCCTGTGGGCTGTTTGTGTAATCATTATGTTTTAGCATTGGGTACATGAGCTCTCCCCTTAATTGCCGCCGTTTGTTTGCTCTGGTATTTGATGTACTGAATTTCATCTTTCTTCTTATTAGCCTAGTGGAGGCTGAGCTACAGTGAATTCTTTGTATGGGATTATTCCTTTGAGACCTAATCTTGCTGCCTCTGCTCGTATGAGTAATCTGTACTAACACACGGAGTCCTGGCGTGATGGCAGAGCTGCAGTGTCAGCCCACTGGTAACCAGTTGCCAGCCTCTTGTAAATCCTTATATTTTAAAATAGCTGTCCATGTCCTGTACAGCTCCATGGGTTTGCTGTAATCTTTGATAGGGGTTCAGTGCTAGGGGATCAGCCAGATGTTTGCCAGGGGTTCTGATTTCTTATCTTTGGGATCGGAGAGTTAGGTTTCACATGCAGTGCTGTTTCTCAGCAGTCAGACTAAACAGCATCATTACAAGGTATAAACACTCGAGTTTGCTTTCAGCACCCGCAGGAAGCCGGCGCGGGCAGCCAGCACCTTGTCCCAGAGAGTGAGGAGCTGTTGGCTGTTCTCGGCAAACGGAGAATAACCAGCCTTCACTGCTGATGCTCAGTGCTGGTGTCACTGGAGCATGGAGGTAGCTGGTCATCCAGGACCAGGGCAGGATGGCTGTGGAGTCTCTGGTGTGAGTGGAACCTTGGCTTCTCCCTCAACAAAAGAGTAACTCCCATAGCTGTTATGCAGTGTGAGGCTGTAGCAGCCAGCAGCAGGACAATGCTCCCAGAGTGGTTGGCTGGATGGTGGTACCTGTAGGGCAGCAGCTCTGGAGGCACGGGCTGAGTCTTATCACCTCCTGGGGTCCCACACAATGCACAAATCGCTGTCTGTTAAATCAAGTGGAATAATGGCTGGGCTCCTGCAGCCTGTGCTGTGCCTGGTGAAGAAGGCAGCTGTCCTACCGAGAGACTGAGTTTATAAAAAAAACAATCTGAGTGGTTTAATTTGGTAAGTGTGACCCCCATCACTGCTCTCGTGTGTGGGTTGAATATCAAGGGAAGTTGTATGCTGAAAACAGCTTCCTCTGTTTTGGGTTTACAAGTTCCCTCTTGGTATGGGGACAGAAGGAGGGAGGGGCAGCCCACAATGTCCACACTGACCTCCCAGCACAGGAACCTCCACTCCAGCCCTGACCATTGAGCTAACAGAGTTCAGCAGCATGTGAGCAGGGCTTTAACAGAATCCAGCTGCCGTCTCCTTGTGTCCATGCTTTGTACAGCCCTGGGGAAAACTCCCAGGAATAGGGACTAACCTGGTCAAATAAAAACAAATAAATGTCTGGATTAAAATAAAATTTCAAAAATCAGTATTTGCAGTGATAATGTGGGCCTGGCTGCTTCCCTCTGATCCTTTGTTAGTGCCACGCTGCTTGAGCTGCCTGTTGGGATGTCGTTATACTGTCAGTCACCCCAGGAACATTTATTTCATGTGTTTTAATCTCCCTGCCGCTGCAGCCCCAGTGCCAATTTCACTAGAGCGAAGCCAAGCTAATGTCATTAGATTCCACCCCATCCAGAGGAAGATGAAAGGTGAGTTAAAGTTACTCCATCAGGTTGTGAGTTTAAGTATTGCCCCTCCCCGATGCTTCCAGTGCTGAGTTCTCTTTCCTAGGTAGTGTCCTCTCTGGATTTTTCTCCAAGGTTTGCTTTCTCTTTTTTATAATCGAGGCAACCACCACCGTTTCTGAGCCAAAGGGAACAGAGAAGATCTTGGTTGTTGAAGGGGTCTGGGATGGAGGAAAAGGGGGTTTGTTTGGGGGGACACAGGCTCACAGCAGCTGGTGGTACCTGCATCCTGCTTTGTGCCATTTCCCAAATCACAGTGAAATCAGAGCCCTGGGCACAGAGAAGTTGGGCTACTCCTGTGGCAGTGGATTATCTGGAAGTCAACAAGGTTTCATGGTCACCGTCATTCAGCAGCACAGCCTGCGAGTACTTCGTAGGAATGTGAGTGTTGGAGCGTAGCTGTGGGTGGAAGGAGCACGGGGCTGATGCCAGGGGAGACTTTGGGGATCAAGTATAATTTCTGGAAGGTGGAACAGGACCAGCTGGCCATTGGGAGGAGAGACCTTGTTGCAAAACCTGCTGTGGGAGGGAGATGCTGTAGCAGTAGTTGCCTTAATGTGATGCTCTCACCCACATTTTTCCAGCCATTCTTGCAGCCTTGGCAGGAAACAGCAGGTCTTTGACTGTGTTCAAGGTGTGCCCAGCCCAGCACCTGATTTGTGACCTCAGCCGCCGGGTCACTGAGTTGGAGCCAGTCTGAGTTTTTAACTGCTGCCTGTAGGAAGGTCTAGTTTAGCAGTGCCTGCTCCTCGTTCTGGGAACATCTTCTCTCCCGAACGCATCTGAATTACTAATAGCATCAAGCACAGCCTGCAGCAGTTTCTCTGGGAATTGCAGGCTTGGACAACCACACGTTGGAGAGGATCAAGGTCCTTGTTTGTTTATTAGCTATGTAATCAGATCCCTCCCAGTACAGTGCTCAAGGTGCCAGGTGCTGGATAAAAAGGGAACAAAAGGTGGTCTTGGCCCCAAAGCACTGCAAATAGCAGGTGAGGGTAAGCTGGGGCAGGCACAAAGGTGGTGGAGGTGGGTTGGTTATTGGTTGGTTCACTGGTTGTTGGTTCACTGGTTGGTTGGTTATTGGATGGTTCGTTGGTTATTGGTGGTTTTGTTAGTTGTTGGTTGGTTTGTTGGTTATTGGTTGTTGATTCATCTGTTCGTTGTTTGACTGGTTATTGCTTGGTTGATTTGTTCATTGGTTGGTTGGTTGGTTGAGCTGTGTGGGTCTCCTGGACAAGGATGGATAGTTGAAAGGGCTTCTCTTTGCTGGGGAGCAGCAATAGGGAGAGAAAGATCTCATTGGAAATGCTGCCCTCATGGCTAAGGTCGTTAAGTCTGTTATAAAAAGTCAGGGTGGGATAGCAGGGTTGTACTGGAACAGCTCAAGCGTGATGTGCTAGATGGAGTCTGAACTTGTTTTGTCTATGCCCAAAGCAGGTGAACCCTAGCAGAATTGCTGGCAGGGGTCCTGTAGCCTTGGCACAGCTTTGGCTTGCTGTCCTCTCATGATGAGGGGGGCTTGTGCCATCTCTAATGTGTGGATCTCAGGATCTCAGGGGTGGCACCAGCCAGATGTGCACCCACACAATATCTAAGCACAAAGTGCTGGGACTGGACTTTTTCCCCTTTTAATGCATAACTAAATCCCAAAGAAGTACTATTTTGGTGGCTCTCTCTTAAGCATCCCTTTGGTTTTCTGTTCATGGAAAAGTTGATTTCCAGGGCTTGTGCCTGCTCCTGATGATGGAATGAGTTCCTCAGTTGGCATATAAGGAGACATCAACCCCATTTCCACTAGAAATCATCTAAGTATTTAGGGTTTTATGGGACTCTCCTCCATTGTCTGTATGGGCATGTACCAGGGAAGTTCAGATGTCAGCAGAGCCTGTGTTGCTTCTCTGCACCACCTCACTCCCAGTCCTTGAGACATGGGAGGCTGGAGGGGTTCAATATGTCCCTTCTCCATCCCATTGCACAGCCTGGGGCACTTGGAAACTGGAGCTCCCCATCCCTGCCTGCCAGTGCTGAGCAATCTTGAAAATGTGGCCTCAGCTCTCCAAGATTTTGTCAGTTCAATTCACAGAGCCGCCCCATATGAAAAGTAGCACAAAGCTGCAGCTGCCTGGGGCAAGACCCCATTTATGGCAAAAATTCTGTTGCTCTCTGGAGAAGCAGCAGATTCACCCCACTTAAGCTACAGGGTCCTCATCTGAGGCCGCATTCTGCCATTCCCCAACTCTGCACAGAGCCTGTCCTCCTGCCACTGGCTTTGCTGCCTTTGGGGGGGTTCTTGGGAGCAATTATGTCAAGTCTGGGGTCCGGGGCCATGCTCTGGCTGCACCATCACCACTAGTATGTCTGCGCACCGCAGCCGAGCTAGGGTTTCACCTCAACCTTTTGAAGTCCGTAATAAGAGCAGTTAAGTCTGGGGAGGGGGAAGGGAGCTAGGGCCTTTCCAAAGAGTTCAGAGCAAACAACAAGTGATCAGAAAACCTGAGAGTAGCCCCCCGTGAGCCCCCTCCCTCATGTAGCCATTAAAACTCCTGAGCTGCTAATTACGCTTTTCCCCATGAGAATATCAAGGTAACCCAAACTGCTTTCGCAGGGAAATGGCAGAGACTGCGGAGGGGGAGCAGGGGCGGGTGTTGTGGCCATAAATCTTCACAAATTCTCATTATGTGCAGGTACTCTGGAGGGGAAGTGGATTGGGTTGCACTTAGTTGTGTTGCTGCAGTTGGATACTGGGATCTTGCCCCATTACAAATCCCCGCGTGGCTCAGTGAGCCTGTTCATGTGGGGTCTGTGGGACTGGGGACATCCCAGGACAATGGTGTTGCTGCCTGTGTCCTGCATTACCCACCTTCTGGGAAATGCAGTGTCCCGTGGTTTGGAGTTAAGGGTGTTCACCCCAAACTGGGATACATTAGCCTGCCGTGAGAACATAAATAGGCCAGCTGGAGGAAGTGACTGCTTCTCCACATTCCTCTCCTCAAGCAATGTAGTTCTGCAGGAGGCAATCTATCAGCAAAAGAAGTCACCGGTTCTCTTGGTGCATGGCAAGACCATCCTTCCTGCTTCTTGGAAGCGAGCTGATTCATATCGGGCTCCTTCTGCTGCAACACCATCAGCTGCAGAGATGGAATCAGCCCTGCTAGAACTCCCCTGGGCTCGAGGCTGCTGCTGAGTGTGTCTCTGGTGGGAGATGGATGTGTCTCTGGTGGGAGATGGAGGAGACACTTCCCAGGGCTGCCTTGGGCAGCTGTCAAAGCCTTGTGAGATTGTTTTTGCCACTGTTGATCGGCTGTGTAGATCCTGGGTGCCAACACAGCAACTTCAGATCCTGCTGGCTCCCAGCGGGGAGTGGGAGATCATAGTAATCACAGAATGTTAGGTAGGGGTTAGAAGGGACCACTAGGGTGGAGTCCAACCCCCGCTGCCAGAGCAGGATCCCCTAGGGCAGACCACACAGGAACATCCAGGGGGGTTTTGAAAGTCTCCAGAACAGGAGACTCCATAGTCTCTCTGGACAGCCTGTTCCAGGGCTCCATTACCCTCACAGTAAAGAAGTTTTTCTCATGTTGAGGTAGAACCTTTTACATTCAAGTTTATACCAATTACTCCTTGTCCTAGTACTGGGCACCAGAGACGTGACTGGCCCCTTCATCTTGACTCCCACCCCTCAGATATTTACAGACATCAGTGAGATCCCTCTCAGCCTTCTCTTTTCCAGACTAAACAGCCCCAGTTCTCTCAGCCTTTCCTCACAGGGAAGATGCTCAGGTCCATTCGTCATTGTTTTAGCTCTCTGTTGAACTCCCTCCAGTAGATCCCTGTCTCTCTTGAACTAGGGAGATGGAATAATTTTCCCTGCCCTGGCTGCATCACTCAGTTCCAGTTCCTGAGCACAGCTGGTAGCTGGAAGCTGGGATGTGAACAGTCCACTCCAGGACTGCGCACAACTACCCTTCCCACCCCTTCCCCCAGTAAGAGGCATTCGGGTTCCAGAGACGAATGTTCCAGAGATGTTCTGGTTCCAGCGCTGCATTGTGCTGGGAAGCTGGCTATTTGTTTATTTATTTATTAGTGTCTCTCCAGTGGAATCTCTTCTTGCTGAAGTTTTCAAGAAGCCAGGCTGATGTGTTCTTACACTGCCCCTTGGAAAGGGGCTCCTACCTGCAGCCTCTGCTCTCAGGGGGAAGCCTTGGATGGGAAAACATAAAATCCAATTGCTTTGACTCCTGTGTTTATCTGCTGGTTTGTGTGTTGGTGCTCACATGTGTTTTGCTGGGCTCTCTCCAGGGCTGCATGTTGCCACTAACTTTTCATTTCTGTTTCACGGGTTTGTCCGGTAACGCTGAGTGCCCTGTACCAGTGTCTGTTGGCATCACTTGGACACCTCTGTGCTGTCTGAACTGGTCTGTGCGAGAAGCCCTTTCTGGGGAGGAATTTCTATGTGTTGGCATGTTCCAGCTCAGAGTGAAGCAAGGGAGGAAACATCTGGTGGAAGCTCTGGGTCCTGATCCCTCCAGCACAAGGTTAGTGAGTGTAAGGCAGGAGATGTAGGTAGAGTAGGGTTGTTGGCTGGACTTGCTGATCTCCAGGGTCTTTTCTAACCAAAATGTTTCTATAATTCTATGTGATGCTGTGGTGGGATGGAATCATAGGATCATAGAGTTGGAAGGGACCACCAAAGGTCATCTAGTCCAACCCCTCTACAACAAGCAGGGCCATCTCCAACTAGAACAGAGTGTCTAGAGCCCCATCCAGGCTGACCTTGAATGGCTCCGTAGATGGGACCTCCACCACCTATTTGAACAGCCTGTTCCAGGCATCCCCCACCCTCAGATTCAAGAACTTCCTCCTCATGTCCAGCCTCAATCTGCCCTTTTCCAATGTCAAACCATGACCCCTCATCCAATTGTTCCTTGCCCTTGGGAACAGTCTTCCCCAGCCTTCTGACAGCCCCTTTCAGGGGCTGGAATGGAGAATGCTCCACTCCACCAGAGGGGAAAGGGGCAGAAAAGCAGCCCGAGTCTCTGACAGAGCAAGGCTTAACACTTGGGACCTTTTGGCATCTAGCTCAATGCTGCTGGTGATCTCCCCTATAGTAGGAGATGTGGCTTGCTGGGACAGGCATCAGCAATGGGTGTTCAGTGTGTGCTGAGCTTCCCTTGGCACCAGTCCTATCCCCTCAGTGCTGCTCTACTCTTCAACCTGCTCCTTGTGCTGCAGGTCATGGAAAGTTCCCCTGACTCCTCTTACAAGAGTTGAGGGTGCTAATCCTTGTGTCCGGGCTAACTTCCAGCTCAGGTAATTCTAGTCTCTGCCCCTAAAAATTAACTCTGCAGTTTCAAATGGCTCCAGTTGTCTTTGTTCCCCATCCATGGACCTCTGGGCACCACCGTGCTGCTGGCAGAGACCTACCACAGGGCGGCTAGCTTTTGATGGTTGGGAAGTGATTTTTCTTCTGGGCCATAGGATGATTTGGGGTTTTGTCTGCATGTCAGGACAAGGGATGAAGCTAAGGTGCAGTGTTCCTGCCCTCTCTCACTGCTGAACCCTGTGAATATTAGTATTTCCTTGGAGATGTTTGCCTGTGCAGGACTTGGTGAGTCCCAGCTTGTCCACACTGGCTCCACCGTCTGTCTGCACTGCGTGCCCTGTCCCCACCAGTTTCCCCAGCAGAGCCACGTGGAGGAAAGTGAGGAAGTGGGTGCTGTGCACAGGCACGCCAGGACGTTCTGGTCCTCTGTGCTCACTCTTCCCCTTACTCTGTCAACACGCTGGAGCTGACGCAGCTTTGCTCTGTGCTGGGAAAGTCCTTCCCACGTGCTTCTGGGCTACATCTAGCCGTCACTTAGTTGTGTCTTGATCTCCTTGGGTACGCACCATCCGCCGTATGTTTACTCTGGGTCCAGGAGCTGTGAATGTGGCTGGGAAGGCAGCGGCTGCCCCTCTCATGCCTCTGTTCTGCCAGGAGCAGGCTGGGAAGAAGCAGAACTTGTTCAAACAGTGAGAGATTAAATTGTAGAACTGACTGCCACAGGAGGTTTGGAGCTGAAAGGGTCTCAAAGGGCTCCAGAAATGTTTAGCAAAGAAAGGTCCATCAGGAGATGTTGAGCTTGAGGGGCTAGAAACAAAGTGCAGCTGAGGGAGTCCCTGAGCCTTGGCTAGGGACACAGGGATTTGCTGCCAGCTCATGGGTTACAGGGATCCTGGGGTGACTTAGGAAGGCTCATCACCCCATAGCTGTTATTGGCGTGATGATCAGTGGTGTTTGGTTAGGAACACCCTTTCTGGAAGGGGATGAATTCTCTGGTTGTTATGGAGTGGGTAATTTTGGTGAAATGACCATCGAATGCCTACAGCCTGTCAGCTCCTGTGCTGCAGAGCCTGGATGTGGGTGGAATGGTGTCAGTTCACCACAGAGGCAGAGAAAAGGAGATATCACTTATTCCTGACTAGTGAGAGCTGCGTGAGCATTGCTGAGCTGCCTTGAGGCAACTCTTGGATTTGGGCACTTGAGAGATATCTGAGGCTCCTCCTTGCTGACCAGCAGGGCCAGCTAGCTAGGGGCAATCTCTGTTCCATAGCAGAGAGCAGATGGTATCAAAGCCTGGTCTAGCAGCTCCTGGTTTGAGTTTGCGTATCTGATTCCCACCTGTCGCAGGGTCTGGCTCAGGCTGAACCCTCCTTAGGGCAGAAGATGAGGTTTTGCTGTGCGCTGTGGTGACAGGAGCAACTGAGCTGCTGGGGATGCATTGCCAGTCACATGCTGCCTGTCTCCTGGGTCATATCCAGAGCAGCTGAGGAGGTTCTGGGACATAACCTGGATGGGTGGTGCTGAGCAAAGACCTGTTCTGTCCTGTACCTCATTGTCCCTATCTGTGATATGGGGTTATAATGCTAAGCTCATAAGAAAATACTGAGGTCACCGCTAAAAGTGCTCCTAGAGGGTCTGGGACTTGGCTTTCCTGCAGCAGCTGACACCAGGATCCCTCCTCTGGCATCACCCTGTTCAGGCTGTGTATGCTTAGAGCACAGGAAGATGCAGGAGATGAATAAATAGTTGGACCACAGCCTTGGTGGTCTGTAGTGTCATCTCTGCTTGGGACAGAGCTCTCAGCCCCTAGAGCTCAACAAGTTGTGATGCTGCTTCACCTGCTTGTTCCTAGCTCTGCCACCCTCCCAGCACCGCTGAGTCCACTGGAAGAGCCTCATAAAGAGCAAATTTAGTAGGACAGAGAGGCACTTAGCACGGGAGCCTTCTGAGGGTTCGAGCCAAGGGGGAAGCTGCTCCCGGCCTGACCCAGATGCAGCGCTCAGCATTTAATTGAATTTGACCAGCTCCAGTGATGTGGGCCGCCATCAGCTCTGGCGGCAAGCCCACCGAGGTACCGGAGCTGCTTCGTTTGGCACTTGGGCAGGTTGAACTGTGCCCTGCCCCTGTGGGGGATCGCAGCCCTCTGTCACATTTGGGGGACCCCCCATCTTCATAGCACAATGAGGTCAGGTCAGGGAGCCAAGCTGTGAGGGGAGCTCTGAGTCTTCCAGGCTTCATCTGCTCGTTGTGTTTTAATTGCAATTGAGTTGTTTGGCCAAGTGGCAGTGAACTGATGCCGGGATGTGTCCCTGATTCTGCCCACCCATCCTTGCAGCCTGACTCTTCAAGGGGCTGCATGACAGTGAAATCCAGCATTCATCACCCTTCCTTCCAGCCTGCCCTGAAACAGAGGTGTGAGGAACAAACTAGTTCTTCCCTATCACTGCCCTCTCTCTCCCCTCCCAGGAGCCAGGCATCGACATCACAAGCAGATTTCTGCAGCAGCTGAGGGAATAAACCATGGGCTTCCTTTACCCATTGGGACCCACCAGCTTTCCCAGGCTGGATGTGAAACCTGTGGTTTCCTGGTGCACCTCTGCATTTTTCAGTAGATGAGAAATATGCTATGGCAGCACTGGATTTTTAACTTGTTAGTTATTTTTGGACAATAATCATCTCCCCAGCACATGCTTCCTTCTCAGCTCTCACCCCAGAACAATGACCCCAGTCCCACTCTCACTCAGGAGTTGCCTAGGCTTGGTCATATTATAGCCCTGGGAAGGTGGATGGGAAAGGTATCAGGGGTGGTGATCACAGAGGCAAGGAAGGAATTTGGGTGTGTTTCCTCTGGAGTAAATCTGGCTTAAAATCATGAGTGGCTCTGGATTTTATTAAAGCCCTGAAAGCAACACTTGGCTTCCCTGGCTGAATCCAGCAGTGCTGTAAAATCTGGCGTCAGCCTACACGGAGCTGAAGGAGCCCAGGGCTGGGTTATCTGCAGGGCCATGCTCAGCCCTGGCTGCTCCCAAGGGCTCTTCTGGTCATCACCCCTAGGGATATCAGGGGATGAGTGGGGTGAAGGAGTCTGGACCCAGACTGAAGCCCCCTGTGTGTTTCAGCATGGATGGGGCATGGGTCTTCCCTGTGAACTTCTGCTGAATAGAATCACAGGATCATTAAGATTGGAAGACCTCTCCAAGATCAAGACCAATCTTCAGTAACTCATGGTCATCTCAGGATGGGTCTGTCCTCTGTTCATGGTTATCTTCATGGTCACTTTAATTGCTTGGAGCTGTTTCTTCCTGGAACCTTCTCTTTTCCTTGTATATCCCCAGTATAAAGCCAGATTTACCAGACCAGTGAGTTTTGCACCATCAGCTGAGCGTGGTCCCATGGGAGTCTGTCTGAGTGGACTGTGCTCTTGCCTGCTGGTGGCTGCTGTGTTTGCCTGGCATCCTTGGATCCACAGACAGCTCTGCCCAGTGTGGGGAATGGACTTAGGGGCTGTGTGAGCCTGCTGGTTCCCAAAGATGCATCAGCAGATGTTCCCAGGAAGGTCCTGGGAACCATGGCTTTTCTCCATGGCTGGTCATTAAACACATGAAAGGGCTGGAGGGGAAAGTGCATGAAAAACTGAAACTACCCACTGTCCCATCCCAGCTCTGTCCTTGGGGAGGGTACACTTACTGCACCCCTGTACCCAGGAGCAGAGCCCTGAGATGGTCCTACTCCTGCCCTCATCAACCTGTCCCAGCCCACTCTTAAGCGCTCAGGTCTTTAGAGCCATAAAGTGGATTCCAACAAGATCCTGGGGATGAGGAGAAGGGAGAGATCCTGGTGCTCTCCCTCCTCTCCCTGCAGCCAACCCAGTCAGACCCACAGCTTAGTTACATCTCATACTGGGAGCTGCTGGCCCTGAGCTCCCAGGGAGGAAAGGAGTCATGAGGGAGCTGTATGGAGTGATTAACAGTCTCAGCCACCACAGGGCCATGTGTCAAAGAGGCCAAATTATTTCCTGGTGATATTCCTACTGCAGAGGGTGATAAGATGACCTGGCAAACATGGGTCTGACTGACCCTCAGCTTTGGAGCAAAGCAAATGTGGGGATGGCGGGGAGACCCGCAAGCCCCATTCCCGCTCTCTGCAGAAGGACATGGCTCAAGCCCATGGGTCACCTCGATGCTGCTGACTCAGCTGTGGTTCCCACTTCTCAGTGGATTTCCGGGAATGCCGTCCTTAACGTCTCCCACTAGGCAAATCACAGCCATCATATGTTTAGGGGAAAAATTGGATTTGCCTTGTAATCTAATCAATGTTAAATAACAGTAATTCTAACTCTGTGTTTAAAGTGCTGCTGGTCCCAGGGGATCATCGGAGTTATTTAATCTAATGAAATCACCATTACTGACTAATGAGGGGGCACTACAGGGGTGTCTTTCCCGGGAAGGAAAGCAATGGTTAAATAATTGGTAGTCAGAGCCAAATGTTCAGTGGAGGTAAACAAGCAGAACTCAGTGAGCTGAAGGTTTCACTTGGTAGGGACCCAGAAATCTCTGACTGCATCTTCCTGGTGGTAACTGTCATTGCTCAGGACACGATGCAGGTGAGCATGTGCTCCAGGTTCCTGGGGAGGCTGGACCACACCAGTACCACCTTTTCATATAATCATAGGGTTGAAAGGGAGGTCCAAAGGCCATCTAGTCCAGTCCCCCCACAACAAGCAAGGACATCTCTAACCAGAACAGATTGCCCAGAATCCCATCCACCCTGACCTTGGATGGCTCCAGGGATGGGGTCCTCCTTCTGGCCCAGGCAGGAGTTTTCTTACCCACTCAATACTCCATCCTGCATCACTGCTGCCTCCACGGGCTGCCTTCTGTGTTGACCATCTCCGTGCTGTTGTCTAGGCTCTGTTGTCTGCTGGTTTTTATGATGTTTTCCCCAACTTTGCTGCACTTTAAAAATTTTTCTTAAACATTTTTTCCGTTATCTCCTTTCTAGAGGGAGACACAACCTGTTCCTGTTAACATTTCCCATGCTGGCTTCACGGCCATTTTTGAACCACCAGTCGATGCCATCGTTACAGAGCAGACCGAGACATATCAAGCCATTTGTTTTCCTCAGCGCTTAACTTACGGTCTTTAAGCACCCTAGAGCTCTGTCAGCCCAGACAGGGACTCCGCTGCTGTCAGATGCCATCAGGGCCGTACCCCGTGTTACGGGGAGTGTTCTTTCCCTGGAGCATGTTTCTCATTATTATTTCTTTAGTAAGACTGATCCTTACTGTACATTGCTCATTTGATGCTAAAATTTGAGCCATTAGAGCAGTAAGTGGCAATTACCTTCGTGTGAACCCAGCGCGGGGCCTCCCTTGAGGAGGATGCTTGGACCTGCCTCTCTGGAGTGACCACCGGCCGGGCGGCCATGCGGTGCTGGGACAGTGCTGCAGAGACAGCTGGGGTGCTGCTGGGAGTGCCTGGCACTCTCCGGAGGGAGGATTGCACCTGTGAGTGCTGGGGTAAGGCACGTCTGGCAGGACATCCATGGGTGATAGGGATGAGGAGGGGTTGTGGCTCTGCACGTGCACTGTCATCTCAGGACACATTACCCATCCAGCAGCCAGGCTGCTCTGAGCAACCCATCCCCAAGGAGTGGCTGCCTCCTTGGAAAACAATCCCCACGCTGGGAAAAAAAGATAAAAAAGGAACATGTCTGGTAATTTAATCACATGAAGTGCTCCTCAAATCACGTCTGCGCTGCACAGCAGCATGCCAGAGGTCCCTGGAGAAGCAGAAACAGCAGAGCTGGTGAGGCTTAGATGCAGAGAGATGGGGTCAAGGAGAGATTTGTGGAGGAGCAAGGGTGAGACTGCCAGCAAGCAGGTCTGAGAGCCCCATCCTCTATGACTACAGCCATAGAGCTGTGGAACATCAGCCACCGTCCCCAGGGGTCAGCCCTCTGTGAGACTGAGCCAGACGAGGGTCCCCTTGGTGCAGCGTGGGACCCCATGTGCTAACAAGGAGAGGTGGGAACTGCCGCTTCGAGGACGGTCCCCATGGGCAGCTCCTCTGTGACAGCCGGGATGTCTGTGTTCATTATGCACATCCCTTTCATGCCGCTTTCATTATTCGCCTGCTATCTAGTGTCATTAAGATATCAAGTTCATTTAGGTACATCCACATTGGCAGTTTAATTATGTCTGGGTACCACTCTGTATTTTATTCATGGACTATCTGGAGGCGGTTGTCAAACACAAGCCCAGGAGATAAAGGTTCGGTGGCTGCAGAATGCTAATGTCCTGCTGGTTCTCTTTTGACAAATACACATGCCAGTTATTACCAAACTGATTATTTCATTCATTAACACCACATACATCAGCTCCCTTCACCCAGCATTATTGTGTACATTCATCTTTTCATAAACAATTACCTGACATGGTTGGGAAAAGGCAACTACTGGGGAATTAATGCTCTGATGGGAAGTTCCTGGCGTGGGTTGGTAACAAGGTGCTGGGGGGGGGTGTGTGGAATGCCCCGTTAGCGTGATCGCTTCATTAATCAAATTAGGGACAATGGCACGTCACACGGGGGCCGTGTTTCCCAACAATGCCCAACCCGTTTGCATTGTGCCAGGGGGCTCTGCGGATGGGGCTCCCTGTCCAGTTCATGGTGATGGGAGCGATGCAGTGAAAGGCCGGCGGGATGGCTTGGAAAGTGTTTCCTACCCCAGACCATGGTGTGTGTTTCTCCTCTGCCCTTTTCTTTCCTTTATTATTTTTATTCTTCTTGTGGTGAGGAACATTTGCATGAGAACAGGTTCTCTGCTGATTGTTTATGCCTTTTTTCCAACTCCCTCATACTGCTTTCCCAGAGCTGTTAGCCCTCCACGACAGCACTAACAGTGGTGGTGGTGGGAATGATTAAAACACCGTGAACATGCAGCCATCTGGGGAACAACCCCCTGGGTCTTCTTTCTATGGATTTTAACTCTAAAAGGCTGGTGATGGAGTCAAAAAAGTCCAGGGAGACATGAACAGTGAAGAATCATAAAATGATTGAGGCTGGAAAAGACCCTTGAGATTGTCAAGTCCAACTAATAACCCTACTCCATCAAGTTCACTTAAACTCAGTAAGTGATTCCTACAGCTTTGTTAGAGATTATGGTGAAACCCACTGCAGAAGACTATTGGTGCTGCCCACTGAGCTGGAGATCACTCCTGCAGTCTGGATCTTCCATGGATAGCATCTTCCAGCATGTTGTGTCCAGCATTAACCCCTGTGGAAGTAATCAGACCTGGAGCCTCTCTTGGTGATTTCCCCTGAGCACACAGCCTGCAGGGCTGTTGGTTGCATGTTTCTTCCTGTCAACACGCTGTAGCCTCAGCAGCTCCCACAAACAAACTCGCTCCCTCCCATCACAAGGAGCAGCTGCAGGAGGCCACCAACCTAGCCAGAATCAATTCAGCCTTTCACTCAGGCAGACACACTCCACTCAGAAAGTAGTGCTGTGGGGTCACACTGCCAACCGAATAAAGGGCCTGAGTGCCATCTAAGTGCCCAACTCCCTTAGGCCACTCGGAAAAAGCCCCTCTGGAGTAACAGAAAAGCTTTCACTTTCACTGAGCAGAAGCATTAATCCTCCTCACTATCAATTCCAGTCTCTTTGATCACACTTCAAAACATTCATTTCTGGGGGTCCTGGCTTGGCTTTCCAGAGCGGCTTAAGAGAAGATGTCATGCTGCTTCTCAGGAAGACCTGGGCTCTCAAGACACGAAAGCACTGTTTGGTGCCTGCTCTGTGGCTCTCTGTGTTGGGATGGAAAGATCACACCATGGCAAGGGTCCCAGGGCAAGGGGAGACCTCATGCCTGTGCCACCGTGATGCCCCTTGTCATGATGGGACGTGGTATCAGCACAGGTTTGAAGACCCTGCTGCTGTTAAGAGTGTCAGCATGGGTTTTGCTTGGTTTTGCTGCATTTTCTTACATTTTCCAGGGAAGTGCAGTGAAAGATGGGGAACACTTGGGCGGGGCTTCCTCTTTGTGGATGCTGAGGAATGGAGGGGGAAGGAGGGCTGGTCTTGCTAAGCAGGATGGCTCTGGACAATGAGACTGGGGGTCATCTTCAGGAGCCCACAGCCCATACTACTTCAGTGAGGAAGATGAGGGTTGATTGGCCTGGAGCCAAATTACTCCAGTTGACTCATGAAGTTGAGGTCACTAATTGTTTTTTCTTTTGTCACCCATTCATCGCCTGAAGAGCACTTGGCTCTTTTCTTTTTTATTGTTTTTGCATTAATGAGCTGGATTCCCTCTCAATACCATCAGTGTGACACTGCTGCCCAAACAACAGCTCCTGTGTGTGACCCCACCTGCCCTGAGCAGTGCTAAGAGGGTGAACATAGACTTGCAGAATCAGCATGGCTGGAAAGGACCACCAGTATCATCAAGTCCAGCCCTCATACCAACACCGCCCTAACCCCTAGACCATGGCCTCAAGTGCTCTAGCTACTCTAGTTTTTAAACAATTCCACGGATGGTGACTCCACCACCGCCCTGCGCAGCCTGTTCCAGTGCCCAGCCACTCTCTCAGGAAAGAACTTCTTCCTAAGATCCGGTCTAAACCTCACCTGATGCAACTTGAGACCATTTCCCCTCAACATGAGACAAACCTATGGACCAGCTGGACCTGAACAAGTTTTAGAGGTGAACTTTGTGGGGTTGATGGTTGGATTCAACGATCCCAAGGGTCTTTCCCAACCTGAATGATTCTATGATTCTAAGATACTGGATGATTTACTCATGTAATTTATATCTGCTGTCAAATCAGACCCCCTGAAATACATCAGATGGCTGTTTTGCATGGGGTTAGAAAGTGACGTGTTCCCCGAGAGGAGGAGGAACAGCTGAGCACAGGAAAAAGCTCTTGAAGCATGCTCTTGTGAGCTGGGACTAAAATCCCTTCCCAGGCTGCCGGGCTGCAGGGTATCAGGACGTGATGGCTCAGCATAATTTCTCCAGAACAGAGCTCAGGAATTAGGTTGGGAGGGATCTTTCTAAGCTTTTTATTTTCTGGAAACTTTTGTCTGCTTTACACCTGACTGCTTTGCTCCAGGAATGAAAGTGGGGGCCCTTTCGCAGCCATGAGAGTGTCCTTTAGCCACAAGACGAAAACTTGGTGTGCAAGGGATGAAGAATGACCATGCAGGTAACTGTGTGTGACTCTGTTTCAGATTACAGCCTGAGGTCAGGCTCTCTGGTTTTTTATTATACAAATAGGGGAATTTTTGCCTTGCAGAAGGAGGAATTACACAGTGATATATAATGATGCTTCTTGGCATCATTAAAGAAAGAATCCTTTAAGGCATCTGGCTCCTTCAGGACCTCTTTGTTGCACTCACACATGCACCCTGAAGCTTCTCTGGCAGCACAGGGATGTCACTGGGTTTTCCAAAACCGAGTGATCTCTGTTAAATTGTTCAGGACTCCACCACAATATCCTGGAGGACGGTTCCTTTTCTCTCTGCAGACAAGAGAGAAAACCCCTATTTTTGCTCCCAACTAATCCCACAGATGAGCCATTAACCTGTAGGAACACAGAGGTGTCCAGAACTCCCCAAGAGTTCTCCCCAAGGCTCAGGTCAGTCTCAACCTGCTCCATCCACTGTGTGTTTCCAGTATTATTTCCCTACCTCCAGCCTCAGCTGCTTTAGAATCATAGAATCATAGAATCATTAGGGATTGGAAGGGACCTCGAAAGATCATCCAGTCCAATCCCCCTGACACAGCAGGATCACCTAGACCAAGTCACACAGGAACACATCCAGGCGGGTCTTGAACAACTCCAGTGAAGGAGATTCCACAACCACCCTGGGCAGCCTGTTCCAGTGCTCTGTCACCCTCACTATGAACAAGTTCCTTCTCAGGTTGATGTGGAACCTTCTATGGTTCCAGCTTACACCCACTGGCCCTCGTCCTATCACTAGATGACACTGAGAAGAGCCCAGCTCCATCCTCCCGACACCCACCCCTCAAATATTTATAGACATTAATGAGGTCACCCCTCAGTCTCCTCCAAGCTAAAGNAGTGCATGCCAATCCCTCATCCAAGTCATCAATGAATAGATTGAACAGGACCGGTCCCAGCACCGATCCGTGGGGCACTCCACTAGATACAGGCCTCCAACCAGACTCTGTCCCATTGACCACCACTCCCCGACAGTTTACAATCCACCTCACTACCTGAAAATCTAGACCACACTGCCTCAGTTTGTCTGCGAGAATGCTGTGAGAGACTCCGTCAAATGCCTTACTTAAGATAAAGTTCCTGCACTCGCTAGTTCTGGATTTTCAGTCTTTGATGGGATTTCTCCTTCTCCAGAGGGAAGGAGGACAAAGCAACACCTGTTACGTGTTTTAGCAGCAGGGGAGGTTTAGAGTAGACATTAGGAGAAAATTCTTCACAGCAAGAGTAGCCAGACACTGGAACAGGCTGCCCAGGGAGGGTGTTGAGTCACCATCACTGGATGCATTTACAGGTCGTTGGGGGATATGATTTACAGAAGAACTTGGTAGAGTAGAGCTGAAGTTTGGGCTCAGCGATCTCAAGGGTCTTTTCCAACCTTAATGACTCTATGATTCTTTTTTTTCCCCACATCACCTCCATTCGGTTTTTTTCTGTGTCCTTCCGATTTCCACACAACTTTATGCTCCCCTTCATGTTGCCAGAAGCTTCTCAACCACCATCCCCCCTGTCCTCTCCAGCTCCTGTTCCCATCCTTCTCCTGTGGCTGCATGGCCGAGGATGAGCTGGCGTTTATGCCTGGGAAGAAGAAGGCAGACACGGAAAACAAGCAAGTCACATTATACAGTGCAGGCAATAAAGTCGTTCCCAGGGGAGAGAGATAATATAGTGAGAGACAAAGGAACAATAGACTTGACTGGCCTGAGCACTCACTCGACTCTGGAATTATTCTTGACTTCCTCTGTGCTGATGGGGAAACAGCCTATGGCCCAGGGACTGTAGTGGGGACACATGTTGTGTTCTATGCAAGTCCTCGCCCTACACACTGCTCCTAGAGGGGACCTGGAGCACAGGAGCACAAAGGGTGTGGGTTGTTTTCAAGCTGGCTGGCATTTCTGTGGTTTGGAAAAAACACACCGGGGTGGGCTTCATGCAGAGAACTGCTGAGTTGCCATTCAGGATTGGGTTCCCATTTAGGGGCAGGAGTGCCATCAGCAACGAGAGAGAAGCAGCAGAGATCCCCTGAGTGTGAGATGCAGAAAGAGGCATCAGGATGAAGCCACTGACAGGCTACAGGGGGCTGCTGTCCATGCTGTATCGGGGGTTTGGGGGGGGGGGCTTGTGGGGCACAATGTGGCTGTTATGGCTCAGGTTTGCAGGTGGCTGAGGTGGAGAGACAGGGTCAGGTTAAGGCAAAAGCTATCAGGGTGTGTGATGGAGGAGGCGGAGGGGAAGAGGTTGAAGGAGGTTGAGAGGAGACCTTTTTGCTCTGTACAACTACCTGGAAGGAGGGTGCAGAGAGGAGGAGGTTGGTCTCTTCTCCCAGGTCACCAGTGATAGGGCAAGAGGAAATGGCTTCAAGTTGTGCCAGGGGAGTGTTAGTTTGGACATCAGGAAAATTATCTTCCTTGACACAGTGGTCAGGGGTTGGCACAGGCTGTCCAGGGAGTCGGTAGAGTTGCCATCTCTGGAGGGGTTCAAAAAACGAGTAGGTGTGGCCCTAGGGAGCAGAGTTTAGTGGTCAGAGTGGGTTTGGGTTGATGTTTGAACTGGATACTCTTATGCTTTCAACCTTAATGATTCTATGTGGATGGCTTCCTCTCCTACTTGGATGGCAAGGAGGCCTCCAAAGCAAAGCACTGCTGTCTTTTGGAAAATTCCCAGCTGAGGGAACCGCAGATCTCCTGCTTCCCTTCCCCTTCCCCTTCCCCTTCCCCTTCCCCTTCCCTTCCCTCTTTTAATAATTTTCCTCTTTCTTTGCCTTTCTTTCTGTCTCTCTTCTGCTTTTCCCATCTGCCTGTCTTTCCAGTTTTCTTAGACCTCAGCAAATTCCTGGAAGGCATCAGTTGTCTTTAACACCCAAAGGAAAAATCGAAGGGAAGGGTTCAATTACTCGCATGAAAAATGAGTCTCCTAAGCGAGCTCTATCCATTTGCTTGTTTTAAAACTGAATTATAGAGACTGCACATTTTCCTGGAGACAAATGCATTAATTCTTCTCAAAACAGACAAGAGGGAAGCAGAGGGAAAAGAAGATAATCAGAGTTTCCACAGTGATTTATATGCCTTTGTGGAAAATAATGGGGGCAGACGGCAACGGCACCCGCAGCCCGTGGTGGGAAGGGGCAGGAGGTGGCAGGGCCGGCTGCAAGGGAAACTGCCACAAGTCCCAGTCCAATTGTTGGTTTTAGATGATATAAGATCACTTGAAGTCTCTGGCTGGCTTGAAAAATCCTTCTCTCTACACAAATGAAATATGAACCATACGATGCACTTCAAATCAGTGCGGGCTGCCCTGTTTGCACAGGAAAGGATTGTGTTTCCCACCAACCTCTCCTCAGCCCTCCCTTCTTCTGCCCAAGGATAAACTGGGACCTTTAGAAAACAAAGTGGGGACTACAATCTTCAATAGATTTGCTCTTGCCTGTAGTTGTATAGGGCAGGCGAGCCCATCCCCAGGTGCCCTCAGGCGAAAACCAGGGGGGGTAAGTTTATTATTTTGCTTTAATCTGTTCACTTGGGTTTGATTTATGCACTCAAAGAGAGACTTTTATTATGGTGCCCAGTAAATTGGGTTTCTTTATTGCTCGTGAGAGCTGTTTGCTGAAATTGGACTATTTATGCAGTGCACTGATTGCAGAGACTTCCCCATCTTAATGTCTCACTGGAAGGAATAAGAAATAAAAAAATAAGCGGAGTGTTTTTACAAATTGCAGCCTCTTTGGAATTAAGATGAAAGGAGTAACTTTTTCTCGAGGAAATCATCTGGGTTTAGCAAGGAAAGGCTTTCAGTGGGAACTGGTGACACTGGGAGGATCTGCAGCAGCTCTATGGTTTGCCTGTTGGTCTGATCCAGAAGAAATACATCCAGGAGGCCAAAGGGCACTGGGGCTGTGGTACCTGTGCTGGTGTTTGTCTCCAACTGCTTATAGGAATGATTCGGTGGAAGTATTCCCCGTTGGTTTCTGCGTACAAAGTCCTGTGGCGTTCAGCTGAGTACGAGAGTGGGGGAGGCTGTGAGCAATGCTCTAAAGCAACCCCCAAATCTGTTCCAGGGCAGATGGTTAATTGTGTGGTTCCACTAATTTGCCTAATGCAAATCCCATCCCGGGGGAACTGGATTCCCGTTTGTTTTGCTAAAATCCAGGCTGAGATTTCCCTGCAACTTCTGCAGCTCCCATGTGAAGGCCCCCTGCAGGGAGAGGGCTTGGGGGAAATCACCACCTCTCCAGGGCTGCTGAGGAGGAGGAGCAGCAGCTCCCATGTAGAAGGGCTGGGATGGAAATAAGCTGCCAGCAGTGTATTGGTTTGCAGGACTCAACTTCCCATCTTCACGGCTCCAGGCCTGGGTAGGTGCTGTAGTGGATGGCAGCATCCCCTTCTTTCACTCCAAAACCGGGCACAGGGGTCTCACACCCCTCCCTCCTATCCAGTCCCCTCTGGCCTTGGACCAGGAGGGCATTTTGGGGGGTTCCCAACTTCCAAAATGGGCTTAATTGGAGCTTAGAGAGATTTTTCTTAGATTCATGGCTTTTCAAAGGAGAAATTTGCATATTAATAAGAAGCTGTTCAGACTGATTGGCTTAATGTGTTTGGGGTAAGTATAATTAAATGTCAAGGGAAATATATCATGAAGTAATGAAGCTGAAGCTAATTTATCAAAAAATGAGTCCTAGAGAGGGAGACATTTCCAATAATAAACAGTTCTTTAACCTCCCTTTTTGAGATGATTTGCTTGGTCAGGGCTGAAATGTGCTGTCCTGAAGATACTCCAGTGAGACAGACAGGAGGGGTTATTGCTTTAGGGTTTGCTTCCGTGTTCTATCCAGTCTAAACCTCTCTGCCTTGGGAGCCCAAAGTTGAGCCCATCAAATTGATTTGCCCAGGTCCCAGCAGGAGAAGGAGCAGCTCTGGTCTCTTTGAGGCCCGAGAGGATGTTTGGGGATCTGTAAGACTTCAGGGGTGCCCGTAGGGAAGCATAGCAGGCCTGAGGTTTATTTCTGTCAGATTTGGGGTCACTTATGACCTTTTTCTTCTCTTGCCCCATCTTTTATCTTTACTGGGCAAGCTTTTTGAAGCACATGCTATCTTCTGCTCTGCCGGCGATAAAGATCAGTCTGTTCAGGCACATCTTGAATAGGAACGACTGCATTGCGTGTTCAGGGCTGCCCTGCATGTCCCACATCTGAGTGTTTTAACCTCATAGCTGAGGAGGGAGCATGGGCTGTCCTCTTCTGTCCACCTCCAGCAGGGTCTTACTCGTGTGCATAGTGGGAGTGGGACTGGGAGCTCTTGAGCTGCACTGTGTGCATGAGAGGAAGGCAGGGAGCAGGGCTGGGAAGGGGTCTGCCCAGCACCCCGCTTGGAAAATCCTCCTTCAGCATGATAAGTGATTGGAGAACAGGTCTTTTGAGGAGAGGCTGAGGGAGTAGAGATTTTTCATCCTGAAGGACTCTGAAAGAAGACCTTAATTGCCCTTTACAACCCCCTGAAAGGAGGGTGTAGGGAGACCACTGTTGGCCTGTTTTGCCAAATAACTGCTGACAGTACCAGAGGAAATGGTCACAAGTTGCTCCAAGGAAGTGGTCATGGATGTGTTGGGTTGAAGGTTGGACTTGATGATCTTGGAGGTTCTTTCCAACCTTAGTAATTCTGTGATCATGTGATATGGCACGGAGGAGGGTCAGCAGGTTGGAGACTACTAGGGGTATATGCAGAGGAGAGCCGAAGCAGTGTCTGTTCTCATTAAGAGGCACCACAGTTACAATGAAAAGCAGCACCCGAAAGCCAACAGAACCAGGCGCCAGAAGCCTGAGTTTACCCAAGCAAATCTACCCAGGAAATGAGGAATCACTTTTCATTTGGGAGCTACCTTGGAAATATGATTAAATCACTGATCTGCTCCCTTGTAAGAATTAGCTGAGGCTACGAGGAGATTGCAGAGGGCTCATGCCTTACGCTGGGAGTCCTGAACACCGCTGGGGTTCAGCTGTTACTGGGGAAGGTTTGTGGGGCTGGAGAGGCCACTGAGATGTACAAACACAGGCAGGGATCAAAGGATGCAAGAAGTCACCTCTGGAGGGGATGAGCACAAGGCCAGTTCAGATGAGGAAGGACTGGGTTTGTGCTTCCCAGGACACAGCATATCCCAGGTCTGGCCACCGAAGCTGCCAGGAGTGCCGTGGGAGATGCTCTGAGGCTGAAATAAAGAACTGTCAAGGGAGAATCACTGCAAGACCCCTTAAAGGTAGAGATGGCTGATGAACCCATCCCCAGCAGAGGAAGATCCTTTACATGGTGCCTGGTGGTGTCTCCATTCCCATACCAAGGATGAAGATGTGGGACTATGGCTAAGGGCTCTGGAGCTCTTCTGCTTGTGGGATTTACCGGCAACACCATTGGGCAGGACCCAGTATCCTCCCAGATGGGTACAGGAAGGTTCAGGGTACAGGTACCTGGGTACAGGTGCAACCATTGAAAAGAAAATGACTACAACTGCCCCTATCCCAAAGCCAGGCTGGTGAGCCTGCAGGAAGCAGAGCAGTGCCACCTGCAGTTGTCTCAGCTCCAATGAGCATCTTGTTCCAGCAAAGAAAATCAATGTCCTGCACAGCTAATGGCAGCAGAGACTTTCTGCTTGTTGATAGCACTCAGGCACCACTGGCCACTGAGAGATGCCCAGATGGGCTTCCCAGCACAGTGGAGTTTCAGGAGCCACTCAGCTCAGTTCCTTCTCCCAGGTTGATTGTGGGATGCTGGGACAGCAGCATCACCCCTTCTGCCTTTGTTGGGGGCCAGGAGAGTACTGGGCACCTGTCTGAGTGTGGGGGTCCTGCTTACCTACTGACCAGCTCTGCCTGTCAGTAATTAATCAGAGCAATTAGGCAGAGGCTTTGCAGGCTGTAATTAGCTCTGATCAGTGCAGTCTCCTTTCCTGGGCCGCAGTGAGGCAGGAGCTGAGCACTGAAAACACAGTGAGGGGTGGGCAGTGCTGTTGAGCCAAGAGCCCCCTGCACACCCTCTTCCTGTGTCACCTCAAAACACTGCATGGCCCCATCACTTCAGGGTTGAAGACACTGAAGTTCCATGTGTGCCTGCTCATATGGGGGCTCTTGGGGCAGAACAAACCCCTTAAAGAACCCCTTGTAGTGGGACACTGCTGCTCCCCAATGTGTGACTGTGGTGCTGGTCTGCAGATCCTGCAGGATTGGTCCTACTCTTTCTGGAGGTAAGGCCTCAGATGCAGGAGGAGGGATCTACCTGTGGAGTTATCCACAGTGCTGCAGATGCTGTCTTCATAATGATTTTAAAAGGGGTTTTGGAGCCCCTGAGAAGGAGAAGGGTCCTGGCCAGGGTTCAGGACAGGTGGCACTGGCTGATAGGTGCTGCGAGCTGCCTGTGCAAGTCCCTTTTTGGAGATGGGGTGGCTTTTGTTAAATGCTGGGGTGGTTCAACCTGCTGATGTCAGGGGGCAGCTGCCCAGCTCTTGGCATGCAGTGCAACTGGGAGGGGGATTCTGCTAAGAACCCCTTGAGATCACAGTGCAGCCCCTGGGGTTCCCTTACAGGTTCCCTCGTCTGTCTGTCCCTCTGCACCCTAGACAGACACTGCTGCTGCCTGGCTGGCTTTGAGGCGGGGTTGAGTGACTTTGCTTGGTGCTGGGGGTTTGTATGGCACCAGGGCAGGCATCTAGAGGAATGCATGAGCTGCACTTAATGCAAAGGTTTGCACATGGCTGGAGCTGCACCCCGTATTGGGCTGTCAGCCTCCTCTAAACTTCAGCAACAAGAAGGAGAGGAGGAAGGGACAGGAAGGCAGCTCTGCTGATAAGATGCTGCTTGACAGATACAGCGTGGAAACAGATGCTGCTGGCTGCAGATGTAATGAGATACATAAATACTGAGCCTTGCTCAAATAAACGCCGACATCCGCCGTGAGGATGAGCCCAGGAGTTCCCGACAACGCTGACTGAGCCAGCAGCAACCACTGAGCAGATATGGGGCTGAGGGGAGAGAAGCCCTGCCCCTGCAAGGAGATTTTGTTTGGGAAGGGGCTTCAGTTATCCCTGCAGGGATGGCTGCAGTCAGGACTGGGCCAGCAGCATCTAACACTGACATCTCGAAGGTGACTGCAGCCACATCTGGTTTTGGGTTATTTTCTACATCTCTAAAAGTGACAGTGTGCCCTGTCTGCTGTAACAACTGCCCTTTCAGCCCAGCACAAAGTGACAAGGACCTGCTCTCACATATGCTTTGATTTTTCATTGCTTTTGCAGCATTTGGGATGGTGTGTCTTGGGAGGAACCCTGCTGAGCAGGTGCCAGGAGGCTCCTCAGGACATCCCAGGGCAGTGGATGATCTGTAATGAATCAGTCTTGCTGAGCAGCTTCCTGACCATGGCCAAGGGAACAGAACCAGTTTGTCCCAGGAGGTGATGTGCTCATCCTGCACAGTCTTCAGTGCTTCAGTGGGGACACCAGACAGAGCCAGAAGAAAAGTCCTGCAAGTTGCTGCAAGAGGGTGTGGGTGTCCTCTGGGAGGTGACAGTTTTGTTGTAGGTCCCCCAACAGCACCTCAATTTCCCAGAGGAAATGCCTCAGCAACAGGATGGGTGGGGATGAGAGAGACCCACACTCTTCCTTGTCTTCTTGCAGGGCTACTCCTGCCTCGCATTTCGCTCCAGCTTCAGCCCAACCCATCCTCTGTTAAAACCATTGACCTTTGGACGCTAACGCCCACTGGAGTTGATTTTACACCCAGCAACAAGTAATTTTCCTTTTTCTTTCCAGCCCTCTGTGATCTTTGGCCACTCTCCTTGCAGCCTCCTCAGTCGTACAGCTTTCCTTGGAGAATTTTTCTTCAACTGCTGTCAGTGTCCTGAAATGCATCTTCCCATTGACTGACTGACATTTGAAGAAAGTGAAGCAGGAGGCTCAGCCTCTGGGCTGAGGCAGTGGCTGCCGAGGAGGGGCTCACTGAGCTCTTTAGGCAGCGGGGTTTAACTTTCATTCCTGTGAACGCACACACTGCCAGGTACCTCAGGTTATCACACCTTCCAGAGCGTCTTTCTTTTCACTCATTTTCTGGTCACCTTGTAATGGCAGCTCTGGGAGCACAGGCTGGAGGAGAGGGGAAAGGCAAGTGCTTGCCATAGCAGGGTTTGGTTTCTGTATAAATCACTGTTGCTGAGGCAGGTGGTTTTTGCAATGTAGGGTGGTCATTTAAGGTGATTCGGAAGAAAAAGAGAAGTGGCAGAATGAGGAGGAGGAGAAGGCAGCCTGCTGGTGGCTGCAGTAGTGCAGGGAGCAATGCACACGGCAGTGCTGTGCCTCAGTTTCCCTTTCTTCTTTGTTTGATAGCTTTATGCTCCATATTTCCCACAGGACAGCCAGTGGGGTTACACAGAGTCATAGAACTGTTTAGGCTGGAAAAAACCTTTAAGATCATAGAACCATAGACTGGCTCAGGTTAGAAGGCACCTCAGAGTTCATCTACTCCAACACCAGGGAGTAGATGACACCCTGCGGTATTCAGGTGTGCCAGGGCAGCAACACCTCTCAACCAGACTTGGTTGCTCAAGGCCTCATCCAGCCTGTCCCTGAACACCTCCAGAGACGGGGTGGCCACCGCCTCTACAGGCAGTTGATTCCAGAATCTCTGCACCCTGGTACTGAAGAGCTGCTTCCTAAGTTTCAAACCCTTTCCTATCACTGGATCCAGCCTTCCTGGAGGTTCCCTTCAGGTACTGGAAGGCAGCTCTAAGGTCCCCCTGGAGCTTTCTCTTCCCTGGGCTGAACAAGCCCAGCTCCCTCAGCCTGTTATCACAGCAGAGGTGCTCAGAGTCAATCCCAGTTACTTTTGAGGTTTATTGGTTGATGGAGGGGGGTTCTTTCAAGCCTTGAACCCTGCTGACTCCCAAAGAGGAAGGGAACGTGTTGGGGTTTTTCTCCTCCTTCTCTCCCTCCCATACGCCAAGACCAGGTAATTTTGCACTAACAAGGCAGTTTCATTTGTAACCCTGTTGGGGCTTTGTGGTGCAAAAGCAGGACTCAGAATGAGTGTTTGCTGGTGAGAGAGTGTCCGATCCTCCCCATGACCCTGTGTTAACATCCCTGGGAGCAGAGCTGGCCCTTTCTTGCTGGAAAAGCTCTTCTGTGGGATTCAAGGTCCCGTGGCTGAACCCAGAGCTGTTGGGCTCTTGCAGAAGGAGCAGCCTTTCTTTGATAGGATTTTTCATGCAATGACCTCTGTGGTGGCACTTCCTTACAAACGGCACTGGCCACCACTAGACACCTCCTTTCCCACCACCTCTACACACTAAGGTGCACCAGACCCTAGCCAGACACCAAATGCTGATGCTGGAGCTAAACCAGATTGTGGCTGGATTGAGCTGAGCAGGGCAACAAGTAGCAGAGGGCAGGTCTTTAATTTGAGGGTTCCTCTGAGGTGTTTCATGTCACTTCCACTGCCAACCCATTCCAGGCCATGGAAGTGGGAAGCTCCTTGGATGCCCTAGTGTCTGCCTCAAGTTTTTCTTTCTTCTCCTTGTCCCCTCTGCTGAGACCAGTCACTCAGGTTGATGGAGAAAGCACCTGTAGACTGGAGAAGGGGCCTCCAGCCCAGACTGTCTGGGGTGCAGCATGAGGGGAGGCAATGTCCTGCTGCTGTGTCTCAGACTCTCCTGGAACTTGCTGGCTGTGTGATGGGAAGATGCTAAGAGCTGTGATCTCCAGCCCCTTTGGGGAGCAGCTCTGTGTGAACAGCTTGTGCACATCTCCAGCTTCACATTTCCACTTTGTTCCCATCCTTTATCCAGCAGATCATTCCTGGACTGATGCCCTTTGGGGCTGTGGCCAGGTCAGCAGGAATGTGGCCAGAGATGAGGGTCAACACTAGTGTGCTGAAGAGTCGTCTGCAGCAGCCACTCCTCTTTCACCAGCCCTGTGCTGCTGCAGAGGGTGGGCAGAGCACAAAGCCAGCCCAGCAGTGTGCTACAGGAGCCCAGGGACACCAACAATGCCCCTGAGCTGCCTCTGCCAGGGGGATGCCCTGGCTTTGGGTTTTCTGCATCTCAGGACTTGGTTGATGGTGGGTTTGCACTTTCAGGGTGTACCTTGGCCATGTCTGCTGGGCTTTTTGCAGTCATCCTGCAAAAGTGAGCTCTCCCTGTGAGCATATGCCCACATCTCAACCATCCCCAGTCTGCTGGTGCTGGGACCACAGCGTCAGGTAAGCAGGGACTGATCTTCCTCCTTTGCTTTGGGTTGTTCCCTGTTTCGGCACCAAGGAGCATCCAGTGCTGCCTTGAACGCAGCTCTGTCTCCCCTTGCCCAGTCACACTGCAGCTGCTGGTTCAGGCAGGGCACAGACTCCCTTTGTGGTGGCCCAAGGCACATGCTTGGATGGAGATGGGTGCACAGGACACAGGGCGGTGCTGACCCTGGCACCATTGCTGTGCATGGCACCATCAGGCTGAGCGCAGCCAGCCCAGATATGCAGGCTCTGAAAGGCTGATGTTTCATAAAAGCCTTACAAGGGTTGCTGGGGAGCAGGCACTCACTTCCTGGGGTTAGGGGGAGATGACCCTGCCCTTAGCACAGGTTTTACTGAGGCCAGAGAGACCGTGGGGCTGACTGCTGGGATCGCTGCAGCTTATTTATATCTCTGAGCTGCAGTGGCACAAGGTCCAGTGAAGAGCTGTCCTTATCTGCTGATGGCAGCCTCCCCTTGAGACAGATCTGGACTAGATTTATGTGGGAAAGGTTTGCAGCAAGTCCCTCCGCAGCAGCCTCTTAACACCTTATGTGCTGACAGAGAGCCCAGCAGGTCCTGAGTTGGACAGGGCTTGGGCCAGCTGTGAGCAGAGCAGCAGACAGACCCCAAGCAGCAAACTCACACCAGGTTTTCTGCATCTAATGACAAAAAACTGCTGTTTCTTTGTCGGAAACTGCTCCTCCTACACGAAAGAGGCTGTTTCCTCCCAAATATCTCATTTCTGGAAAAAACAGGGTTTATTTTCTCACTAATCACCAGCTTCTCACGCTGCTTCAGTTTGGTGGGACAGCAGCACAGGTCAGCTGAGGCAAACCAGCTGGTTTAGCCCCTTTCCCAGCCCCTCATGGTGCTGAGGCAGATGTCCAGCATGGGCTGGTGGCAAAGACTAACTAGATGTGTTACTGCATCTGGTCTTCAAGCTAAATTCGCAGAAAGACAGCCTTTGGGCATTGTAGAGAGGGAGGCTGATATGTTATCCTGGGTTCTTGACATGAAGTGATTCTTTCTCCCCCAGAGCTTTACTCTTACTAAGAACAGGAGGTAGGCATCTGATAGTGTCTTTGTGGGCTCTGATCTCCAGGGTGAGGATGGAGCCAGCAGGGTGCTCAAAAGTCAAGTATTTCAAAGACATCACTGCACAGTTCACAGAGGTACAAAAGCCATAACAAACCCGACAACAAAACTCCTTCTCACACTAGGAGGGTTGGGGAGCCTGTTACTGATGTGACACCAGTGCTGAACTGCCCACGTCAAAGTGGCCATCAAGAGATCTCAGAGCAGCATCATGTGTGTCACTGGGACTTGTAGCCAGCTGGTGCTCAGCCCTTGTACAGCATCAACCCCCAGCATAGCCCTCTGAGACAGACAAACCTACAGATTCCCCTCTCCCACCCTGACCAGGTGCTGGAACCTCCAGCTACTCGAAGGGAAGTGGCACAAGTCCAAACTGGTGCATTACCACAATGAGGTCCCATAAAGGGATTTAAGAGTCCTGTAGACATAGTGCTTAGGGATGTGGTTTAGCCAAGGACTTGTCAGTGTTGGTTGATGGTTGGACTTGATCTTGAAGGATTTTTCCAACCTGGGCAATTCTGTGATTCTGCTGAAGAGCTGCCCTTATCTGATGATGCCAACCCCTCCTTGAGAGAGATCTGGACTAGATTCATGTGGGAAAGGTTTGCAGCAAGTCCATCCAAAACATCTTCACAACAGGTAGGCTAAGGGGCCACAGCCCTCATGAGGAGCAGCCCCAAGAGCCACCTCCAGCTTCAGTGGGACATGGGAATGGCCATCTCAGACGCTGCTTTTGGGAACAACACATAGACCTGGAAAAGGCCAGATATGAATGTGCATGCACAGCTGAAATATTCCCTTTGAGGACAGTCTTCCTCCCCTATTAAGTAATTAAATAAAGCCCCGAGCTCTACTAAAATTAAAATAACAGAATCCATTTATTCTGGCAGAGCCAACTGGTGGCTGCTCTTGCCAAAAACATTTTTGTGGTTCTCATCTTTTCAAGTGGCTCTTTTGCAATAAAAACCAGATGCCATTAGTCCAGGGAGGCCTCCAGGCAACTGTTTATGTCCATGAAAGATGCCCTTTGTCATTAATTAATCTCCCAAGAGCTGTGGTAGCACATTCCCAGGGCTCCTGGCCTGTCCCTGCCCGCCAGCCCTGGCAGCAGAGGTGAGTGCTCATTCCTCATTCCTGGCCACTAAAGAAAGCTTTTGTGTTGCAGCCTCAGCATGGAAAGGGTTAATCTCCTTGGGAAGACATAGTGGAGATTTCAACACTGAGCAAAGCACAAACAGATGTCAGCACCTTACCAGCGGCCTTCCTGCTGCTGGGACAGTGGCTCCATCTCAGCAGCAAATTGCAGCTGCAGGACACTGTTTATAAGGGCAGGGACTGCCTGGGGATAGGGCTCTGACCTGGCTCCTTCATCCTTTGGGTTTCAGGTGCTTCCAGCTGCAGTTTCTAAAGTGGAAGGCAACCACACAGAAACTGAGAAACACGAGCTTGGTCGTGTGGGGAGAGGAGATCTGTGAGTGGAAAAGCATGAATGGGGGGACCAGGGCAGAGCCCAAGGGTTGGTACTGGGACCAGTACTATTCAATCTATTCATTAATGACTTGGATGAAGGACTAGAGTGCACTGTCAGCAAGTTTGCTGAAGACGCAAAGCTGGGAGGAGTGACCAACACCCCAGCAGCCTGTGCTGCCATTTGGCAGGACCTGGACAGGCTGGAGAGCTGGGCAGGGAGAAATTTAATGAAATATAACAATGGCAAGTGTAAAGTCTTGTATCTGGGCAAGAACAACCCCAGGTACCAGTATAGATTGGGGACTGACTTGCTGGAGAGCTGTGTAGGAGAAAAGGACCTCACCTACTGTGAATTGAGCCAGTCTGTTCTGTTACACTTGTGGCCTTTCCACCATCAATCAGTGGCAAATCCCAGAGCAGAATTAGGTGCCTGCAGGTCAAAGGCCATCCTCATGCTGGCTATGAACCCATCTCCATCCATAGTGTCAGCAGCCATTACCTTTAGGTCTTCACATTCTAGAGGATCATAGAACCATAGAATCATTAATGTTGGAAGAGACCTACAAGTTCTGTATGTGAGAACTCTCTTGTACTCATTAGCTGGTTTATTCTCCATCCTGAACATCCCAAATTTGTGGAGTTCCCCCCAAACAGAAACCCTCAGCAGAGAAGATGTGGCTTCTCTAGGACCGTGTCTTTGCTCAGCCTGTCTGTAAGGTGGTTGCCAATGGAAGGAATTGGTCAGCCCTCGCCGCCTCATTTGTAATGGAACGACTCAGCCTGGGGTTCGGTTGTTATTGGTGGTTTTAGCTGTTGTTGCCTTTTCATTGTTGCGTTTGTGATCAATGACTTTAATTTTGCTGCCATATTGTGTGGGTTTGCGAGCCAGATGTTGCTACTGCGTGACAGTAACGGGTACGTGGGCAGGGAGCACTTCATCATGGCATGTGCTGGGTCAGGATGAGGGGTCAGGCTGGGGGGAGATGCAGGTCCCTTTGCTCCTTGGGACCCAGTTGCCATGAGAACTGCTGGTGGCACAGCAGTGAACCTCACCAGTGCTGCTGCCACAACCCATCCATCTCCCCTTGCTCCAGAAAGGACAGGATTACTGGTGGAGACCAAGCCTGGGAAGAGGGATGGGATTGTGTAACTGACTGATGGCGGTGTAAATTACGGCAGATGCTGGGTCCTGGCTGGGTGATACACAGGGTAAAGCGAGTGCGAGAGGCTGGGCTGCAGTGGGGTCGGCAAGCAGGAGCAAGGAGAGGAGCTGAGAGGGCCTGGGAGGAGTGGATGAGCAGCTGCTTATATGGCTCCTGCTTCTTGTTTAACATTGAGGAGCTCAGATTGTCCTCCAGCCAAAGCTTGTGATCTGTCCTTTTCAAATCACACCCAATGCCCAGCCCAGGAGGGGTCTGAACCTCTCAAAGGGGACCATAGAACAGGATGGACCCTGACCTGAGTCCCACATCCCTTTTTGTTTTTGGGAGAGCCCTCCAGAGCAGCCTGTGGGTAGAGTTTCTTCAGGTGGAGGAAGGAAGTCACTGGATCGGGGGGCTGATACTGCACATTTTTATGTGACATCAGCTTGGTGCCACCTTGCAAGTAGCAGAAGATAAACTCTTCAACATCTTGACCCCTGAAAAGCTCCTGTGCCCTGCAGGGAGGGAGGGCTGTTACTTGAGAAATTCTCTGTTATTCCAGGGAATGTAATGTGCAGGAAACCTCAGTGTGGGCAGCGAGGAAACTGAAGGGGTAGGACATGAGGATTAAAGAGGCAAAATGGATTTAGGGTCAATTCTAGGTAAATAGGAGCCAAAGGCAGAGGGAAATAAGGAGTGTGCTTGCTGAACCAGCATGTTATGGGCCTCCTGACACCACACAAGGTGAAAAGCAAAGCTAAGCTGGAGGTGTGAGGTTCAGGAGCAACCTGTCCTGGGTATCTGGGACATCCCACCCAGGGACATCTGGCACTAACATGTCCCACTCACCCCCTCTTTCAGGGACCTCATGCCCAGGACCCTGGAGGGGCAGATCACCATGGAGAAGACCCCCAGCTACTTCGTCACCAAGGAGGCCCCGGCCCGCATCTCCTCCATGTCCAAGGGCACAAAGCTCATCGTGGTGGTGCGGGACCCCGTGACCAGAGCCATCTCGGACTACACACAGACACTCTCCAAGAAGCCCGATATCCCCACCTTTGAGAGCCTGACCTTCAAAAACAGGACTACGGGCCTGATCGACACCTCATGGAGCGCCATCCAGATCGGCATCTACGCCAAGCACCTGGAGAACTGGCTCCTCTACTTCCCCATCGGGCAGATCCTCTTTGTCAGCGGAGAGAGGCTGATCAGTGACCCCGCGGGGGAGCTGGGCAGGGTCCAGGACTTTCTGGGCCTCAAGAGGATCATCACCGACAAACACTTCTACTTCAACAAAACCAAGGGCTTCCCGTGCCTGAAGAAGGCAGAAGGCAGCAGCAAACCCCACTGCCTGGGGAAGACAAAAGGCAGGACCCACCCCGACATAGACCAGGAGGTGGTGCAGAGACTGCGGGACTTCTACCGGCCCTTCAACATGAAGTTCTACCAGATGACGGGGCAGGACTTTGGCTGGGACTGAGGCTGACAAAAAATAATTTAAGAAAAGGAAATATAATATAATATATATTTTTTTTACATATCAGTAGAGAGGGGAAAATACAGAAAAAAAAAAAAAAACAACCCTAGTTGTGCTGAAATATGATTTGTGGTGATTTATTTTCTTGTTTCTTTTGACGTTGCTTTGGTTTCTTTCTGCTCTCAGAGATGAGGGGAGGTGTCCATCCAGAAATGGAGGCTGCGAGCTGCAGCCTGGTCCTGTTGCCATCGCTGTGATGGGTCCAAGGTTTAGCACTGCCTCTGGAAAAAGAAAAAATGCAGGTCCGGAGGTGTTAGATGTCCTCGGGTCCTTTTCTAGGAGTGACAAGGGTGCTCGGGGTAGCTCAGAGCCTCACTGGCTCAGCCAGATTTGGGCCTGCACATGCCATGTTAGACCAGACTTCATCACTTCTGACACTGAAACAAAGGAGCCTTAATATCGAATTTGGGTTTCCAGCCCTCACCTTAGGGGATCTGTGAATTGAAAGGAACCTTTGGTGAAATTTCTTTCATTTACCCATTTTTTTTCTTTACTTCTACCCCCACCCCACTAAATCAAACTCTCTTCATCAACCAAACTTAGGCTTCATCTTATAGAGGCCAAAACCAATAATCCTTTGTTTTGTTTTGAAACAAAATAATTTTGGTAACCAGAAGTGAATGAGAGCAAATGGTTCTGTTGACTCTTTGAGATGAAAATTGCCAGACACTCAAAAGGCCTCATTCACAGGAGCTGGCTCCAAACCAGGGGTCCCCATTGCCTGCAGCTTGCACCCCTGTTGCTACTCCGGCAGCAGAGCACTTGTCCCAGGGGGGTCTGTCAAAAGGGTTTGGGAGATGAGCAAGGAAGGTCTATTCTGGGATGACTCTCAACTGTCTGAAGGTGCTGGGGGACCCCCATCCCACCCCTTGTATCCAAGAAACAAGCTCACAGTGTCTGGTGGATGCTGTTTAAGACATAATGAAGAATGTTTTCAGTTAGGCCATTCTTAAAAATGGAGGAGAAAGGGTTCTTGAAGGAAAAAAATGAACAAAAATCACATCCAGAAAGGGAAGAGAATATGCAGAAGATGATGGAAGTTTCCATGTCCTTCCCTAAAGGAAAACTGAGCAGGAATGAGAGCACTGGTTGTGCAGAGCTTTAAAAATCATCAGGCAAAACGAATCTCCTGTTTGCAATAACCAGGAGCTCTAAGCTCCTTGCTTTGATCCTTATCACCTTTTTTTGGCTGGTAGAAATGTTGCGGCGACTGAAATCTGTTAGTGAATCAGGCTCTTGTATCACCGTGGGCTCATTTATCTGCTGACTCTCTATCTGCAATGTTTTCTGGACTAGAGGACAAGCCCCAACCTAATTATCGCTGGTGCTGCAGGAACACAACATGGTGATGCTTCTCTCCTGAGTCTTAATTTTTAAACCTCCTGTGATGGAGTAAAACAAAGTGAGGGATCATCTGGTAATCTGGTTAGGAAGAAGCCTGGGACTGAGCTCATTGGCTGCCTGCACACCGGCCAAGGTCTTCATCAGATTCCAGCAGGGCAGAGATTTCAAGGAATCTGGAGATTTGTATCTGGAATGACAAGTCTACCCAAGCAGGAGTTTTTCCACCTTGGCCTGAGAGGTGAGGAGAACAGCTTGGCACTGGCTCAGCTTCACAAGGCATGTTCCACTGCACGTGTTGAACCACATCCCCTTCTGGCTGCCCTCAGTCTTCTTCCTGCCCACCCCTGTTCATCTCTCTCTGGCCCCTCAGAGGCCAAAGACCTTCCTATCCTCTGAAGGCACAACCCACAGGGTTTTGCGTGCAGGGTTCATGTCTCAAGGTAAACAACTTCATTAACGTTGTGAAGCCCCAGAACCTTCTCCCACTGCCATTGCCCCAAAGTCTCAGCCTGGGTTGCCATGGGCTGTGGAGATGGGTTGGTGGCACCAAAGCTGGGCTGCGCTCAGCAGCCTGTGCTGGGACAGCACAGCTCCATGCCACTCTCACTACCTCCACTGGTACCTTCACCCCCTTCACACCTGTCTTGTCCTGTGTGTCCTGCTTTTATGGCAAGGACCTGTGCCCCATCCAGGTCAACATTTTACATAGTTGCCTTCTGCAAACATCTTACAGCAGAAAGGTGGATGAGGGATCACACAGGTCCCCACCAATCCTTCATCTTACCAGCCTCCCTTCAGCCCCTCAATGCTCATGCAGGAGATGATGGGAAAATCAGAGATGGTCAAGCAGCTTTGGCTTCATGAGCTCATGGTCCCTCCCAGCATCTCTTGCAGCTCATAGCTGGAGCTCAAACCTCCCAGATAAAAAGCCAGAAGAGCTTTGGACTCTTTGGTCTCCCAACAGTAGCACTGGACATGAGGGAAGCCATCTGCTCTCTGCTCATGCTGAGATCAAGGCGAATGAGCCGCTGGTGTAGCCAAAAGTATGTGGGTTCATTATTGGGAAAACCATTCTGCCAGCAAAGCTTGTGGGGCAGGAATGGGAGATGACCACTATCTCCCACACTCTACTCTTCTGTCCCAGTGCAAAAGGCAAGCTGGTGGCCAGCACAAGGCTCCTGGGCACAATGAGGCAGGGACTGCGGTAGAGAGGCACAAACCCTGAGTGAAGATTAGCCAGGCTATCCTTCTCAAGAAGACTGAAGTCTGGGCTAATCTCTACTGCCTTTGCCACGTACTGATATCACTGACGAGTATGATTTCAAAAAACCACTGTAATGACCCTGCTGCTTGTCTCCTGTGGCCACATTTAAACTCGTATGGAGCAGCTTTAGAGCACCAAGCACATAAATGAGTTTTCTGCACCCGCCACCCCAATTCAACTGTTTAGCTTTGGGGTTTAGAGCCTGACTATCATCTGTGCCTTTAAAACACTCTGCCCAGCTCATGGATCTCAGCAACACAGGCAGACTTTCCCCACACTGCTGGAATGTTCCATTACTTCCACCAATTCCTACTAAAACTGTTTAGGAACCAGGGGCTGTAATTGATTTTTTTGATCTGGACCATAAGTATTTTTGAAAATCTCCTCCACATATGAACGATGGCTTTTAAACAGAGGTCAATGCAATCACATTGCTTTGAACTCTAGTGCCATTTAAGCCTCGAAACTCTTTCGGTTTATTTTTACATGCAGCCATGAAGTTTAGATTATTTTAACCTACGAAGAATTGGAAGTAAACTATTGAAAACCATCCCCCTCCCAGCCTTGCAGGGTTGAGCTCAGGCATTAGGAGGGGAAAGCAAAAAATAGCTACAAATAAAAGAAGTGACTTATAAGGTTTGGTTATTTTTCTAAAGCAGAAAAATCAATACATTAACGATGAGAAACTAATTAAGTGCATCACAGTTCCTCTGGTTTCAATAATGAACTGTGCCATTAGGCAGTGACGGAGCTCAGGCTCCTGTGCCAGGCAGCACTAAGCTTCTAGAATATTTGTTTTAAGAGGAAACAAGAAAAACAAACCACACATTTCTAAATCATCCTACCAAGGGCAAGTGCCAAATTCATCATAAGGAAGAAATTTCTTATGCTAAGGGTAGGAGAAGCCCCATCCCTGGAAACCTTCCAGGTCAGGTTGAACCTTTGGGCTCTGAGCAATCTGATGTGGTTGACAATGTCCCTGCTCCTGCAAAGAGTTGGATTAGAGGAGCTTTAAAGGTCTTTCCAACACAACCCATTGTGTGATTCACTGACCTTTGAACAGACAGACCCATCTTCTTCACCCCCATTTGCTACAGTGTTCAGGTGTCCTTGGTCAACAGGCGCTGGGTGCCTGTGGGTTTGCCCAGCCCCACAAACTAGGGGCACCGCAGCCCTAGTGCATGGAAACCACCATCCCTTTGGCACAGGAGTGCTAAGCACAACTATTTCCCCCAGAGTCTTCAGAAATCAGGTTTTCCTCCTCTGATGGTGACAAACTTGAACAGAGGCTTGGTAGAGCCCCATACAGAAAGGCAGCTGAACGTGAAGCCTCCCCTCAGCCCACTGCAGTGGTCGCTTTCAGCCAACTCTGAGCTCTGGGAAGGCACTTTGCACTGTATTTCAACTGGCCACCTCTGGAAAATTCCAGAGAAATAAGTTTTCCTTCACCAGAGCACCTTGGCCAGATGAAAACTGGTTCCCGTGCTGCTGGGACTCACATCATCACTATTTCTGGAAGGGCAAGACCTGGGCTGCTGTGGCCATGCTGGAGCTGGCACTGATTTTATGCCACGCAGAAGTTAATCAACTGCTAAGGAAAAGCTGCCTCCAAACAATTCACACAGTTCCAAGGGATATAAACACCGACGTGCCATGAAGATCAGTACAAGAGGCTCCTCTGTGATGGCGCTCATGGTGGTCTTTGGGGTGCAGCATGAAGGACTTTGATTTTCAGCAATGGTTTGGCTGTCCCTGTCCTGCAACAAGTGATTTCACCCAGTGCTGATCCTTGGCCTCCTCTAGTCTCCCACAGATCCACTGTCACACACAGCATTAGGGCTCCAGATCTGGGGTGGGGAAGGAAAACCTCAATTTTCTTAACCATTAAAACAAAATTCTTGCTCACATATAACAGCTTCTGGGTTTTCTCTCCACCCTCCCCTTTGCTTGGTGATACAGTCATCTTTCTCCTCTTGGTGCTATTTCCGTATGAAACAGACTGATTTTAATTTAATTTAAGAATGAAAAAGCACACTTTTAATAAAGTTTACGGGTTCGGAGCGGCTATGCTCTCTTTTTGCTGGCAGCAGCAAGCTGGAAAGAGCAGGCAAGTTGAGGGGGAAAAGGGGAAAGCACAGAATTACCCACTTGTGTCTGATTTTAGTCTCCTAAAGCTAATGTGGCTCCCAGCAGCTGGGGGGGGGGGGCTTCTGCCTGCTCAAAGTAACATCTCCACAACCTCTGATGTCTCACTTCATGTTCCTCCAGCTTCAATCTTCTTTCTTCAGGTTGCAAAAAATCCTTGAAAAAGCAGGTCTTCACATCTCCGTCCATCCTTCACCCCTTCGCTGGTCCTGCCACATCCACCAAGTTCCATGAATTCCACCGGCCTGGGAGGAGAGGAACAGACCCAACTCATGGTGCAGCACATGAAACCCAAGGTGGGAGCCGTTCACCAAGAAATATATCTGGGGGGAGTAGCCCCCGTGGGCCGGGTATTCTGTGTGGTCACGTAAAGCGATATTCTATTGACTTTTGGAGATGAATGGACATATTAAATCCCAGGGAAAATATTCTCCCCAACTTCATCATATTTCATTAAACCACTGAAGTTCAATAATACAATCTTTTGGCTACCACAGGAAAAAAAAACGCTCCACTTCTTTGCTGAGCACCTTTGATTTTATTTTCTTTTAATTAGTGTTATCCGGAGTTAACAATGTGGGATTTGCTCTCCACTCTGCAAGGACTAGAAGTGGGGAGTTTTGCCGAAACACAGAAATGTCCGTGTGGTGGTGAGAGGGCAACGACGCCTGGGCGGAGCATTCGGGAGAATCCAATGTGCAGAATGGATTCATCTCCACCAGGCAATAACGAGGCTGCATTCCGCAGCTCACAGCATTTATTACTCAAGACATGGCTTTTGAAATAAAAATTATACCTCCTTCATCTTACAGCTGTCCACGATGCTGCGTGGGGGCTGGTGCTCCTGGGCTCGCTCCGTGCTGGAGGCAGAGCAGCGCACTGCTCCTCAGGGAGCACTCCCGCTAATCCAAGGCCAGCACTGCCCTGGGGCTCAGCACTGTGCAGTGGGAGCGTGGCTTTGGACTCAGCGTCTGTGCAGGTGTGAAGTTGCTATTGAGGGCCAGCACTGTGCTGAGGCTGGAGCACAGCACTTGGCTTGGGATCTTCCAACCCTGGTGATGCAGAAATGCCCTCTGGACAGTCTGGCTCATGGTGGAAGCTGCTGGGAGCTGAGCAGAGCTCTTGGGGAAAGACTCAGTGCCTGCATTTCAGCATCATTAAATATAAAAATATACTGCTAACAATCATCTTCTGATTCTTAAGGCAACTGTGTGACTTCTGAAGGCCAGATTCACTGGTGTGAGTGTTACCTGAGGTCCTCAGGAACTCTGAATGCAACACGTACACCTGTCTCCCTTGCCAAACCTTTTTGCTTTTTCCTCTCCTGCAACTCAGAACAGTCCTGGTGATGGAGGGTCCTTCACAGCCTCACCAGCATCTGACCTCCGTGAGTTCGTCCATTAACATCGGGGAAAGAGTGAGGATGTAGACAGGATTAGACCTGCTTGGCCACTGTTTCTCCGACTCCTTTCTTTTGTTCTTTCCCCAGCAGCTGTGATCTAGGGCATGTGAGCAACATCGAATGGAAATTACTGAGAGGTATTGGCTGGGGAGCACTTACCTCCCCTTGTACAGGGCTTGTGGAACAGAGTCAATAGATTTTCTGTACTGCTTACTGTTGGGGACCCCCCACGGCGGGGCACAGAAGAGAAGGCAGCGAAGTGAAAGAATTCTCCTGAGAAGAACAAGTTTAAGAGCCCAGAGGAAAACGGCCAAACACGTCGTATCGACGGGACAAATGGAGTCACAAAGCTAATAAAGCTAATTAGGTGCCTGTCTGCATGAATGCAGCTGCTCACTGCCTGGTCTGGGGCTCACTGCAGCTCAGATGGAGCAGAAAGGCTTCACAAGCTCCCTAGGACCCATGGCTTGGGGTGGGCAGAAGAGTTTGAGCTTTAACTACAGGTTCCCCCCCACAACTGGAGCAGGCTCCAGTGAGATGCAGGGCTGGGCCAGGCTGGGGAAGGCAGATGAGAGCATCCGTCCAGGTCCTCCAAGCTGCATAGATTTTCCAGGACCCTTTTCCTTTGACCAAAAGAACACATCTGCTACAGCCAGACGCAGGGTCTGCTGTCCAAATTGAAGCCTCAGTTCAAGAACCCCAGGTCAGGGGCAGCTCCTGTTACACCAAGGTGTTTCCACCGACCTCCCTTGAGAATTATAACAACACAACCAACAGCATCACTACACTTTGGCTTGAAAAATAACAACCTCTCTGTGATTCTCTGTAACTCAAAACCGGACTGGCCTGAGACCAAACCCCTCCATTTTCCACAACTAGAAGATTAATGATTAAATGAAGAAATTATTCAACTTGTACATTGTGCCCATACAAGTTGCTGGCAGGGTGGGGGCTGAGGACATGGTTGGCTCTGCTATATAACTGGATGTGACCCCCATATGTCTTGGTGAGTAAGAGGTGCCACAGGAGCTCTCCTGCTCTACATCTACCCTGGCTGGCACGAGCTGAATCATCCCGAGCAGACACTCATGTAAGAAGTGTCTGGAAGATGCTGCTGCTGTAGTAACAGACCACATGTGTACAACTAGATGGTTTTTAAAGGTCCCCTCCAGCCCAGCTCTTTCCATGATTCTATGATCTACCATCAGCATCGTATCTGGGCTTTCACTGCCTCAAAAAAGCTTTCTAGAAAAGGACAAGCTGACTTGTCTCCAGCCAGAGCCCAGCACTGCCTGCAGCACCCTGTGCTCCTGCACAGCCAGATACTGGGTGCAGATCCTTCCTTTGTCACACAGACACCACAAACTGTTTCCCAGGCAGCACAGGAACCTCTGTCTGAAGTTATCATCTCACATTCCAGCCACCCAAACCCCTTTCACACAAAATGTGCCCCAGAGCCAGGGAGCTGGTGCTGCATGGTGGACCCTCTACATCGGCACTCTGGAGGGAAATCATAGGATCATAGGATGTTAGGGGCTGGAAGGGACCCAAGAGATCATCGAGTCCAACCCCCCTGCCGCAGCAGGACAAAACTATCTAACACAGATCACAGAGGAACGCATCCAGGTGGGCCTTGAAAGTCCCCAGAGAAGGAGACTCCACGACCCCCCTGGGGAGTCTGTTCCAGTGCTCTGTGACCCTCACAGCAAAGAAGTTCCCCCTTGTGTTGAGGCGGAACCTCCTCTGCTGCAACTTACACCCATTGCTCCTTGTCCTATCNACCTCCCAGCCTGTACTGGTGGAGTTTGTTATTCCTCCCCAGATGCAGGACTCTGCACTTGTCCCTGTTGAACCTCATCTGGTTTCTCTGTGCCCAGCCCTCCAGTCTGTCCAGGTCTCTCTGGATGGCAGCACAGCCCTCAGCCGTATCAGTCAAACCTCCTAGCTTGGTGTCGTCAGCAAACTTGCTGAGTAGACACTCTGTGCCCTCATCAATGTCATTGATGAAGATGTTGAACAAGACCGGTCCCAGCACCGATCCCTGGGGGACACCACTAGTCACAGCTCTCCAGCTGGACCTGGCACCATTGATCACCACCCTCTGAACTCTATCCTGCAACCAGTTCCTAACCCACCTCACTGTCTGCTCTTCCATCCCACACCTCCTCAGCTTGCTCACTAAAATTTCATGGGAGACAGTGTCAAATGCTGCAGAGGAGCCTGCCCAGGCCGAGCTGCTGCCCAGCCAGCCAAACTGGCCAGGGGAACTCATCCCAGTTTGACACCCTGTATTTCACCAGCTTCACTAAAGAGAGCTTTGTCATATGCTTCTACTTTTCAAGGTGCTGAGCTGTCCCTTAGGTACCAGCTGCCAGCAAAAATGTACTGGAGAAACAGGTTTTTAGTCCCTGAAATATGTCTCAAAGTTGTAAGCAACCCTCAAGTCATATTGGGCTGAACAACCAGAATGTCAATATTGTTTAGAGTTAACAAAAAACCCAGCAGTTGCTCTGAGCACAGTCAAGCCCAGCGTTTTGGGGAGATAATCTTTACACATTTGCTTTCAATTCTCCCAAAGCTTCAGCAAAGCAGCCCTGCTCACTGTGCTGAGCTGACAACTCCAAATGAAAAGCACTGTGAACTAGAAAACTGGATATTTCTAGTCCAAAGAAGAAACCATCCTGCATGAGGGACCATCTCAACAACACAAAAGACAACACATTCGGTCAAGGTGGACCTTCTCCTCATAAAGCTATGGTGGTGCTGAAGTGGTTGTTTGCTTTGTGTCACAAACAGGAACAACCCCCGATCCTGACAAGAACTGTCTGTCTGCCCGACAGCAGGACCGTTCCTCCTCGGTGTTGCCCAACCCACCAGCGTGTTCTGAGCTCTCTGTCCTGGCACCAGCCTCACTCCCCCTGCAGCCGCTTTACAACTGGGCAGAGTGGAAAACAGAGGTCTTTAATTTCCTCTTTGCGTTACAGTTCATTAGGAAAAATCCCGAGGTCCCTCACTGTGCAAACGGCTGCATTTGCCTGTCTTCTGTGGATGTTGAAATTACATTTTCCTGTAGGTTTGGGTTTTATTCCTTGTGTCTTTCCTGCACCACTGATGCTGGGCTCATGCTCTGCTCACAATTAATCCCTGCAATCCTTGCTTTCATCTCTGTCACTGTCTCTCAGCTGGATGACTCACAGGAACAACGTTTGCTTGGTTAGGAAATTACCTCTTTAAGCTGATGGTTCATATCAGTGATGGCGCAGTCAAGTTACATGGCAGCTCTCCCACTCCCAGGCTGGGTAGGACATCTCTGAGAAAGAATAAAAGAGAAAACAGTTACTGACAGACTTTTATAATTATTATTGTTATTACTTTAGATGCTGAAAATGCGTCCGATCTGGGGCATTGCTCACTTCCTGAGCCAATGCCCACTGATAACAGTTTGCAGTCATCAACTGCAGTTGGTGGGTGCTTTCATTAAAATATCTGCAGATCTGGACTTTGAGCAGTTTTGAAGTCACTTCTGTAAGAATTCGACAGCTGAGACATCAAAGATCACTAACGCAAAGGAAGAGCAGGATGAGGAAGAGCACCAGTAAGAAATGCCAACACCAGAGCGTGCAGCATCCAGAGGTGGACAGCTGTTGGCCTCACATGCACTGATGGGATCCATGGCTATGTTTGTCTAGTGGTAGAGGTTTGCTGCTACCAATGATCCCACAAGAGAAGAATCTAGAGACCATGATCAAAATGGAAGCCCTGGCCTTGCCCTCTGAAGGCAGAAGGAAGGGATTCGGTACTTTTCTTCCCAAATGTCCCAAAAGACAACAAAATTTGGCACCCACTGTGCTGCCAATAGCCCAGCAGCACTACAGGAGGCCTGCGCAAGGCAGTCCCATCCCTGCCAGATTAAGGAAGGTCCCATCAACCCTGCTATTACCAGACCAGCCCTTGGACAAGAAAAGTAAAAGCTAAACCCTTTCTCCAAACTTGTAGATCCTATTAAGGGATCTGATCTCCAACACAGAACAAATGGGAACCAAATAATTTTTCACTACTGTGTAGGGAGTAAATATGGCCCTAAATGTTCCAGATCTCAAGCCTGCCTTGGTCTTTTCCTTCCTCTCCCATGGACTCTACTTGTCCATTTGCTCCCCAGCAGCATCCTGCTTCCCTGAGCACTGGCTATCAGAGAGACTCTTGTCTCCACTCTTGCAAGGTCTATGGTAGTTCCTACAAGGGAGAACCACCACGAAGAAGGTTAGACTGTGCAGCCCTTCAGCGATGCTGACTGTCTCTAGAGCAGAGCCGGACTGCTCATGGGGAGAGCAAGACTACAGAGCTCCATCCCCTGCAAGGTGTTCACTGCCTGAGACCATCCAGGATGCAAATGGGAAAGCAAACTAATTCATTTGTCTGTGGGGCATCACTGAAGAACAGCCAGGAAGGACCATTACCCCATGTCTGAATCCGTTTCTTTCTCACAGGAATATTTTGGCTCCTCTCCCTGTATCTACTAGCTGCAGTTTTAGACTCTTAGGGGCTGTGTAGGAGAAGTGGGAGAAGGAAAAATGACAAGATGTCTCTGTCAGTCGACCCCAGTCCATTCTTCCCTGGGGCAGCAGCCCCGAGGCTGAACAAAGCCAGACAGAACAGCCTTCTACTTGTTCTCCTCCAAAAGGAGCTCAAGGTCTCATAGGCAACATGCTACCTCAGAATACAGCTGTTACAGTCCAATAGTTGTTGTCTTCTGATCCAGATTTCCCAGACACCAGAGGCTGTTTGTGCACTCACAGGACTGTTCGTGCGGGAGACGGGAGCACTCGGGGCTTTGGCCAGCCTCTGTGTGCACACCGGTTAGTGCTCGCAAATGCAGGCGAGGCAGCAGTAAAAAAAGACTCCCAGATGTTGCACTTGACTTTCTGTCAGGCTCTTTGCTACCTGTGTGGCCCTGGCAGAGCACAACAGCCTCTTGGATGGGAGCTCCCGCACTGCTGCTGGATCCATCCCGAGATAGGGAGCTGGCTGGTGGTCAGGGAGGAGATGCCAAGCTGCAGCTACTCCATCCCCCCAGCCCCCAACCCCCAACCCATGGGCTGATCTCCAGTATCTCTGCTGGGAGGAGGAAAGAAAGGTTTTATTAATCAAATGCAATAATGATTGAAAGGATGAAAGAGAAGGTTCAAGGGAGCTGCCGGTGGGAAGAAAACGAGTCACTGGAGTGCAGCAGCTGTTTCACGAAGGCTTGCTCTTGAAGAAGTGCTGTTTGTCCTTCACACTCCTTTCCCTGCTCCATCTCCTTCTTGGCCACCGAGCAATGTGACTTTTCCATCCTGTCCTTTCTCTCAGCCCTTCTCCCTGCACTCACACCCACCCTCACAGCATCTCTGGGCACTGCCAAGCACCAGCCACTGCGCTCAGCAACTCCGCTGCTCAGAGCTGCTGGCACACACTGCTCAGTGCAGAGGAGTGAACCACTGTGTCAGATATGGGATCTGGGGGTTGTGCTCAGCCTCTGTCCACCATTCTCTCCTGAAACAAACACCCAAACCCAGAATTAAGCAAATGAGTGAACTGCAAAGCATAAGGATTACTTCCTGCCTTTGTAATCCCAGTTCCAATTTGTCAGCATAAAAACTACCAGTTTCCTTTGACTACTCCCTGTTGGAAATGTCTTTTCCTTCCAAGCTCTCCTTCCTTTCCAGCACCACCACACCCTTCTCCAACCAAGAACTGCAACCATCGACACGCACTGGGTGCAGCTCCAGCCCCAGCTCAGCTTTAGGCACGTTGCACCATGGTCAATTTGAAACACAGACACTCAATCATCCTCCTTCTCTTTTCATACCACATCCCACAAGCACTGAACCGCAGCCAAATTGGGGAGGTACAATGCTTTGGTGGACAGCTGATCTCTGTGAAGTGATACGCAAGCCATCTCCGGACGATATGGTATTCCAAGGCAAGTGAAAAATATTCTGGTTTTACATCAAATTCTCTGCTCCCTTCTGGCAGAAGGTTCTCTACATGTGCAGTCTGGTTTGAAGGTTGCACTCAGCATCCTCATGCACAGGTTAGCAGCTGCAGAACTTCTTCAAGTCTGCAAGGGTTTGCACCAGTGCAGCAGCCACATCAACTCTCATCAAGTACAAGATCCTGAACACTTCCGACCCCCTTTCCATGTCATTGAGCTGGTGTGCTTCAGCTGGCAGCTCCAGGCAGCCCTTCAGCAGTCGCTGTAGCAGGTTCAAGCCAAAAGGTTCCGTCTCCAAAGAGCCAGAGGAGTCTGTGAATGGAGCTGGCTGGGACTTGGAAGGCAAGGAAACCTCTCCTGTTGGGGCCCTGCACTGCACTCCCACATGGAGTCAGATGGAATGGGAAATGACAGCTGATGAAAGCTGCTCTTCATGGCCTTCTAAAACAGCTCATTACCCACCAAATCATCAGTAAGATTCACTCTGGCTCAAATCCAAGCTCAGAGACTGAAGGGGCTGGAGAGCCCACTGCAGTCCAGTGTTGGTGCTGTACTGGGCTGGGTGTTCCAGATGTGTTTCACAGCTGCCTGTGCACAAGGTATCCAGAATTAAGGCTGGATCCTGTCTGTAAAGTCCTAAGCAGCCCCACACCTTGAGCTGTAGGCTGAAAAACTGCAGGAGGAATCAGAGAAGACCCATGAGAATGGCTGAAGTCCTGGAAAGCCCTGGAAATCCTGCTGTGAGTGAAGGAGCCAAGTAAAATCTGTCTGGCTTCACAGTAACCTTTTCTGTCTGTACAAGAAGACACCCAAGACCTACAATGATCTGAAGCCACAACTGTGACGACTGGAGATGCATAAAATTCTTTCATCATAATCTAACCTGTGTGTGCTCCTCAATCCGCTGGGACAAGCCCTTCCCTTGCCACTGCTCTCATTCAAAATGCTGTGCTCACCAAAGCTCTGGAGATGGGGTCTGGTCCATGCACTGACAGGGTGCTCTCTGCAGGAACACGTGAGCTCCAGTCACTGTCACAGCCAAGGGAAGGGCCATGTAGGTTATCAAATGAGTGCCACTAGCTTCCTAAAGCCAAGTGCCAGAACCTCACAGCCACCGCCCTGAGAAGAATCAGGAATACCTGAAGGCTAACAGTCACAAGACAGCACTGACTCACTCCCCAGGTCTCTGGGAACTCAACGGAGCTTCTTTTTGTGTCCTGAAAGGCCACTGTAGAGACGCGGGAGCTGGTCTCTTCTCACAAGTGACTGGTGACAGAATGAGAGGCAACAGCCTCAAGCTGCATCAGGAGAAGTTTAGATTCAATATTAGGAATTTTTTTTTTTCACTGAAAGGGTCATCAGGCCTTGGAACAGGCTGCCCAGGCAGGGGGCTGAATCACCATTCCTGGATGTGTTCAAAAGCCACATAGATGTGGTGTTAGGGAACCTGGTTTAGTGCTGGGTCTAACAGCAGTCTTAGCAGAGTAGAGTTAATGGTTGAACCTGGTGATCTTGGAAGTCTTTTCCAACTGAAATGAATCTGTGATTCTATGATTCATTGTGGAACAAGACACGGCCAGCACTTCTGGCACATAGTACCACTGTCTCCTATCACAGGGGAGAAGAAAGGGGTCCAAAACAACCATCACTAGTCTATTAGGCCGAATGCTGTCTCATTGTTTTCATGCCTGCCTGTACCCATCTCCTGAATAGAAACCTCCATGCCCAGAGGAACCTGATGTTCAGCTGCACCCCAGGAGTGGTACATGGGGGTAGCTGGGGTTTGCAGAGGGGCTGGTGGGACCATGAGCTGCTGCTGTTCTGAAGAAGAAGGACTAAGGGATCTGCATCTTACTGGAAGGATTTCCATTTCCATAGCGGCCTCTCAAAAACATTAGCAGCCTCAGCCTAAGAAGGAGAACGTCTATTTGTGGGTAACAAACCCAGACAGATGCCTCCTGCACGCAAACGGCCAGTGCCTCTGAGACACGGGTCTCTAAATAAATAATCAACAAAACCTAGGGCTGAATGCACAGTTGCTATTTGCATCATAAATAAATGAGGAGGCTTTTATTTACTCATTCTGAGGGCAGAGCTGCTCCTACACCAAAGATTATCATTACTTCAGCACAAGCACTCGGTTCCCACCAGCTGTTTGCTCCTGCGCTGCTCCCCAGGAGACACACAGTGAGAAGGGAAAACAAACACGACATCTCCATCGCCGTGGAGTGCTCAGCTCCCTAATGACCTTTCTTAGCACGGCACTGTCAAGGTGGGGAGGACACAGTGGGACATGTCTGAGCCACACGTGTCCTGCTGGTCAGGAATGTGGAGATTCGAGGCTCCACACAGAATCACAGAATTATTGAAGTTAGAAAAGCCCTCAGATCTCATCCAGCCCAGCCCAGCAATTAACATCACCACATCAGACAGACCAGGGCACTAAGACCCACAGCCAGTCTGTCCTTAAACATCTCCATGGACGGGGACTACACCACTGCCCTGGGCAGTCCATTTCCAGGCTCTGATTACCCTTTCCGTGAGGAAGAGCTTCCTATCATCCAACCTAACCCTCCCCTGGCAGCTTCAGGCCCTGCCCTCTCATCTGTTGCTGCTTGTCTCAGAGAAGAGCCTGACCCCCACCAGCCTACAACCTCCCTTCAGGGAGTTGTAGAGAGGGAGAAGGTCCCCCGTGAGTCTGCTCTTCTGCAGGCTAAACACCCTCAGCTCCCTCAGCCTCTCTTCATCAGACTTTCCCTCCAGTCCCTTCTGCAGCCTGGTTGCTCTTCTGGACCTGCTCCAGCCCCTCAATCTCTTTCTTGAAGTGAGTGTTCCACCACACCAGGAACGTCTCTAGATCCATAGCTGTCAACATTAGAGAGATCTCACCTGGTTGCAAACCATCCTCCTCTGACAGCTCCATGGGAGTAGTTGTACTAGAAACACAACTAGTTTTCTTTTTCAGTAGTGAGTCCTGCTCGCTGCTGAAGCTAGAAAACACCATTTTCCATGAGGAAGTTGCTGCACTGTTTGAGGAGGGACTTAGATAAGGAGCAGCCCAAAGGGAGATCAGAGGGTTTCTTTGATCAAGGAAAATAGTCCTACAGTGGTGGAGAAAGGCCAGTCAGTGACCCGAAACTCCAGAAATAGAAACATTCTACCAAACCAAACTTGGAATTCTCAGTTTCACAAGATACCTTCTGCAGAAGACATCTACCCAATACCCAATACCCTCTTTCGTCCCACAAATTCCACTCATGAATGCAGTGCACCACCAGCTGTTCTCTCTGTAAAGCAAAATCAAACCCTCTATCCACCATCAGTCACAGAATCACCGTCAAGGTTGGAAAAGATCTTCAAGATCATCAAGTCCAACTGTCCACCCTACAACCCCCAAACATGAACTCATCTCCTGAAACACCTTGGCTGCCGAGGGTTTGTTGAACCCCTCCAGGGATGCTGACTTCAGCCCCTCCCTGGGCCTTCTGGGAAGAAGCTTTTCCTAAGATCCAGTCTGAACCTCCCCTCGCACAACTGCTTGTGCTATTGCTAGTAACTAGGTAGGAAAGGCCAACCCCGGCCTCACTACACCCTCCCTTCAGGTAGTTGTAGAGACCAGTGAGACCTCAGCAGCCTCTTCTCCAGGCTGAACAGCCCCAGCTGCCTCAGTCGCTCCCCATCAGCCCTGTCCTGGAGATCAGATCTGCTCATCAGCCTTGCGATGCAGCAGGAGCCCTGGGTGCTGATAACCAATGTTCAGGGCGTAATTCAACAAAAGCCAAATCAAACCAGAAAAGAAGAACAGAAAAGTTCCCATTTCTTTCCCTTAATACCCAGAAATGAGGGAGAACAGCCAGTGCATTTCCAAGGAGAAAAACCACCCTTTCAGGCACAAAATCAATCCCAGGAGGTGCAGCAAGCTGAGCCCTGCCTAGGTTTTATTTAGTTATGTATCAAGTGTTATTGATCCACTGGCTTCAAGCAACCCAGCGAGTGGTGAAACTTTTTCTGCTCTTTATGGCCTGAAAATTGTGTTTTTACGTCTTTGGGTTTGGGGATGACAAACAGCCAGAGCTCCTAGAGGCTCTGAGTGCCGACACACTCCCTGGCCCCATCTGTCAGCTCCAACTGCATCCAGAGCCTGCAGCTCCCTTTGGCTTTGCAATAAAACACAACTGGGTCCTCACTGCTGGACACCATGGTGGCTCCATGCCTTGTTGATGCCACAAGGAGGCCAACGTGTGGGGAGGAGAAAGTAGAACCAGGAACTGACATCAATCCTGGCACCAAACACACAGAGTGTCACTGTCCTCCACCTCCACGTGCATCTTTGGTGACAGGAGGTGGTTAGTCCTGAGCAGATGCAACAAAGCATCGTGAGGAAGCCCAAACCAGACCCTTTAGGAACAACTTCTCTCCAAATACGATTGTTGGCTAACCCAGCTGTCTATTCACGACTCTACTGCATCAGCCAGCTGGGAGCCAAAGCACATTTCTACACTTGAAAGGCTCATTGCAGGATTTGTGTTTCCAGTAGAGCTGTGAGGAGCCCATGGCTTAGTGCGCTGGTCACACTGAGCTTGTCCTCTGCTGTCTCCACAGTGGGGGTACCTTCATCCCCATGGTCCCAGTGAGAGGGGCCCACTGCCAGCCTCAGATCTGGTGCTCAGATTTATCCTTCTTCCCTGCAGGAACATTCACCACTCCAGCACTCATCAGGCTGGCACTAAACTGCTAAGACTGTTCAAAATTAGAGCTGGGAGAAAAATGTGTCACAAAATTTATTTTGCAAAGGAAAAGTCATTTTTAGGCTGGGTTGGGTTTTATTTTCAAAGAAAGTCATTTCCTCTTCCTGCAGCACCACCAGCACTCAGTCCTCCCCCAGCCGCTGAAACCATGGCTCATCTTGCAGAGGAAATCTTGATTTTTCATTGGAAAAAGAAGAGAAAAAAGAGCCAAACAAGCCTGAGTGAGCTGCTTTGGCATAAAGCCGATACGTTTCAGCTCCAACATATTGCCACAACACCTCCAGCGCTAACACCCCAACCAGGGACTGGCAGCACGACTCCAACTGCCATGAGGATGGGCGGCAGCACAGCCAAAGCAAACTGGTTTGGTTTTCCAGTAAAACATGCCACTTCCCAGCTCAGAGAAAGGATGGTTTGCCTTCTGTACACGCACATGGGCCACAGCCCCCCACTACAGAAGCCGGGTGGGCTTGGTATAGGACACAGTGGGTTATGTATTGCCAGTGATAAGTAGATGAGACCAGATGCTGCTGGTCCCAGATAATGGGTCCTGCCTCTGCCACTGCATGTCCCAGACCTGCCTTCACCCTGGCACAGCTGCCCAAGGGGTTTTGGAGTTCTTCAAGGACAGGAGTACATCACCGGATATTAAAACCCCTACTCAGGTGCGCAGCATGGCAAGAGGATGCTGGCTTGAGTTCCTCAGGATTTGAGAGCCCACAGCTTTACCAGTTGCTATTTTTGACACAGATGGGGCTTGAGCAGACTCTTGGATCACAATTAAACCAGGAAAAGTGCCGTGTGGGTGGCACACAGGTGATGCTTTGCAATCTAAAGGATCAAAGTTCCGCAGTCCCATACACAACTGTGCAGCAGCTCTGGTAAAGGGAACTGTTCATTAAACTTATTAACAACCGTGATTAGCATCTGCCTGTAGCACGGTGCTGCTGCCTTCAGCAGATGACAACAGCTACACACAAGCTGTGAATAGCTCCCTGTCTCTTGCAGCCTCTGATCTCCAGAAACTTGCCTGCCTTCCCTAGAGCTGGTTTGGATATACACTTTCTGCTGAAGTGGGGATGGAGCAGTCAGAGCTGATGGTGGAAGTCAGCCCTGCTGCTCGAAGCCCAGTGGAGCCGCAGAGGGTGGAGGAAATGTGTGTGGGACCTCACTCCGTCCGTGGCAGAGATCTGCATCCCTCCTCCAGCTCAAGGAAAGCTGTGACGATGTATGACGTTGGGGTGGTGGGTCCTCTGCTTGCAGCCATGTGGGGTGAGAGCAAAGCCCATTCCCATGTCTAATCCCAGTAAGAATTAAGCACCCATTCTAAGCAAGAGCAGTGGGCAGGTTTTTCCAAACTGGATGGAAGGTGAGCACAGAGCAGGCCAGCAGGTCAGACAAGGAGCATCCTCTGCTAACACAACCCCCACCAGTCCCCCTGTCCCTACTAACTCATCCAGAGCCCAGCCCTCCCCATCAGCTGCAGCATTCCTGGGGGCTCCACAGGATTTTCCTTAAATTGCTGCTAATGGATGGGATTTTGACAGGAGTGTCCCCTTAACATCCTCTCTGGTCTCAAGTAATCTAATTCTGTTTAGGGCTGCACTTTCACATGTGATAGTTCTAATAATACCCAAAGAAATGAAAGATATCCTGACTCTTGACTTTTCAAACAAAAAAATTTCACCAAAACCCAATGTGATTCATTATTCTGGAAAAGAAGCTGTTTATAGTGTGGACTCCATAAACCAGAGAGCCTGATCTAATGCACTATCCAAGAATGTGCTGTTTCTCATTTCAGTACAAACAAGACCTAAATCTGTGTCTCCTTCTCCTTCATCTGGGCTGGAAATGGTTTTATATTCCATCTTGCTTTAAATTAGGGACACAGTCTGTTTTGTTGCCAAAGCCTGCTCTGTAAGATCATCTATTAAACTGTATTTATTTATTATTTGTTATGACAAACAAAAAAAATGACAAAATAGCTACCGAGAGTTGGCTAACCAAGGTCAAGTGCCTGCCCAGGCACCGGCCATTCCAGTTACGGGTCACATCTGCTCTAGAGCTGCAGTAACCTTGTCCCCCGGGCCGTGACACTCAGAAGAGGACATGGGGCTCTATAAACCATGATAGCAACTGCAGGGAACTGGGAATGTAATTCTCCCCCTGTACTGAGCACTGGTGAGGCCTCCCCTTAAGTTCTTTCACTTCAAGAAAGAGATTGAGGGGCTAAAGTGGGTCCAGAAGAGCAACCAGGCTGCAGAAGGGACTGGAGGGAAAGTCTGATGAAGAGAGGCTGAGGGAGCTGAGGGTGTTTAGCCTGCAGAAGAGCAGACTCACGGGGGACCTTCTCCCTCTCTACTCTGCCTCTAGCTGGTGGGGTCAGGCTCTTCTCTGAGACAAGCAGCAACAGATGAGAGGGCAGGGCCTGAAGCTGCCAGAGGAGGGTTAGGTTGGATGTTAGGAAGCTCTTCCTCACGGAAAGGGTGATCAGAGCCTGGAAATGGACTGCCCAGGGCAGTGGTGTAGTCTCCGTCCATGGAGGTGGACTGGCTGTGGGCCTTAGTGCCCTGGTCTGTCTGATGTGGTGATGTTAGTTGCTGGACTGGGCTGGATGAGCTCAGAAGGCTTTTCCAGCCTCAATAATTTCTGTGATTCTGCACTTGGATATGAGATCTGAGGTCAGAAGATATGTCTTGGAGGGATGCAAGCAAGGAAACCCAGACCTGGTACAAGAGGAGAAACGCTATTGATAAGAAGGCAATGGGAGAGAACCCAGCTGAGGTTCAGCGTCTTCCCTGAGATCAAGGGCGGAAGGCAACGCTGGTGAGACATTAGTTAAATCTGAGGCTTTGACGATAGAATGTGGGGGGGCTGTAAGAGACATAGGATCTCCATCCAGTTCAGCCCTCCTCCAGTCCCTCCTTCTCTGCCCTCAGCTTCTGCTTGGCAAAGGAGAGAGATGCAGGTGAACACAAAGGCATCGCTCCATCCGTGTGCACGTCCACAGATCACTGGTGACAAAGATGTTGCTCTCACCCAGTCACTGTTGATTGCAGCTCTGAAACAGCTTGGACATCAGGGCAGACTCATGAATATCTAGTTTTAATGTCCCTGCTTTACTCCTGGTGAATGAAGAGGCAAGAAGAGCCTCCAGTGACCAGTATGAAAAGCCAACAGTAGCGTGGGCTCCATTATACACGTGTCGAGTTTTCCTGCTTTGAAAGTACTGTATGCAGAGCGTAAGACCTCTCAGAGAAATTCTTTCAGCCTGGTGTTTCACCTGCTCTTCCAGACACCGAAACAGTCCCAGGGTTTTCCATATGAGCACTGACTTTGGAGATTCCCCTTAGCTAAACGATTCCTTATTACAGCTCTAAGCAACCATCCTGCCCGGCTCTTTGCTATCACCATGGCCACATTCTGCAGTGCTTCGGGTTCCCCCATCGCAGCAGAGCAAGCCTGCCCATGTTCCCTTGGCAGGAAAGCAGGTCATGAAATGGGATCATAGAATCATTACGGATTGGAAGGGACCTCGAAAGATCATCTAGTCCAATCCGCCTGCAACAGCAGGATCACCTAGACCAAGTCACACAGGAACCTATCCAGTTGGGTCTTGAATATCTCCAGTGAAGGAGACTCCACAACCCCCCTGGGCAGCCTGTTCCAGTGCTCCGTCACTCTCACCGTGAAGAAGTTCCTTCTCAGGTTGATGTGGAACCTCTTATGTTCCAGCTTACAACCATTGCCCCTCATCCTATCACTAGATGACACCGAGAACAGCCCAGCTCCATCCTCCTGACACCCACCCCTCAAATATTTGTAGACATTAATGAGGTCACCCCTCAGTCTCCTCTTCTCCAAGCTAAAGAGACCCAGCTCCCTCAGCTTCTCCTCGTAAGGGAGGTGCTCCACCACTTTTATCATCTTTGTTGCCCTATGCTGAACCCTCTCCAGAAGCTCCACATCCCTCTTGAACTGAGGAGCTCAGTGGCTAAAACTCACCAACACCAAATGCTATTTGAGTTGAACTGACAGCTCCATTTTTACTCCTGTGGTGACACTACAGAGTCCTTCCCCTGCCACCCTGACTGTTTATTTTTGCCATGCTAGTTGCTAGAGAGCTCAGCAGCAAGTTTTGAATCCCGACTATGGCAACTCATCCCATCATGATAAATTCCCTCTGTACTGTATGAATAACTAGACGTATGAATAATTTAACCATGGTTTAATCAACATTCAACTAACAGTTTAAACAAGGTCAACTATGGCATCTCTCTCTACAAGAGCGACAGAGCAAGGCTCTGGGTCTGGTTTCACAGCACAGGAAGGACACACTTAGCCTCAGTGATCTTTTAAACAAATTAATCCTGTGGCACCAGCAAGGCAAGGGCTGGGGCACATTAGCCATCCCTCCTCCTGCTCCACTCAGAAGGCTTCCTATGTCCTTTCTGCTGCAACTGCAGTGTGAGTTGGATGTGAGGGAAAAGAGGTCATGGAAGCACAGTCTGTGCCAGGTCTGCACAGAGAATCACACAATCATTTAGGTTGGAAAAAACGTTTAAGCTCATCAAGTCCAACCATCAACCCAACTGTCCCAAGGCCACCGCTAAACCCTGTCCCTGAGCTCCTGATCTCCATGAATGTGAGACATGTCCAGGAATGGCGATTCAGCCCCTCCCTGGGCAGCCTGTTCCAAGGGCTGAGGACCCTTTCCATGGAGAAGTTTTTCCTAATGTCCAACCTAAACTCCCCCATGAGAGCACTCAGGTGAGTGCCCCTGTGTCCCTGGCTGAGCTGGGTCCACACCATGGAGCTGGGACCACCACCCAGCCACAGCAGAGCAAGCAAATAGCCAGTCTAGAGCTTGGTGCTCCTGTGCTAAGCTTCCTGCAAGTATGGAAACACCACAGGAAACACAACGATAGGGGACAGAAGAAAAAAGGACTCAGACTGTAGCTGAAAAGACAAAACCACCTGAACTAAGCAGACAGCATTGGTGTGAGCAACTACATCCCAGCCCTGGTGCCACCCCCATCAGCAGGAGAGATCTGATGAGCCAAATTCAGAACAGATCATCCATGAACAAACACAGAAAAGATCATCCATAGATATCTGATGGTCTCAAGAAAGGACCATGGTGCTTTCATTTGCCACAGGACCCTCAGTGACTGACAGAGAGCCCTGGCTGCTGCTCAGTGCTAACCCCATGAGAGCTTGACCCAATAGTTTCAGGGTTAAGTGAGTTGCTGCTGGTCTGAAGCTCTGCCATGGTGTCTGTGGGAAGGATGGTTTGGGCCACTCCTCAGCCACAGTCTGAAGCACAAGGGCCCTTTCACTAACAGCAGCCAGCAGTGCTCACCAGGGGACATTTCTGACCTCGGACATGACACCTGACCTGGGACAGCACCCACAAAGCTGTAATATTTCAGGCTTCCCTTTCCAGAGAAGAACTAGAACCTCCCAGAGAAATACTGACGAAAGCAGCATCCTTTACTATCATGCCCCTCAAATCCACAACACAAATCACGTGGCACACACTTCACACCTCCAACACCACCAACAGGGAGAGGAGCTTCTGACATCCATCGCCCCCCAACAAGCAGCAGCCTTCTCAGCATTTGTGTTTCTCAGGAATTGGGGAGATTTCTGCAGGAGAAAATACTGCTAGTTAGGAGTCCAAAATCAGTGGCAGTCGGTCAAGTCCTCTCCTGGACCTTTCAAGACAGTTTCTAAAGTCCTTGTGAAGCCCAGCTCTCCCTCTGCCCCTGTCCTCTGATTTATTAGCTGTTTTCCAGGATTTTATGGCTGTTCCTGCAGTCAGAGATCACTGTGAGCTTTCAGCTTGTGCTGCTGGCTTGGAGCTGAAAGTTTGTTCCTCTCCAAAATTCACAGCCACGATGATTTTATTCCAGGCAGCGAAGGGCATCATCCAGGCCAAATGGTTCATTATCTCTGGCTTTCTTTAAAAGGTCAATAAATGCTCCCTGCTTGGCAGATGGATGAGTGCAGGAGCCACCACGTCTCAGGATCTGTAACATCACAAGGTTATTAGATGGTGAACTCTATCCTAAGCAGAAGCAGCACCAAAAGTTTGTCCAAAAATATAGGGATATTTTGAGGAAATGGTTTTTTAAAAAATTTTCTTTAAAAAAACAAAAATCAGAGAAAAGCAGCACAGTTGGCTCTCAAAGCAAAGAACTCTGTTTTCCAAATACTTAATTTCTCATTCCAGTTCTTTTCTAACCTGTTGCCTCCAGGCCCCTTCCCCTTTTAATTTTTTCTATTGCAGCTACAGGATGGAAGAAGAAAAAGATCAAAAAGAAACTCCCTCCTGCAAAAAAACCTAACGATTCAGCAGCTCCCAGGTCCTACTGCCTTAATGTCACACTGGGAAATTCAAAGCCCAGAAGGATCAGACACAATCAGCAGCTGCAAGGAATCATAGAATCATAAGGGATTGAAAGGGACCTCAAAAGATCACCTAGTCCAATCCCCCTCCCACAGCAGGATCACCCAGACCAAGTTGCACAGGAACACATCCAGACAGGTCTAAAAGTCTCCAGCGAAGGAGACTTCACAACCCCCCTGGGCAGCCTGTTCCAGTGCTCTGTCACCCCACTGTGAAGACGTTCCTTCTTATATTGATATGGAACCTCCTGTGCTCCAGCTCACACCCATTGCCCCTCACCCTATCAAAGCCCGAAAGGATCAGATGCAATCAGCAGCTGCAAGGAATCATAGACTCATTGGATCATCAAGATTGGAAAGGGCATTCAAGATCATGAAGTCCAGCTGCCCACCCTACAACCCCCAAACACTAACCCATCTTCTGAAACACCCTGGCTGCCCATTTGTTGAACCCCTCCAGGGATGGTGCCTCCACCCTTTCCCTGGGCAGCCTGTTCCAAGGCCTTCCCACTCCTTCAGGGAAGAAGATTTTCCTAGTTTCCCCAGGCAGCAACTCCTGGAGTGCTGAGCAAGCACCTCTGGGTGCTCTGGACTGACTGGTGCAGGTCAGCACCCATACCCTGAGCTTACTGGGAATAGGATTACTCAAGTGGGGATGGCAGCACAGCATTAAAAATCCACCTCCTGAGCACTTTGCTACTGGGTCTTGCTGACTTTTAATGCTAGAGGCATTCAAAGACAAATGCTCCAGGCACTCAATAATAACAAGCCCCCAGACCAGAAAACCTCTGGAGTTTGCAGGATCCAATCACTGTGAAATCCAGCAACCAAACTCCTGGCCAGAACTCAGGAACTCTGACTTCCACAAGAACCAGCATGCCCAGGAGCTGTTCCCACACAACCTCGACTCCCTGTCAACCTTTACAGCCCCACAGCTCTCCAAGGAGTGTTGGCCAGTGCTCATGAGCACCAGCCCCAAATTCCCAGCCTGGCAACACTTAGTAAAACCCCAACTTGAAGCTTTACAGACCTTCATGGAGCCCAAGCTGAGTTTTAGTAACTCCAGTAGCCGCCTGGACAGAGCATCCTTTATAAACCTCATTAAGCTTCTGCTTTTAGCAAATAATTGCAGTGCAGACAGAGAAAGGATCTGCCAGGCAGAAACACTCAAGCTGGCAGGATGGGCTCCCAGGGCTCCCAACACCCAACCCTCTGTCCCAGATATGGGGGTCACAGCAGCACAGCCAGCCTGGTTCTGAGCCATGAAATGAGATGCAGAGAAAGGATGAGAGCAGGGGCAGGTTGTGGGCTGGAGGGAGAAGGAGCAGGGGAGACCAAAGGACCCAGAGGTGATGGTCCCCACTCTACTCCTGAATTTCTCCACACTATTTCCAGTAGCAGAGGCATCGGCTTGCCCAGAGCTTCTGCTCCACTTGCTGCTGCAGCTGCTCAAAGGATGAAGGCGGCAGCTGCAGATGCAAAAGTGCTGCTGTCAGGCAGGGTGGGTTTGCCATCCTGGGGGGAAATCACAGTGTGAGGTTGTAGAGGAATGATCAGTCCTATGGCAGTCTGCAAAGGGCCCCTGTGTCATCACCATGGTCTCAGCTGGGAAATTCAACCTCAAGCTTCCAATTCCCAAAACAATAAGAACTAGTAAGAGACAGCTACTGTGGCTGGTGTGTCTGCACAGTGGGCACACACACCTTGGGGAGCTTTGGGGCACACAGGGCTCCAAATGACTCTAGGAACGAGGTGCACTCTTGGATCTGTGATATTCCTTAGCGTGTCAGCGTGTCAGGTGGTGGAGGCCCCATCCCTGGAGCCATTCAAGGTCAGTCTGGATGGGGCTCTGGGCAATCTGTTCTAGTTAGAGATATCCCTGCTTGTTGTAGGGGGGCTGGACTAGATGGCCTTTGGAGGTCCTTTCCAACCCAATCCATTCTATGATTCTATATCCCAAAGGATCCCCAATCCCTGCTGCTCTGCCCTATAGCTGAGCTCTCCACATCCGTGTGAGACCAAAGGACTCAGAGGACGGATCCCTCTAGGCTCCTCGAGGCAGGACCTGTCCAAGGCTCCGGTTGTGACTGCCCCTATTTCACCTCACTCCCCAAAAGGCACTTGGATACTCAGAACTTCTCAGCCCTATAAATCAAACTATTGTAGCTTTAAGGCGTCACTCCAAAAAGAAAAGGCCTTTGAGCGCAGCGAACAGCACTGCTGCTCCTCCACGCACCATCTGCTTGCCAAGATGAAAAGCTCCAGGCTGGCAGAGGCTTAGTCATTCGGACAAGAATAGGTCCCACTCTACTTACACTTCCCAGATCCTAAAATAAAACCCATGGCAAGTAATTGACTGTGGTTACTCTGCAGCAAGCACAGAGCTTGTGTGAGGAAACACCTGATTCAGCTTTACCTCCTCCCAGTGCAGATCCAAAAAATGAGCAAAGCCCCAGGAGGACCCCATGATCAATGGTGCCTCTGAGCAGCCTTAGCAAGTCCTATTATTTTTCAGAGGGGGAAGGGAATCTGCGGCTTCAGAACATCCTTACAAACATGCCCGACAGCTCTGCCACACACAGACCCGTACTGTCCCACTTGGTGGGATAAAAACACATGGTGTGCTGCAGTGCTGAGAGGTGCTGAGCCTCCAGGCTCTGCATGTCCCTGGGCACTGGGATCTGGCCACCAGCCCAAATTTCAGCATCTGACTTCCCTTCTCAAGTAGCTCAAAAAAGGATTTTAAACTGCTCATGGTTCTCTAAGCCAGGGTATTTGAGGAGAGACAGGTGGATTTGTGGGTTTGTGTGGGTTTCTACACCTTGAAGCCTCAGATGCCTCTTGTTCTCCAGGAACCTTAAGGCTCCCACCTTGCTGCAAGGGCTTGAGCAAGGCCACACAGTGTAGCCAGCCCTGTGTACACCATGGTATCGCAGGATTGCCCACGGGCAGAGTCTATTCCCTACACACATGGAGAGCCTGGACCCCCCTTCCAGCACCCCAGCAGGCTCTGGGACATGGTATGATGCCACTGTCCCAACATCAGAGCAAACCAGCCATCTGAAATTTGCTTCACTATGCAAAGTAGTAGCTGTTATCCAACCCTTCCAAAGTCTTCCAGCCACCTCTCTTCTTTCCATGCTGGGAGAGCTTCTGGCCCATCAAGCAGATGGTGCAATCTGAATCACCCTGGGAATGGCTATTTAGCTGCACCTCAAGGGGAGCACCCCACTACTCAGTGCCATGCCCAGGCTACACAAGAATGTTGCCTGGCACAAACATTTTTACATACTTCAGAGCAGATGTCCCTAGGTTCTTGATGTCCCTGGGACTCCATTTGCCCTCTTTTATTTGCTGCTCCAATACTCTGGTTTTCCCCCAGTGCCCAGCAGCCCCCAGCCCTGGCTGCTCCTGTGCCGTAACCCATCTGGCTCTGTGGGGATGCAGCTGTTCACCCCAACCCTGCAAAAATCCAGCTGTGCCTTTCCCTGGGCTCTGCACTCATCCTTCTCCAGGGTGGGTGTCCACGATCCCCATTTTCTGGGAGAAGGGCTGGGTGAGCCAGGGAAGCGGTTGCTGCTCTTGCTCAGGGTGTTCTGGCTTCTTTAACTGGTGGTCTCCAACCTCAACAGTATTTAAATCTCATCTTGTTGCTCCCCCACTCCCTTTCTCTTTGTCACCTGCAAATTTAGACGAACAAGGAGGTTTGACAAAGTGCTCCTGGATATGTTAATAAACCCATTAGTGTCTGCCTGTCTGACATATAACCTGCAGAGCCTCTGCTGTTTACTAATACGATTGTCAAAGCAGGGCACCATTACTTTTTAATGACATTTCATAGCACTCCAGTTGAAGTAATATCCTGGGACATGATAATCAGAAAGCCATTTAGCCACACAACTATTTGCTGGGGAGAGGCTGGTGCATGAAAGATGCTCATTTTGTCAGAATTAAAACATTGGTGTTTGCTCCATAAGTTGTGAGAGCACTTGGTGGGGGGCTGGGGAGAAACACCTCGTGCAATATTTATCAGAAGCCGCTCAGTTCAGGTAAATGGGGCTTCAAAATGAAATGTTGGCAAAGGTTATTATTATATTCACTCTACCTTTTCCCTGCCATGCATCAATCGACGGCTCCCACACACGATGTGCTGAATAACCAACAAGATCTGAAAGCCTCTGGGTAAAGATGAATTCTGAAGTGGCACAACTGGCCATTGCTAGCCCAGCTGGGTTTATGACTTCTTTTGGAGGAGAGCAGTGGCTACAGCACACAGCAAGATTGATCTGATGTTATAGAGGACCACTCATGATCCTCTTGATTTCCAAATACTTTATAGGGTGGTGAATGTGATGTGAAGATGTTGGTGGCACAGTGACTGCAGACAGCCCTGCTGCCCCTACTAATGTAGTCAGGTGGGATTCTGGCTCTTCTCCCAGCCAAACAGTGCCAGGACAAGAGGGCAGGGCCTGAAGCTGCCAGGGGAGGGTTAGGTTGGAGGTTAGGAAGCCCTTCCTCACGGAAAGGATGATCAGACACTGGAATGGACTGCCCAGGGCATTGGTGGAGTCCCCATCCCTGGAGGTGTTTAAGGACAGACTGATTGTGGTCCTCTGCTTCCTGGTCAGGCCGGCATGATGACGTTGGGGTGGGCTGGGCTGGAAGAGCTCAGAGGGCTTTTCCAGCCTCAATAATTTTGTGATTCTCTCCCCAGTTTGGCTGGACAGGACTAGCTCAGAGCTTTGCACTGGGCTCAAGAGGCAACAAAGAATGCTCAGCCAGGGAAGAAGCAACTGAGGAACCCCCTGACACATCCCCCACAGCCTCACAGCTGCACTGCGGTCACTGAATAAAGCAAAGAAATTACCCCATGCCAGATAAAAATGCAGAAACTAACAATCCATTAAATAAATACTTAATTAATAATTTTTCCCTTATTTTGAGATAAAGAACTAAGGGGATCCCTCAGTCAGTCTGGCCAGAACAACCTTTCTGACAGAAACTACCAATGGAGGCAGTGAAAGCCTCCCATCAGATGGTAGATAGGGCTGATTAAAGCTGTGCCTGCACTATTAATAGGAGCAGGGTGCCTTTCTGTCATTATTATTAATTATGCTGCCATGATTACTATCTGTTCATCCCCCCACCCAACCTCCCTTCTAGAATCCCAGCTCTGGCTGAGTGCAGATGAATACAAATTCTTACTCTCTTATTGTTCCCCATCTTCAAGGGAGGGGGAAAAAAAGCCCCAAAAGACCAGAAAATTTTATTTACAGGATTTGTTGTTAGGGTGTGAGATAGTGTGAGACTGCACATGAGAAAGTGAGTGAGTGGGTGGTGGGAGATGAGTGGGTGGGATGCACATGGGGGCATTTGTCTGTGAAGAAGGCACAAAGGAAAGAGCTAAGCCAAAGAAACAGCCCTTGTGTTTCATGTTGAACCCACTGGGCTGACTCACCATTGTCCCTTTTGCAGGAGCCACCCCACATTTGGGGTCTGACCTCCTGCAAACTCACTGGTATGGCCCTACCTGGAAGCCAGGTTCTCCCAAACTCTCAGCCTCTGGCCCAAGATAGTCAGAAATCTTCCTTTACCAAATAATTAGACTGTGATAAGAAGAAACAAATGGGTCCTTGGAGCAGTAAGGGCTGCAATAAGAGATGAATTATTAGTCCAAGATAAATATCTTTTGATAAATGACTGGCCCCAAGCAAGGAAGGATTCAGCAAAACACAACAACATCCTTGTTGTGACACAAGAAAAGGGAAGGAACAACCTTATAAGGGACAACAAAGCCTCTGTGCTACCACCTTGACCAATTGACTAATCAAGTGTATCCCACGGCATCAGTACATTCCTCTCCGTCCGTTCATTACAGCACTGAGACATGGAGGACAGCAGTGATGTGCCCAGCTCAGGACCCATCCTGAACCCCTGGATGGGGATCCTCTGACAGAAGGGGCAGGAGGGCAGGGCAGAGCCCACCAACACAACCCAGGGAGTGATGTCATGGCCCATCTGAGTGGCTTTTCCTCATGAACCAGCACCAAGCCACAGCAGGCTGGGACAGAGCAGAGATGGAGACAGGCCCAGCCTTTGTTTGACAGCTGGCTGAACAGGAGCCAGCGTGGTGCCCAGGTGGCCAAGACGGCCAACAGCATCCTGGTCTGCATCAGGAATACAGTAACCAACAGGAATAGGGAGGTGATGGTGCACCTGTACTCTGCACTCAAGAGACCACACCTTGAGTACAGCGTCTAGTTTTGGACACCACAGTATCAGTAGAACATTGAGGTGCTGAAGCAGAACCAGAGAAGGACAAGGAGGCTGGGGAGAGGTCTGGCAAACTGGTACTATGAAGAGCAGTGGAGAGAACTGGGGTTATTTAATCTAGAGAACAGGAGGCTGAGAGAAGACTTTATTGCTCTCTACAGCTGCTTAAAAGGAGGTGGTAGCAAGGCTGCTGCTGGTCTCTTCCAAATTATTAATGATAGGATGAGGGAAAATGGCCTCAAGTTGCATTAGGGAAGGCTTAGGTTAGATCTTAGGAAGAAGTTATTTCCTGAGAGAATTGTTGGGCACTGGAACAGGCTGCCCAGCGAGATTGTGGAGTCACCATCCCTGGAGGTGTTTAAAATACAGGTAGCTAGAGACCATGGTCTAGGGGTTAGGGAGATGTTGGGATGAGGGCTCGACTTCTGCCATTTCCCTTAGCATTCGTGAGTGCATCTCATCAGGGTCCATGGAGTTATGTACATCCAGTTTGCTCAACTTATCCCTAACCCAGTCCTCATCAACCAGGGCAAACTCCTGTCTTGTCTCAACTTCCTCTGGGGCCTCAGCAATCTGGGGCTTGATATCAGGACAGCCCCAAAGAAGATGTTCAGTATCAATGCTTTCTCTGTATCCTCTGTCTTCAGGGCACCCACCTCTTTCAGCAGGAGTCCTACATTGCCTCTACTTTTAGATTTTCCTGCAATGTATTTGAGGAAGCCCTTTTTGTTGCCCTTGACCTCTCTTGCAAGGTTGAATTCCAAGGAGGCCTTGGCTTTCCTAGTTGCGTCCCTACATCCTCTCACTAGAGCCTTATAATCATTCCATGTAGCCATTCCGTCCTTCCGTGACATATAGACTTTCTTCTTCCTCTTGAGTTTGCCCATCAGCTCCCTGTTTAACCACACACGTCTTCTGCTGCCTTCAACAACTTCCTACCTGTTGGAATGCTCATGTCTTGGGCTGGAAAGAGGTGGTCTTTGAATGGTAACCAGCTGTCTTGGGTCCCTTTACCAGCCAGTACCCTGTTCCATGGGATTTCCCCTAGCAATTGCTTGAAAAAGCCAAAGTTGGCCCTCCTGAAGTCCAGGGTTGTGATTCTCCTAGGTGTTCTGTTCCTGCCACGTGAGATCCTGAACTCCACTATTTCATGGTCACTGCAACCGAGGCTGCCCCCAACCTTCACTGCTTCAACTGGACCCTCCTTGTTAGTGAGTACAAGATCCAGCAGCACTCCTCTCCTAGTGGGCTCCTCCATCGTTTGCATCAGGAAATTGTCACCAATGCACTGGAGGAACCTCCTGGACTGTGGATGGCTGGCTGAGTAGGACTTCCAGCATATATCAAGGTAGTTAAAATCCCCCATGAGAACCAGGGCCTGTAGCTGTAAGGCTGCTGTCAGCTGCCTGTAGAAGACCTCATCAACTTCCTCGTCCTCATCTGGTGCCCCTTAATCCACACCCACAAACTCTCAACTCTCTCTTCATCTGCCCCTGGGCAGAACTCAATACATTCCAGTTGCTCTCTCACGTAAAGAACCCATCCCGCCTTGCTGACCTGTCCCTCTTGAAAAGGACATAGCCATCCATGACTACATTCCAGTCATGTGAGCTGTCCTACCAGGTCTCTGTAACTGCTCCCAGATCATAATCACCTGGCTGGACACAGATTTCTAATTCCTCCTGCTGATTCCCCATGCTGCGTGCATCGGTGTACAGGCATTTCAGGGAGTAAGCTGAGCGCTCTGATTTCACCCTAGGGCAGCGAGAGGCCACCTGATTTTCATTAAGACCAGAACTCTGTCCCATTGGTGCTCGCTCATCAACTATCCCACCCCACCTCGAATCTAAAGTCCTCTGAATGAGTCCTGCCTACTGCTGCCCCAGAACCCTTTTTCCACTGTGAGATAAACCTCTTCCATACCTATCTGTAAGGTCTTATGCCTGATAAAACCAGTTATTGTCAAAGAACCCAAAGCCCTGCCTGTAAAGCCAGTCTCGTAGCCAGGCATTAATGGACTGAATCGTTCTATTCTGACCTGTGTCCTCACCCCAAAATGGAATAAATGATGAGAATACAATTTGTGCCCCAGAGTCTTTCACCAAATGTCCTAATGCCATAAGGTCTTTCTTCATTCCCCTCAGGCTATAGAATACAGCTTCCTCCCCACCTATCCCCAGCAGTGGGTTATAGTCAGCTGTTCTCAACAGGTTAGGGAGCAACCTAGTGATATCCCTGATTCAGGCTCCAGGTAAACTGCAGACTTCCCTATGATAAGGGTCAGTTCTGCATATTGGGCCCTCAGTCTCTTTCAGGAGCGAGTCTCAAATCACCAAGACCCTTCTTTTCTTTGTGGAGGAGGTTGTCATATTAATGGAAGATTTCCTGGATTTATGTGACCTTGCTGGGACCTCTGGTATGGGTTCTCTATCCTCTATATCCTAATTAGACAGGCTGTCTTCCAATAGGGGTTTATATCTGTTACTCGGTGGCAACCGAGGAGGTGAGGCAGGCAAGGGTGGTACCTGCCTTCTGCCATGACCCTGCACTTGGCTCCACTCACCCCTTCTACTTGGGCTTCTGTCCTGGTCCTCCTCTGCTGCTGCGTTGTTACCATTTTATTTTTTTTTTTTTGTTTTTTGTCCCGTGGTGGCTAAAGCAGCTAAAGTGGCTCACTGCTGCATGCGGTCTGAGTGCGACTTCTGGTTTCGCCACCCTTAAAGGCTCTGGCTTTGCATCCCCTGTAGTGTTTGCCCGGCTTCTCCTGCAATAGTACCCAAACCTCAGTGGCTGCCTCCCTGCTCCTCCGAGCTTTCCTGTTCAGGGAACCCCCAGATGACCCAGAAACCTTGATAAAATAGTGTTCAGGGACTGACACTCTTGCTGCTGCAATGAATTTGTGTAGTTTGCCTTGCATAATCAGGCTATTCACATCTCATTCACTTGTGCACTCCACAGAGCTTGGGTGCTCGTGAAATGAGAGTCTGCAAGCAGACTACCTCCAAACCATTACTGAGCCTTGGGCAAAGGTGCTAAAGACAGACCAGTTTATCAACCTTGCACACAGCAGAGATCTCCTGGAGTCTTGATTCATGGACCCCAGAGGATTAACGACCTCTCTGCAGTTCAATCAATTTAAAATACCTTTGGTACAGAGAAAAATATGGTCTTGTGAGACAGCAAATTATTCTGTTCAGCTTCTGTATTCTATCAGCTGAGGGGGGCAAAGACTTGGTGTGAAGTCGCACCTTGGCCAACTCACCAAAGACTGTAAAGACCTACCATGTTACCTTCACACAGTGAAGAGCAGAGCTCTCTAGCCAGTCCCGAAACGCACATCGCACAGGATGAGAGAGGAGATCTGCAGCCCATCCACTTGCGCATTGCCCTGTAAAGCAGAGGGAGGGTGGTCAGTTCTATCTAGCATACCTGGAGTTACCCAGTGATATTCTAGGTGGAGAGGTTAAACAATGGCTGCTTGGTCTCTGCTGTCAACTGAATTAACTTTGTTGTCAATTTCTAAACTGAGAAAATCCAGGATACTGTCAAACAGCTCTAAAACGTCATGAAAACTGAGGACATCTCTAGTCAACAAGTTCTGAAGAGCCATGATAAAACCAACAGTGTTCTTCTGGTTCTCCTTACATAGACATGAGTGAAGAACATGGGCTGATGGCTCTCCTACAAGGTCCCTCCCAATGTCTGTGTCACAACACAAAGACTGGAGTAATTTTTGCGATACCCAGGATTGAACAGCAGAAGACGACATAACACTCTGTCCCTGAGGCCACAAGAACCAACAACAACCTAACTCTGCTAGGTTTTACTGACAAACCAGAGCATGGGATTTCATCACAAGCACGGCATCTGACCCCAAACCCACAGAAATAGAATTAATAGTAGTGTAGTTAGCCTCCTTGTCAAGCTGCCCTCCAGTAGGAGCTCACAGACATAACAGGGCCTCCATGGATGCTGCAACAGGCAGCAAAACATGTGTGATATCGAGTCACCATCTGGGCAACTGCAGCTTAGTGAGTGTAGACTTAGTAACCAGAAAACCAGATAAACACTTTGACTAAGCAAGATGTACTCAGCAGACTCAGCAATAGGTTTGGTCTACTACTAAACCTGCGGGTGGTTCCAGTTAGGGGAGATGGATCTCACATCATTCTTCTGCAGCTTGAGAGCTTGATCCAGGTGCCTACGTGCAGGTATTCACACCCAGTGCCACTGCAGCTGTGGCAGAAGTGCCAGTTGCGCTCAAATGTCCCAATGGCATGATGGGCTTATTGGGCAGTTCAGTAATACCTGAGCAGGAAACAGTAATGACAGTTTGAGGGTTCTGGGGTGGAGAGGAGCTGCTCACACTGAGATATTTACAGTGCTTCATAATTCAGCTTATCAAAATGAAGAAGTACCTTATTAACAACGAAGAGCACTTGCTAGAGAGCTCTCTTACAGCAGAACACTTTAACATAACAGACAAAGCCATAGCAACATCCAATGGCTGAAATCAAACACCAGACAAATTCAAACTGCAAGGACAGTGCCATTTTGTAATTGAAAGAGTAATGAGCCATTGGAATTACTCACTCAGGGCTGTCATGAATCCTCCACCATCCGAGTGGATGCTGCTCTGGAAAGAGCCACATTGCGGGCACGTATTTCTGTGTTTGAAAACTACTGGTGAAGGCTTTCCAGCCTGCTTGAGTTGTTTTTTCTCAAAAAGACAAACATGAGAAGTGTTATGCTGCTCAGAGATGGAGAAGAGAGGTAGGATAAGTTTAAACCAATAGACAGTGACAATACTAGGAACAAGACTTGGGTCACCATCTTCATTGTTCAGCCACTCTTCTACACTCTGAAGTGGTCCAGAGCCCCAGAACTGCTCCAGGAGCACCTCAACACCAGGCTCAGCAAGTCACAAGGACAGATTCTGATGAGGTACAGGGGATGGAGCTCATCAGCCAAGCACTCCTGCTGGAAGCACCTCTGAAACTGATCCTGGCAAGAAGTCAGGACATTCAGGTAAAGCAGGGCTTTACTGAACTGTCCCCATTTCCAGGGGGGACCTCCCCAGTGCCTGTCTGCTAGGACTCAGCTCTTCCAAGCTCTTGCCCAATAGAGCTGCTCACAGAGCATGTACAGACAGTGTTCTGATGACATGCTCTGAGGACAGTGCTCCCTCCTTTTCTCTTCTCCAGGCACATTTCTTTGCATAGGACACAGGACAAAGTACACAAGAGGTGTACTTTCACCTTTCTTCCAGCAGGCAAGTAAAAACAGAAAGCCACAGGGGAAATGGCCATCTGCCAATAGGTTCCCTCTGCACTGGACCCATTGTCTGAGGATGCCTGCTGCCAGTCATTGTGGAACAGCAATAAACACTCAGGTTCAGATACTCCCTCCTTGAGAAAGTCTATTTTGCTGACTTCAGGGGTTTGCAATAAAAATTAGCAGGAAGGGCAAAGCAAGGTGAAGTACTGAAGGTTAGACTGGCTCCCTGTTGTGCCCTGGGAAAGGGGTAAACCCCAGAACTGCGTGAATAAATGATTTCTTTGCTATTCTGGCAAATAACTTCAGGTTACTCTGAACAAAAAGGCACAGAAATCAATTCACCCCACATGAAATAAAAACAAGTTTTAAAGATGCTTAAACATCAAATAAAAACTTTCACCAGTTCTGTCTAGTTTCATCTAGGGGCTGAGAAAAAGGGCTTCTGAGAAATTAAACTGTGCTGAAGTTTTAAGACACCTGTTTTGGAATAACCAAGAGAATGTCTCAGACTTGGAAAATACAGAGCGAAGCCTTTGGAGTTATAACCATTCAAGATGGTCTTTTTGACTCCAAAGACATCATAAATTGTAGAGCATTTTTATAAAATCTCTCTGCGGATGCACTGGTGAGGTTTCTTCTAGATCATAACCAGGGACGACTCTGCAACTCACCAGCTTGGACCAGCCCAGACAGAGAAACTCTGTTCCTCCTCTCTCCCCAGTCTTTGCCTGCACACACATCACCACAGTTAATACACAAAACACCATTCACTACAGTAAAAGTCCAGAGCACACAGTTAGCTCTTACACTGACCAATCCGGGACCAAAATCTGGAAAAACAAGGGTGAAATATTGAGCCCTCAGAAGGTTCAAACTGAACTGCTGCCTGTTCCTCAGGCAGATGTGAAAATATTCTAAAAGTGCCTTTAGCTTTACTCACTTGACTTCACTGTTTCACATTCAGAGAGGATGCTCCAGATTCAGACATGAGAGGGTGACTCAGGGCAAAATCCAACCCTTAGGGGTGATCTTTCAGCTTCACATCAGCCCTATGTGCCCAACCCCCTGGCTTCAGAGCTACCTGCATTGCTCAATATTCTGCCTAATTTTGTGTTGTACCATGGGCTGCAAGTCTATGGTTCAAGACATGAGGCTTGTATGGGGCTCCTGAACACCTATAGGGCTCCTCAGAGTGCTCTGCAGTCATGGTGTCCGTTCTCAGGATTAGTTAATAGCTCAGAGTAAACAGCTTCTCAATGACTTGGATGCTACTGAAAAATGTCCAGACTGTTGTTGAGGAATTCTGTCACTAAGAATTACCCAAGTCGCTGTGGACATGAGAAGGATTGTTATGACAATAAGGTGGGAACTTAACCACAGAGAGACTGAAACCACCTGCGCACAGACACACAGGATGTCAGCACTTCAACCAGCTGTGGCCAAACCCAGCCCAGTAGCTCTTCCTTGTGACCATCAACAGAATGGTTCAGTGGGCAACACATGGTTGAATCATTTGGCTGGATGGGCCTGAAAAGTGGAATATGGAGGGTGAGCTTCATGAAGAACCCCTCCCAGCAAAGCTGGTTGAACAGACCGTCTGACTTTGGGCATTTTCCTTGGACTGAGTGAAATCCCACAAAAGATGACCTGTGGAAGGGACAGCAGATGGGCCCCACCAACTCATGGGTTGAGTAGGTATTTTCCACATCTCACTGTGAAGCTGTGGTATTTTGTTAGTGCAAGTGCATCACCCCCAGCCAAACCAACAGGATAACAGGATAACTATCTGGGATTCAGGCAGAAACAAATAAGACTGGGAGGTTATAATCACTGGTCTGTGCATCCTTCCTGTTTCAAGACTTCAAGGTTTGCTGTTTTCTGAAATGACTGCCCAGTTTGGATCAGCCCAGGGGTCCCAGGAGGCTGGATACACAGAGCTACAGGTACCTCTTCCCTTGGAGCAGTAAACACAACAGTGAACCACAGGAAAAGCAGGATGGATGAGAAATTCTTCCCGCACAACAGGAAATACAGCGGTCAGGATACCAAGAGGGTGGTCTGCCTGTTAATTCAGGAGACAGAATTCAAACTGAAAGCTCCATGTGGAGCAAATTAGCAGAAACTAATTCTAATCCATCCCACGCTGGCACAGAGGCATGTCAGCCCTGCTTAAAACTGCATGTCCCTTCAGATCGCGGCTGCCCCTTCTCCTGCACGGGGAGAGAACAAGACAGAGGGAGGCCGTGTCACAGTCTGTGTGCAGATGGTCCATATTACTGAACCTCTGTGGAGTATCAGCCACTTGCCCCTGTGCCCCATGATAAATCACAGTCTCCTTCAATGCTCTCGGGGAAGAGCAATGCTCTCCCAGACTCTGATTTGGTTTAAAGTCTGACTGGTTAAAGAGATGTAAATACCAAGCCCCTAATTATCATCATCATCCTGTTTAGGGAACTGCTGACATCTCTGGGCAGCTCCTCCATGTCTCCTGCACCCCAGGAGCAGGTCTGGAGCCCATTTCCGGCAGCCTGCAACAAGCTGCTTTGCTTTAGTTGACATAAGCGCGGTCTGTCAGCTCGGGCACCCTTGCTTTCTGCTCAGTTTAGACTTGCTTGGGAGCAGTTTAGCAGCTGGAACCAAAGAGCTCACAAACCTCACCACAAAGGTGCCCATTCAGCGGCCCTCAGTCCCCCAGGTCCTACCCAACAATAGCATCCTCTGTGTGGTGGCCTCGGGGACGCTGTCCTTGATTCCCGCCTGAGCAGTGGGGGAAGTGACACTTTGAGTGACTCTTGGGGAAGGCTCTGCCAAACCGTGTGTGTTCACTTTCTTCTGCAGACAGAGAACTGAAGGAACAACCTGCTGGGCCAAAGTAAATACATTTGGCATCTTTCCTGTGTCTGCCCCGGCACGTTCGCGGCGCTGAAACTGAAAACAGCCCTGAACCTTATTTACACTAAAGTCTCCTTCCATCACTTCGGCAGTAGGAAGGGGCTGAGTCTCGGTACATATTATATTTTCTTTTCAACAAGTGTAAATGAGGATGGAGCTTTCACGTTGCTTAAAATAGATGTAAATGACCCTCTGTGCTGTCAGAATGGTGTCGAGAGGCATTCCTGCAATAAAAAAACCATCAGCCCCATTATGCTTTCAGATCATGCTCCATTCCTGCAGGTTTAGTTTCCCAAGCGTGGGCAGTTCCCTTGACCATAGCGATCTCTGTGGAGACTTTACTCAGTCAAGACTAAAACCAGGGGCTGAAGGTGTGTGAGCTCAGCTACACAGTGAAACCTTCACTCTAAACTGGATTTGAAGACCCACATGGGAGAGTCACAGAATCACAGAATCACAGAACATTAGAGATTGGAAGGGACCTTGAAAGATCATCCAGTCCAATCCCCCCGCCACAGCAGGATCACTCAAATCAAGTCACATAGAAACATGTCAAGGCAGGTTTTAAATGTTTCCAAAGAAGGAGACTATACAACTGCCCTGGGCAGCCCCTTCCAGTGCTCTGTCACCCTCATTGTGAAGAAGTTCCTTCTCATATTGATGTGGAACTTCCTCTGTTCCAGCTTATACTCACTGTCCCTTGTCCTATCACCAGAGGACATTAAAAAGAGCCTGGCTCCATCCTCCTGACACCCACCCTTCACATATTTATCAACATTAATGGGGTCACCCCTCAGTCTCCTTTTTTCCAAGCTAAAGAGACCCAGCTCCCTCAGCCTTTCTTCATAAGGGAGAAGTTCCACTCCCTCCACCATCCTTGTGGCTCTGCGATGGGCTCTTTCAAGCAGGACTGAGGGGCCCAGAACTGGACACAACATTCCAGATGTAGTCTCACCAGGGAATAGCAAAGGGAGAGGACAACCTCTCTGCATCTACTAACCACTCTGCTTCTAATCCACCCTAGAAGCCCACTTGCCCTCTTAGCCATGAGGACACATTGCTGCATCCTGGTCATTCTGCTGTTGACCAGAACTCCGAGGTCTCTTTCTCCTACAGTGCTCTCCAAAGAGAGTCCCTGTCTCAAAGAGGCTCTAGACCACTTGCAACTCATTTATTCTTCCTATTGGTTGTTCTGGAGTAATTTTTACAGTCTTCTTTACAAAACCATGAAAGGGAGAAAGTAAGAGGCAGGGAGAAAACAGGACATGTTGGGCTGCCATTGGAGTCTTGCTGCCTCACAGATGGACTTGCCATGCCTCCTGCTCAGTCCCAGAGGAAGCCACCACCGTGGATCCCTGTTCAAGCCACTGACTTTGCTCAGTTTCCAGTTTGCTATGTGCAAAGGAGACCCTGATGAGAAGGGAAATGGCCTTGAATCTCTACTGTTATATTGTTTATGCAGAGGATGAGTCCCTGGCCCAGGTTGCCCAAAAAGGTGGGAGAGGCCCCATCCTTGGAACCATCCCAGGATGGGTTGGGCCTTGGGGGTCTAAGCAACCTGCTCTGGTTGGCTATGTCCCTGCTCACTGCCGGGGGTTGGACTAGAGGAGCTTTGAAGGTTCTTCCCACCCAAACCATTCAGTGTTCCTATGAAGTGCACTGGTTAGCCTTGAACATGTGGGTTTTGAGCACTGACCCCACAGGCAGACAACTGGCTGGGTGAGCTACATCCAGTTTGAGTGGTTATGGTGGGTTATGTAACCTCCATCCCTTCTGTCTGATTAATGTGGAGGAGGTGGAAGCTGATCCAGAAGCGGTCTCAGACCAGACAATCTGGCAGCCCAGGGGAAGGTCTCTCAGGCTCAGCCCTGAAGAGAGTGTCTCCAGGTATCTTACAGTTGCAGAGCCCTCCTGCTTTTCCACCTTCCTGTTGCTCAGTACAGCAAGTACATTTCTAGAGCCCTTAAAGGAAGGTGATATATTTCCACATTACTGTCTTTTGCCAGTGAGTGAGCTCTAGAGCCAAGAAGGGTCTGGCTGTTACCCTGATTAATTACTGCCGGTGCTCCTCGCTGCCTGAACTGCCTTCTCCTCTTTCAGCTCCTTCTTGTGCTATGGACAACTGAAACAGGGCTTTCATTCCACCCTTTGGGCTATGCAATCCAGATTCCATCCACACTACTGCAGCCCCAAGCTGTCTCACTTCGCCAAATAAGGTCTGTCACAAACCCCACCAATCCGTTGGAGCCACCATCATGTGCACAGACAGGTCATCAATACAATCCACCCCTAAGAGCTGGAGTAAGCGATGCTCAACCCAACTGCAAAGTAAGTTACTGGAATGTGCTGAGGCTGTGTCAGCCCAGCCCATCCCCAGAGCCACTCTGTGGGCACTGCTGGCCCAGCACAGCAGCGAGGCCCCAGGATAACCCAGCTGAAGGGCAGAACCTTTACAGTAACTGTAATTTTCTTTTCCTTTCAGCAGAATGCATAAGGGATTATCGACACTTTCCTTACACACATCTCCTTTTCTCTGTAAAAGATCCCCTCTTCAGCTTCACCAGCTCAATGCTACCTCAGGGCTTTTCTCCAGGAGCAGTTGCATTGGAAATACCCAAAAAAATCTTACCCAAGAGTTTATGAGGAACAGCTCAGAGGCACCCAGAGCATGCAGCATGCTACCTAGAGTGCTGCATATTATTACTTTCCTAATCTTGGTGTAGTTCTGGGTAAGGTTTAATTGGGCATTGTATTTCAAAGCCAGGGAGTAGGATCTATGCAAAGCACTGGATAGTTTCTGCATTAATTGACCATCAAATCCTTCCCCTTTGCATCTGCATTCTATTATTAGAGAATGTAAAGAAGTTTATAGGGCTTTTAACCTCTTCGAGCAAACACTCTGTGCAAGTTATGCTGCTGCAGGGACCATATTAGCTTTATAGACTTCTTTTCTAACCTGAAGAGAAGGGAAAAATTGAGAAGAGATGGAGCAAATGAGTGATTTTTGATGGTATAAATTCAGCCGGTATAAATCAGCACACCTCCATTAACTCTGGTCGAGCTTTGCTGATTTATGCCAGCACAAGAGCAGACACTTCAACTGCAATGAGGTCCTCACTCCCAGAGGATCAGAACAGGACCAGACAAATCTTCACAGACCATTTATCAGCCTTCTCAACTACTTCCTTGCATGGAGAAGACCTGATCCGGTGCCAGGAAGCCATCTGGCAACCTGGGCACCATGGCATACACACATGCTGTGCATTCAGTGGCTTGGAGGAAAATCACCTTCTAGTAAGAGACTGTTGACCTCTGTGATCACCAGCCTGTTCCCAGGGCTCCCATGATGATCGGTGTCAAAGAAAGGCAGAATCATGCTGAGGACTGGGAATCTAAATCACAGAACCATAGATTGTTATGGGTTGGAAGGGACTTGGAAGGATCATCTAAGTCCAACCTCCTCTGGTGGAGCAGGGTCAAGTCTTTCAGTCTCTAACTAAAGCTGCTGAGCTCTGCTGTCTTACAAAGTTCCTTGGTTGGACTCCTCAGGGACAAAGCATCATTCCAGGTCAAGGCAGCCAAGACAGAGACAGTCCAAGCTGTTGCAGGTTCCTGTTGCAAGATAGATCTGAAGGCCAAGAGTCACCCCCAAGCATCAGAAGGTATTTTGGTGGCCTGTGCTGAGAGTCCCCTCCCATGCACAACGTACTGGTTCCAAGCAGCGCCGGATCAAGTCTCTGGGTCTTACAGGACCATCACTCTGATGGCTCAACCAGTCTGGGTAGCCACAGCTTCCAGTCAAAACAAAAGGCATGTTCACTGTCTCATCTTCTTCCAGGATGAGAGCAAATATTTGCCATTTCCACTCAACCTAAGATCAGAAAGAAGACCATCACACCAAAGGTGCACCTAGCTCTTTATCCTGTCTCCAACCCAAAGAAGAGCAGATGCATAGAGGACACAATGCCAGCACAGTACACGCATGGTACCTCGTCCTCCAAAGACCTGGATTTGCCTAAAAGAGCAGTTTGACACCTTCAGACCTGAATAACTGCTGCAGGAAGAGTAGGAGGCTCTGAGACACCCTAACCTTGTCAGAAGATAAAACAGTGAGCACTGTGCTTTCTCCACAAGACTCATCTGCACAGACAAAACTAAATCTGTCCTCACAAAGCCAGACAGGACAAGCAATGTTAGATCTCCTAGGTCTGTGCATGAAGAGGAAAGCTCAGCTCAAGGAGGAATGTTCAATACAAGGAAAAAGGCTCAGCACCCCGCTGCCTTCTTTGCCTGCTTTCTTCACACAGATGTTCCATCACCCCACAGCAGGTGAGATTTCTGTTTTGCAAATCACTACCCTATTTCTTAGTTTTATAGTAACCCAAAATGTCACCAGACAGAGCCTAGGCCAGTGGTGTAAGGGCCAGTGTAATTATCTTGTTCCTAAGCAGTCGACAGGGCTTCCAAGTATCTTGTATTTAGTCAATTGGTAAGGTCCTGGACACCTGGCTCTCAGGCACAGTGGGTTTTATTGCCACAGAATGAGCCAGAAACCAATCAAAAGCTTTAAAAGGTCTTTTTAAATAGTCCAAATGAATTTACAGTGTTGGCTGCCTGGCAAATGCAACAGGCATTTCAAGTGGAACTGCATTTGCTGTTGGCATTTAGGGCGCCCTGATCACTAACAACCTTTCAGCTCCATCACCCAGCATTCTGCAGGATGCTGCTGCTGGGCAAAACCAAGGGGAGCAACAGGCTGAGAAGGGCAAAAGAAAAGCCTGAGTTTAGAGATGACTGGAAATGTTCACCACAATTCATCAGAAAATGATCATTTTTCACTTTCAATGTCACAGAAATGCTTTTGTTTCCATCACTTGCTAGTGAAACATAAGCTGGGCTCCATCATCAAACCTTGAAACTTCCAGCAAAATATGTGGAAAGGTTTTTTTATGGTCAGAGTGCCAGAGCCTTGGCCCAGGCTGTCCATAGAAGTTGTGGAATCTTCTACTCTGCAGACTTTCAAAACCCACTACACGATGTTTTGAGGTCACATCCAACCCCAGCCATGCTGTGATCCTGTGTATCCTATCACAGCTGTTGCTCTGTGTGCCACCTCATCCCAGGTGGCCAGGTCTGGACTTTATAGAAACCAGAGCTTCTGATAAACTACTCTGAAGTTGACTTGTGAATAGCTCTGGTATTCTTCAGCAGTGCTGCTGAGGACATCATGATGAGGCAGACCTTACACCAAGGGCAATTGTCCCTCCACCCAAATTCCCCCCAAGGAGAGGGGGTGGAGGGAATGAATTTGGAGCGATATTCTGTCCCCAGCAGAACACCTTTGTGGGGAAAGGGAAGGGAATGTCACAATCTCAGCAAACGGACTGGGATCAGGTCTGCACCACTGTGCACTGCTCACTCTGGGATCTGGAACACACTTCGTGCTTCAGCCAACAGCACCGATTTCACCTTTCTCTAGCACCTTTCACCCCTGGGTGCTGAAGTCTCTGATGAACAGCAGTAGCCTCATGCTGCTGCATGCAAAGCTCTGCAAGCGGGCACTAACACATTACGGGGCAGCGGAAAATGTGCTCACTCGGAAATCAGCTGCAACAGAGTCTCATCTACATTTCAGGCTCTGTTCACACCCCATCTCAGGGTACTTTTGACACCACCATCGCTCACCCAGCTGGTGACAGGACGCTTCGCCTCAAGCAGTCTGGGAAAGGAGAGGATAGCAGCTGCCTTCCTGATAGTCTGAACAGCCCAGGATAATTTGCCATTTCTTATGACTGGGACAGACTAGAGGGACAAGAGGTTCCTAAGGCCAGTTTATGTCTGGAGCTAAAAAGCCATTGGATGGACAACTGGAACATCCATTGCATTAATGGAGAGATGAATGGGGATTCATACAGCTCTAGGGGCTAAGGAAAGGGTTTCTACAAATTCTCCTGTTCCATCTTGGCCAAGAATAAAGCTCATAGCATCGCTCACTTCTCCTGTGCTCCCGCTACCCTTGCATCCACCAGTGTTCCTTTACCTGCATCCCAAGCCCAAAACAGGTCCCTTCCATCTCATGTTACACAGTATCACAGTATCACAGTATCATCAAGGTTGGAAGAGACCTCATAGATCATCAAGTCCAACCTGTCACCCAGAGCTCAAGGCTAGACCATGGCACCAAGTGCCACGTCCAATCCCGCCTNATGTTCTTGTGCAACACCTCAGCCCTGGCCATCTGGGCTACAGGAACTTTCCGCACTGTGGAAGCAGAACCAAGTGAGGAATCCTCCATCACTTTCTACTCTACTCAGCCTCTTTCTCTGTAAGCAAATGAGAAGCAGTGGATAACCTGCACCCCCTTTGCAGGAGCTGGCTCCAATCTCACATCTCAGGCTTGATACTTCTTGATGTGGTTGGTTACTGTGTTCTGGGGCCTTCATCTCCCCATTCTGGGCACAAGAAAGCCCATCAAAACTGTCTCTCTTTTCTAGCAGCTGTGTAAAGGCTGCATACGAAAACTGTCTCAATATCAACCAACCAATATTGTCGTTCCTCAGCATAACTGCTAGCAAATGCAGGTTTCTCAGGACCCTAAAGGAAGGAATTTAGCGCAGAAGAAGATAGTCAAGGAAACACCTTAGAAAGCCCAAATAGGGCAAATTCAAGGTGTTATTGTTAATGATGGGAATGACAGTACTAGAAAAGTCAGTGGTTTTTCCTACAGGACTGAAGAAAGAAGAGGAACCAACCCAAAGAACCTCCATGAGGGTGCAAGAGAAGAAGTAACGAGCTGTGCAAACGAAACAATATCAGTATCACAACAACTGAGACAATCCTCTGCTTCAGTAAACCCATGTGGGTTTCCTGGAGTTTAGGGGCTATGGGAGGACCAAGGCTACCTCCCTCTGACCAGAGCAGGATATTAATGCTGAGCTTTACAGAGACTTTTAGGGAAGTCAGTTCAAAGTCACTGCAATTAAATGAGGCAAGGAATTCCCCAAGGCTTTGCAAGACTCTCTGCTCTGTTCTGCTGATCCGCTCACCCAGCAGTCGCCAAAACAAGTGTGACCCAGCTATCACATCTGCTCCTTCCTACATACTGCCAGGCCATCAGCTTGGGAGGTTTCCTGAGGACCGTGCAAAGGCCATCAAGCCCATCAGTCATTAATTCTCAGGAAGCACCCACTGCCTCATTAGCAATTACTTAAATAAACTTCCCCGTCACGGTGCCCGAGCCCAGCCCTTTCTTTCTGACACGTCCCCATAAAGTTTTATTTAAGGTACCGATAACAGGAGGCTTTTGCATGTGAGCTGGGCTGCACCTGACCAAACACTGGGCTCACTGGCGTGGCCGGATGGCTCAAACAGGATTTTCCTCTCCTTGGCCAGCACAGCCCCTCCCAGCTTGCCCGGGTATGATTTCCCCCAAACTCACAGCCTATACCCCTCATGCAAATCTGCCTCATAAATCACTGCAGCCCAGGTGCACCACGGACCACTCCACTAGGAAAACAGTGCTCCAAGCAAAGGACCCAGCACACCGCTGTGGGCTTTCTGAGGGATAACAGCCAGGATGGGAGTCACCTGGAAACCTGCCAGGCTCCAACAATGATTAATTCTGCCTGACCTTAACTTTGGAATCCTGGCGATTGCAGATGGAGTCACCTTCACAGGATCTGTGACGACCACGTTCATAACCTTCCCTGCCCCAGGGGAGGGTATACCTCATACTTCTCACCCTACAGGGCCCCAGGGGCACATGACAACCCTCATTCTAGGAACCTGGAGTTAGTTACGAACTACTCCAGAATAATCCAAACCGGGGTCTCCAGAAACACTAACCTGAAGCATCGTACAGAGCTCTGTGCACAGAGCCAACCCCAGCAGTTTGTTTCTCATGACTGCTGAAAGCTGCAGCCTGTGTTTATCTCAGCCATGAGTTTGAAAAATATCATAGTGGTTTCAGAGATTTAGGATTCTATCACCAGAGAACCTGGACCCCAGGCTCCGAGAATTTCTTCAATTTTAAGCTGCCTGCTCTGCCAAGTGATCACTGTATCTGCTATACACAGTTCACAGAATCACAGAACCATTCGGGCCGGAAAAGACCTTTAAGATCGTTGAGTCCAGAGGTCCAGAGGAGAGTGGCAAGGCTAGCGAGGGAACTGGAGGGACCTGAGATTGTTCAGCCTGGAGGATACTCAGGGGGCACCTTCTCCTTCTCTACAACTCCCTGAAGGGAGGTTGTAGTCAGATGGGGGTCAGGCTCTTCTCCCAGGCAACTAGAGCCAGGATGAGAGGGCAGGGCCTGAAGGTGCCAGGGGAGGGTTAGGTTGGATGTTAGGAAGCCCTTCCTCACAGAAAGGGTGATCAGACCCTGGAATGGACTGCCCAGGGCAGTGTGGAGTCCCCATTGCTGGAGGTGTTGAAGGACAGCCTGGTTGTGGCCCTTAGTGCCCTGGTTTGGCTGATGGAGTGATGTTAGGTCCTGGTCTGGGCTGGATTTGCTCAGAGGGCTTTTCCAGTCTCAATGATTCTGTGATTCTGAGTCCAACCATAAATCAAACTGTCCCAACCCACTGCTAAACCCTGTCCCTGAGCTCCAGATCTCCAAACACATCCAAGGATGGCAATCCAACCCACTCCCTAGGCAGTCTGTTCTAAGGCAGGAAGAAGTTTTGCCTCGTGGCCAACCTGAACCTCCCCTGGTGCAACTTGAGGACATTTCCTCGTGTCCATTTGCGGCAGTTAATCCCAGAATAACCCAACATCCCTGTTTCTCACAAGTTCAGTACCGCCTCAGCATTCAGTGCTCCCAAAAAACTTGTTCTTATTCACAGACATCAAGAACATACTTTGCTAACCAGCCCTTGGACCCTCCTCCATGCAGATTCATGAGACACTGTGGAGTTGCCTGCCAGCATAGGGTTAATTTTTTAGAGACAGCAACATTAAGTTACCAAAGTAAAGACCCATTTAAGTCAAATGTTTAATAGTTTTGCTGTGGCAAGAGAAGATCTCAGGACATCAAAGAGTCCAAGGAGGAGTATTGTACTCAGCTGAGAACATCGACAAGCGATTGGGCACAAAAGCCTTTCTGTGGCTCTGACAAAGAAACAATAAACTCCAGCTCCTATGGAGCTTAGCTTAAACCAGAATGACAGAAAAGGGAGTCGAAATACAGAACAAAGGTATTTCCCCTCTATTGATTTTAACCACAGTTACAGGGTGACATAAGAAATCCCAACATTCACAAGAAAAAACAAACCAGAAAGACACACAGGTTGACGATTTTCAATAACAACCCACACAATGGAGCTTTTAGATCATTCAGAGAACTTCTCAGGCTCTACCTGACTTCCCCACAGTCAGAATGAGCTGTCAGGCAGCAACAGTAGCTTCAGGAGCCCAGAGTGGTTCCCAGTGCGTCTCTGGCCCCACAGCACCAGAACTTCACACTGCTCACAGGTATTAATAGCCCTGAGAACAGAGAGGTACTTGAACATGATCAACCACCAGCAGGGACAAATGGCAACATCCACCAGCTGTTTAATAGCCAGCAACCCTCCTACAAACAACTGAAGGATGGGGACACAACTCTTCCCAAGTAGCTTGTGGCTGGCATGTACTGCCGGACAGAAATAGTTCTACTCTGCTCTGGCAGGCGGGTTGGACTCGGTGATCTTTTGAGGTCCTTTCCAATCCCTGCCTTTCTGTGACTCTGTTATACTGCTCAGAGTGTACACCACGGTACCTCTCAGTCCTACAGGCCCACTGATGCCCATCAGACCCCCCTGTTGGTGCCAGCATTCCCTGGAGAGGTCCCGGTACACTCCCAGGGTCCCTGTCAGATCCAGACAGACACACCAATGTCAAGCCCAGAGGTAGTCCAGGAGGGAGCAGATTTGTCCAAACACAATTCCCATGGGCCCCTGCCATTCACCAAAAGACCTCCACCCTCCTGGAATGAAACCAGCTCCTCAAAACTACCAGCATGAGGAATGGAAAATTGCAAATGACTAAAAGTGGGATGGAAAACTTCCATGTTGGATGATCACAAGCTGGAGCAGCTAATCTTCCTGTCATGGGAGCAGACTCACCCAGCTGAAGGGGATTCCTGTCTGGAATTAGACTGGGCTAATTAAAGGCATCGAACTCTGCTCCTGTTACGGCTTGATGTGCCCTAACCTGAAGTGACATCCGACATACGGGAGGAACGCAGACGCACACATACGGTTCTCATTGCTTACAAGGGTTCAGCCTCTGCAGAGGTAGACTAACCACAGCTCACTTCCTCCAGTCTCCCTACTGAGGTGAGCTGTGTGGGGTGGCAAAGTGGGTGGTGATTTACTCTTCCCATCTCAGAGCATCAAACTGCATTACAGAAGGTCCCATTTAAGGGAGAGGAGTGTAGTCTGGCCCAACACTGAAAGGTAATGGGAATGGGGCTGGGGTTCAAAGCTCTCCTCAGGGAAGATGCTGAAGGAGCAGTGCCCATTTCTGTCTTGTGCAGTACAGCAACAACCAGTTGCTGAGCCTTAGGAGAGCAGAATATTTCCAAGCATGATAGTACCCAAGAGTTTAAAGATCTCAAATTAGAGAGGATTTAATACATAAGATGAACTAACTGGGTATTTGGAGAGAGCGATATGAATCATGGATATTGCCTGTGTTCCTCACATCCTGTCCAGGACTGGCCTCTAAGTCTGAGGAGGCATGACCACACTTCAGCCAGCCCCAGAAAGAAACCTTGCTGTAGAAACTGATGGGCAGAAGACAATCCCCCTCAGACTTCACAGCCCCTGTGGTTACGGAGCACCACAGTGTAGGAAGCAGCATGGTTTGGCCAGTGAAGTGCAGGGCCACACATGCAGCCCTCTGCCAGGACCAGTTGAGCCCTCACCCAGCAGCACTGGAAGCAGCAGCACAGGAGGGCTGTGAGGGACCAATGAGTTGGGATGTTTCTGCCATGGCAGCAGCTGGCTCTGAGGACCTGGGTTGAGACAAAAGCTCTGAAAAACAAGAAATCTTTTTCAATGGCACCACCAAAAAATCATCTTTCCTCTTCAATTATTGGTTTTTCTGTAAAAGATTATAGTCCTGCACTGCTATTACTTGTGCTGTCAAGTAGAAGAGGTGGTCTGCTAGGTCATGTGGCAGCAGGCGGTGCCTTTACATCTGAAGGTACCCGGTTCATTTCCAGTTAATGATCCATAAGAGGCACTGCAGCGTTTCTCCTAGGAAGATTGCTGGGAAGGAACTGATTGACTGCTTCGGCTGGGGTAGGAGGAAAGCACTGAGAGGCTGATGTGAGATATAAATCAGGCACAGTCAGTGATGCTCTGTGAGGAACGTTTGGTGCACGCCGGTACTGATAGCTGGTCGGTAAGAGCTCCTTCAGAGCTAATAAAAATAAAGACTCGTTTCAGTATGACTGAACTGCACAACATGTTCCAATTCACCATTAATAAAGCAATTATTGTTTATTATTGAAGTACCAATTGATTATTAAAAACACATTTATTGAGGCCAGCCTGTAAGGTAACAGATCTGTACCTCTGGCATAGCTGCGAAACCTCAGTAAATAACGATTATTAGGAACAGATTTATTGGGGCCTAACGGTACCGTAGGACGCATATCGGTTACCGAGCTCCTAAAACCCAACCAGTATGTTCTTAAGCCATTTTTACTGAGGGTTTATAGCTCAGCAGTAGGGCTACATGTCTTCATTTAGGGTTGTTAAACCTCATGGAATATCATCTTAATGCTTACTTGATGCTTAATTAAGGTGGTATTTGCAGGGGAAAGACTGTAGCAGCCAGTGAGATCCAGGATAAAACATAATCAGGGTCCTGCTTCCAAAACACTGATCAGAGCTGCTATTTGGCCTGTTAGTGCATCTTTTCCTTCACCCTTGACACTCCTTTCAGCAGAGTGGGTGGATCATGGGTGATCTGTGGATATTCTCATGCAACACAGAGTCATAGGATCATGAAGGTTGGAATAGACCTACAAGATCATTGAGTCCAGCCACCAATCCAACCTCACCCTGCCCACTAAACCATGGTTTAGTCATGACCACCCTGTACCCAACACCATGAGTGCAGCACATCCTCCTGCCCTTGGTCACACAGCTCGGGCCTCAGTCAGGCTGTGACCAGCTGGCACCGCCTGAAGACCTTTGCTGAGTCTGAGACAGTGTTGGTCCTGTTACTGTACATTGACTGCAATCAAAACTGCAGTGACAGTAGAACTGGAGAGAGACCAAATGCTGCCCAGGAGGAGGGAGCTGGAACCAGGCAGAGGGCACCCTGATGTGCGATCCTTGCTTATTCACAGAGAGCAAGCCCCCTCCCATCGCTCCCTTTGTAAATGCTTAAACACTCACTGGGTAAAGTCAGCCTTCCTCCCTGCCATCCATGACAGTACCTGCTTCTGCTGCCACATCTGACATCCCCATCCCACACACATGGGGCTGCAGACTTCAGCACAGGCACTGGGGACTGCTCAGTGCTGACAGAGCCTTTCCCTCAACTCTGGACGAATTCAGGTCCATTCCCAGAGACCCAGCCAACCAAACAAAGAGGCAGTATGGAAAGAGCCAGAGAGAAGGCAGTAATTTTGCCCAGATCACACAGGATGGCTGGGGCAAAGCCCAGGGGAGAAGAGAGCTCTGCTCCTTCTCTTTGACCACACCTGGACACATCCCAGCCTCCCCACCAGAGGAGGAGGAGGGGACAAAGAAGCCCGGGTTACCAAAGAACTCCCACAGCTCTAGTCCCCGCTGTTCACATTTCTATATTCCACTACAGGTGACATCATGATTGCCGGAGTCTGACAGGTGATGCTGTAAAATGCATGAAACCATAAAAATTTCAACAGCAGCAAGCTCCATTGCCGCTCCATCTGACAGCACTTAGCTGCCCAGCTAACACAAATATTATAAAAGCACTCGGGAAAGAAATCCAACCTGCCTGACCTTGGGTTTGGACTAATAAACAGAACAGCATGACTAGATTTCACCCACATATAATAAACAGACAGCTTTTAAAGAAACCAAAGCCGGGGGGTGGTAGGTGCACAGAACTAAGGCAAGACATGAGTTAAAAGAGGGCAGAGCCATTGCTGAAGGTGAAGAGCTCAGCTCCCTGCCCACTTGCTCTTCGGCCACTCTGCCTCCCTGCCAGGACAAGCTCTGTCATTGGAACGGGGTAACCACAGCTGCAATGAGATGGTTACTGGGTCATGCAGGCAGAGCAGGGGTGGGGAAGGACCTGAACAGTGTCTGAGCATCTGATGTTCATTGCTGCCCTCTCTGCAGAGACAGGGTAAATACTCTTGCCTCCAAAAGTCAGATAGTGAGTGAATCCAAGAGAATTCTGTCCTTCATTTCATCACTCTCAGCACCAAACGTTAAAAGGCCAAGGATAGGCTTTCTGTTTCTTTCTGCTGTGGGGTTCCCCCGGTCTTGCCTTGCCTCAGCAGTGAGGGAATCTCTCTCTGAAGGAGGCGAAGCGGGATGTCCACCCAAGCCCACTGAGTTGGGACAGGCAGGTGTGGGGCTGATGGCTCCAGCCAAGGCAGAGATTTTCAAACCAGTCCTGCTGAAATGGATCTTCAGCTTCTCCAGGGAGAACTGGTTTCCATGGGCTGGTTTTGGATTAATCAGATGCATGGATGGATGGGCAGAAACTTGTCATCTTCCAACTGGGCAACCCTTCTGGTGTTTCCAAGCAGAGGTGAGGCCCCTTGAAAACCAATGCTGGCTGCTCTTAGCTCAGAGACCCTCTGGATAACCCATAGGGTCCAGTTTCCAGACCACCCTGCAAAAGTCACTGTCATCCCCAATATAACTCAGTCCAGGGACTCTCTCAGCATTCAGGGACACCAGGGTCTGTGTCCAGTGAGCAAAGGGGTATCTGTGCCAAAAACATGCACCTGGCATCTGATTGGCAGTTTCAGTTTATCGAGACAGGCAAGCAACACAAGTTACTATAAATACAGACATGGCTCCACTAAATCCCCGTTATCCCGATGACTGGGGAGCTGTTGCTGAGCTCACTCACTCCCACTGATGCACAGACAAGGGGGGGTGACTGAAGGAGAGGGAACCAGTGGGGTTGCCCTAATCTGGAGCTGTTACTAGGTAAAACAAACATGAAACCCACATTGCTGCACATCCAGCCCCAGCAATCGACAATGATGGTCACCTTCCTCAGTAAGGCCATTGTTACTAAAGGCAGATGTATTCAAATGCTGTTGGTTCCACCAAAGAGAAAACATTATAGCAACATTCTAGAGGTGTTTTTAATCACAGGTTTCCTCCAGCACCGCAGTGGAAGGTGTACAATCATTTACTCGCAAAGTCATCATTCTTTTTTCACCACCCTGCATCTCCTTTTTCCTTTCAAACTAACCCAGCAGAAATTTTCAAACACTTTTGAGTTACTGAGGAGAAACACGCATCACAAAAAACCCGAGAAGCGTGTTCACTGTAGCGAGCTCAAAGCTTTTTCACATAACTGGCTCCCTGTTTCACAGTCAGATTTATCAGAATTGACATCGACTGATAGAAATGTGATGTCTACAGGCAACGGCTAGAAGTCCCTGATGCAGACCAACATGGGACGCTGCTTGCTTGGTGAGGAACCTCATCAGTCACCACAGCAGGGTAGGACTTCATTTTTCCTGCTCCAGTTCCCCAGTTAGGACCAGCTACAAAACCCCAATTTCATGTATGTTACAAACACAAGCAGACATTGAGCTCACAGAATCATTCACATTGGATCACCAAGCCCAACTATCAACTCTGCTCTACAAAGTTCACCCCTAAACCATATCCCCCAAAACCACATGTAATCAACCACTGAACACCTCCAGGCCTAGTTACTCAACCCCTTCCCTGGGAAGCCTGCCTACTCTTTCTGTGAAAAACAATTCCAGATGTCTAGTCTAACCCTAAGTGTGATCTCTGTAGTCACCTTCATGCACAACTGGAAGACTTTTAGGTACCTAAAAGAAGTGGATGACCAAGGGGTTTCCTACCTAAGCCCTCCCTAGACCACATTTCTGGAAACTTCTTGCTGCCTCTCCACAGTAAAACATGGTGGAAAATGCTCCGGCTTCCCAAAGTCTACAGCTTCTAAATTGGGCTCAACTACTCTAATTAGACCAAAGCCATCACCAGGAAATGAGCTCCCCACCACTCTGGATGACGTTCTCACATCTCCTGCTGCTGGCAACCTCTCTGGATAATATCTTGATGGGGACACCAGCTTGAAGGGAGCAGAAGCAGCTTCCTGCAGTCCCTATGGATGACGGTGAGCTGTGGGACTCCCAGTTAATTCCTGTGAAGCCAGGAGATGGCACTCCACAACATGCACAGTAACTCCTGGACTTAGCACACCCCAAACCCTCGTTTTTTTGCCTGCCAAGCACTTTCTGCCACCACTCAGCATGTACTGGAGCCATCAGCTGCAGTCTGTGCACACCAGGTCCCCAGGGCAGGACTTGTTCAGCAGCAACAAGGGGACCTGCAGCAGCCCTAAAACACCACCTGGCGCCCAGCAGTTCCAGTTTGTGACCTTAGGGTCCCTTGAATACAGTCTCTCTCTTTTTTCTATTCTTTTATGAAATAGGCAAAAAAGCTGTAATAACTGATCATAAAAAATCAACAGCATTTACCTTTCAGGGGGCAACTCAGCGCAGGCTATTACAGGGTAATTTGGTACATCATAAAGTTTCCCATTAGAACAGAAAATGGGGCTGCTTGCATGAGCTGCCAATTGGAAATAAAATAGTCATGGGGTCGTGATCATTAGCACTGCTTTTTCTATTAAGGTTGCTTTCCATCAGGGTGGGAAAAGGAGGGAGATTGAGATGCAGGTGAGAGAAGATGAAACAGGTCCGGAAGACAGGAGAGAAGAAGAGAATATGGACAGAATCACATAATCATAGAACATGCTGGGTTGAAAGGGATCTCCAAAGGCCATATAGTCCAACCCTCTTGCAACAAGCAGGGCCATCACTCATCAGACCAGACTGTCCAGAGCCTTACCCAGCCTGACCTTGAATGGCTTCAGGGATGGGGCCTCCACCACCCCTCTGAGCAGCCTGTTCTAGGGATCCCCCACTCTCAGATTCAAGAACTTTTTCCTCAAATCCAGCCTCAGTCTCATCTTTTCCAGTTTCAAACCATGACCCCCTGTCATAGGTTCATAGGATGTTAGGGGTTGGAAGGGACCCAAGAGATCATCAAGTCCAACCCCCCCACCAGAGCAGGACAAAACTAACACAGATTACAGAGGAACACATCCAGGCGGCCTTGAAAGTCCCCAGAGAAGGAGTTTCCTAGAACTTCTTTCTTGCCCTTTTTGAAGACTGGAGTGACATTTGCTCTCCTCCAGTCCTTGGGCACCTCTATTGGCTGCCACGATTTGGCAAAGATGTCCTATCCCTTGGGAACAATCCTGTCCTGCCCTTGGGAACAATCTTCCCCACTCTTCTTAGAGGCCCCTGTCAGAGACTGGAAGGTGCTATGAGGATGTTTACAAAGGGTTTCTCCTGCACCTGTTGCATTACAAAGGAGAGACCCACCAAGGGATGGGGGTTGCTGGGCCAGTTCCTGGAGCACAGGAGACTGTCCAGTCTCCCCAGTTACACCACCAGACCAACAGCAGGCGCAAGAGCAGCTCAGCAGAGCAGCAGCTCTTCTGTGCTAATTGGGAACTCTGCATACGCTTTGCGAAAACATCCCGACGCTGGAATGGAGATTAAACCACAAAGAGAACAAACTGGTCCATTCCTTTGACCGAACAAACAGGACCCCCAGCACTGGCCTTTTTCACATAGTTCCCTTTCCTGTTGAGCATCTTGGATACTGACCCGATGCCTTTTATACTTCTCCCATTGCTGGAGATATTTAAGCACCTGCAGCCAAGCTTCCAGCAAAGGCCAACTCCTGTCAGCTGTGTTATCACCAGAAACAATCTCACCAGGCTGAGTGGAACTGGCACACCCCAAAACACCACGCACATCACAGGAGTGAGGTGACATTACTAGGACCACAGAGCAGACCAGCGGCAGAGGCTGAATGATGCTCTTAGAACACATTCCCTGGGGTGGTCTGAGCTGTCCTGGAGCTACTATCCCAGTCCACAGGAACAGTGGCAGAAGAAAGGGGGTAAAGCATTTTGCTTCCGGAAAGCAGCAGCAGAGCTGCTGATGGTTCTATTTCTGTGAAGGACAGAAAAAGGCTCTTCGGTCTGTTAGGGGCGTTGTTACGCTGATACTCACACTACCACATCCTTCCTTGGGTAACTAGTGAGATGGAGGGATCAGCTCAGCCCCACACTGCAGCACAGCTACAGATCCTGACATATAAACCACAGACATCATAAAAGAAACCGGTCCATCGAGACCAGAGGGCATCAGTTTGGAGTTTGGGGCAGAGAAGCCATGAAAGGCTATGCAGCCCATGTAACAAACTGAGAGTAAGCAGGAACAACATGATCTGTTTGTTAATATTCATCTGGGGGTTCCCATAAAAACCCTCACATCCTCTTGAGAGCTCTGTCCTATTACATTATCCCTCGCGATTTATTAAGACAAATTGTTCCTGCACCACAGCTGGAAAGTAACTGAAACCAGCAGCACTGTCTCCATCTCGTGGGGGAACTGAAACCCAGCCAACACTGTGTCACTGTTCCATAAACACATCTGCAGTTTCCCTGCCTCCCCACCTCTTCCCTTGGCTTTTAGGTGATTTGCCTTTCGCTTGATGTGACGTCCAGTTCCCTCCTGTCTCAGCACTGCCATCAGCCACAGCCGCCTCACACCAACCGTCCCCACAGCCACCTCACACCAACCGTCCCCACAGCCACTCACACCAACCGTCCCCACAGCTACTTCACATCAACCATCCCCACAGCCACCTCACACCAACTGTCCCCACAGCCACCTCACATGAACCATCCCCACAGCCACCTCACACCTTCACACTCCTCTGCTGCAAGGATGCCATCCACAGCAGGGTCAGACTGTGGGCAGGGGAATTCTCCCAAAGCTGCATGTGGGAAACTTCCTTTGCCAGCTGCAGCTGCAGCCTCTTGCACAAGGAGTCCTGCCACAGCCTTTCCCACCCACAGGCCTCCTCCAGCCTTGAAACCCCCCAGCAGACCTCACAGAACTTCTGTGTGAAGGACAAGATCACACTTAGAGCTCCTACAGCAGGAAGAGGGGTTGAATAGGGGAAGCGGACAATTTCTGGTGTTTGTGAGGCTGCTGGCTGACTTGATTTTCATTTGCCTCCACCTCTTGAAAGAAAAGAAGTGAAAACTAGGTTCCCTGCCAAGGCACAGTGTGTCTCACATAGGCATCACCTCCTCTGGACTCTGGCACCTTGCAGGGGCATCCTGACACTTGCAACTGCTCAGACATGGGAAGCACAATCTGAGTTCACACCCTACCTCACTCTCAGTGTTTCCAGCAAGCAAAGCACCATGGAAATGAGAGGGCTGTATGGTGAGATTTTTGGCAACTTCCTGACAGAGTAACACTGAGATTCATCAACAAGGGCTTCTGCTTCCCTACAGCCACGGAGGTGTGAAAATCCATCCCATGCCACAATCCACATGGCTCAAAGGCTGAGAAGCCCCAGGTTCCATCACATCTGCTGCTCCTGGCCTTTGCAAACCCCATTAGATGATCACAAGAGCAACATCTTGTGAAGGTTCTGCCAAAACAGAGCTCTGAGAGCTGATCCATTCCATGATGGCTGTGACCCTCAACTGGGCTGATCTGCTGACACTGGAGCCAGGAAGGTCAACCCAGAGGTTGAGCACTGAGGTGAGTGTTTGATTAAACCAGGTGGGTGAGGGTTTCCAGGGATCTGTTAGGGATGGAAGTGAAAGCTTTATGGAGTGCTGGCGGGTGCTCCTGACAGTGCTGGAGATGACATGGATTTGGCAGGGGGCTGCAGCAGCGTTCTTCCCTCACTGTCTCATTTCACAGCTCCAAAGGCCTTGGGCTGACTGATGAACCTTTGCAGAGTTTTGGGTTTTATGTGCCTCTATATCACAGCAAGCCTTAACGCTCGCTGCATGCAAGGAGCTGCTCACATCTATTCTTCATGTTTTCCTCAAAGATTTTGCTATCAATTCTTCCCTACCCTAATGATTCGATAACCCATAACAGAGCTATTAGACAACAGCAGGTCCCCCATGAGGCAACTTCCAGTCACAGTCACCTTTGAGACCAGGACTCATTCCTTAAACCTTTTCCACCTTTTTCTTCCACTTCGGCTTTTCTCTAGCCCCATACTGAATTATGAGGGCTTGTTTAGAGCAAACAGTGTGATCAGAGAAGGGATGGAGGCTCCATGTGTAACGTGTCCACGTACTTCAGATACAGAACTTTGCTTCCAGAAGTTTGGAACAAATTAAATAGAAGATCAAATTAACTAGTGATTGAATTAAGTGGAAAGCATCTCATTACCTAAAAGAAGGAAACATGTGTCATTTTAAAACTGCTAAAAATAAAGCAATAATGGGGCAAAATGAAAAGCAGGAACCTTGCAAATGTCAGCCAAAGCTGGGCTCTGTGGAGCCCTCCCCATGTGAAGGCTGTAAATAAGGTGGGTTTTGCTGCGTAGTGGGAGCTGCTGGGAAATGACGGGCTTGGAAAACAGATGTTGCAGGAAGGAGCTGCTACACATCATGTTTCATACGTTTGCAATCACAGGAATGTGTGGGGAGCAAAGGATCTCACCCACGGACCGCAGCTCAGCAGCAGGGGTTGAGCTGCCCACAACAATGTCTGCACCCACAGGCAGCACCCTCGGCTGTGGATCTCCTTCTCCATTTAAACACTAGAATAACTCCAGTTACTCTGTCAGCTGGATGAAGAATCCACTGTCAGTCAAGGACTTTAACTTGCTCTTGCTGCTCACTGGCTGGAGAGTTCTTCAGTCAGATTGAATTTTGAGTATTTCACAGAGAGGTCCAAAGCTGGTGATGCACATGTACCTGCTTAACCCCAGATTATGACATCGTGTTGCCATCTTAATTCAGCACCTCTGTTCAAGGGCTCAGTCCTCACTTTTCCAGACACTTCATTTCCCTTGAAATAGATGTGAAAAGCAGAGCCAGCCCTCGGAGTCAGTCTTTTGTTTCAGCATGAAAGAACCGAGATCACTTCACATGCTTCTCCCCTCCTGCGATATCGACGCTCATCTTCCTTCCTGCTCATCCGGACCTTACAAATTCCCATCACTTATCTTCCTGCCACAGCCTTTCACTTAGCGATGCGTCAGATGGGAATTGCTCTGAGCTGCCACCGAGCACAGGAATCCAGTTTCTCACTCCACCAAGCTCCAGTCCCAAACACGGGATGAAGAATAAGGCCTCAGCCCTCTCCTATCTTACGCCGTATTTTTATTCTCCCTTTTGCTCCTTTTATAGATCACATTTGGACAAATGCAAGTGGAACTTCTCCAAGATAAATACCGTTATCTCTGCAGAACCCTACGGCACCCCACAGCAACTCATTATTTTTCAATTAAATTTACTGCTCATTGGCAGTTGCTCTGCTTTAATTTTCTGCCATTTGTTTACTGAAGAACGAAACACGTAACACAAAGCCCTATAAAAGTCAGACTAAGTTAATTAAATGTGAAGCTGGGAAACCCTAACTTTGCCTCCAAAGCAATTTTCCTGTGGCATCTCCTTAAAAACGTCACTTTTTGCAGGAATTTATTCAGACATATGCAACCACTATTAATTAAATGTGTGGTCCCTTCACAACTCTCTCCAGGAGACGCTTAGCAGTTGTTTCATAACCACTGACTGCAGAAACAAGAGTTCACAAGATACACAGAGCCAGAACATATTTTTCAGTCAGAACAGTATTTTTAGCCTCCTTACAAGTTCCTGGGCTGTTTTATCTGAATGCAGGGTACCTAACTACCGCTTCGGGAGCAATCCACCGTATTATTTTCCTTCGATCGTCAAAAAGACCCCATTTCATTCCTTGATGGAACCATAGGTTTGTTTGACTGTGAAGCTGTAAAGGACGTAGGATTTATCAGCCAGCCTACATACAAACAAAATCTCTTTGATGAGGGTCTGCCACAAGCAGCACACTGCATAGAATCACAGAATCATATGTCTCATGGATCAAGATGATCATAGAATCATAGAATCATAGAATCACTACAGATTGGAAGGGACCTCAAAAGATCATCCAGTCCAATCCGCCTGCAACAGCAGGATCACCTAGACCAAGTCACACAGGAACCTATCCAGTCAGGTCTTGAATATCTCCAGTGAGGGAGACTCCACAACCCCCCTGGGCAGCCCGTTCCAGTGCTCCATCACACTCACCGTGAAGAAGTTCCTTCTCAGGTTGATGTGGAACCTCCTATGTTCCAGCTTACAACCATTGCCCCTCGTCCTATCACTACAGGACACTGAGAACAGCCCAGCTCCTTCCTCCTGACACCCAGCCCTCACATATTTCACAGTATCACAGTATTACCAAGGTTGGAAGAGACCTCATAGATCATCAAGTCCAACCTGTCACCACAGATCTCAAGGCTAGACCATGGCACCAAGTGCCATGTTCAACTATGAGGAGAGGCTGAAGGAGCTGGGATTGTTTAGCCTTGAGAAGACGAGGCTCAGGGGAGACCTTATTGCTGTCTACAACTACCTGAGGGGTGGTTGTGGCCAGGAGGAGGTTGCTCTCTTCTCTCAGGCAGCCAGCACCAGAACAAGAGGACACAGCCTATTTATAGACATTAATGAGGTCACCTCTCAGTCTCCTCTTCTCCAAGCTAAAGA